>SJYT01017049.1:45733-72355 GCA_006410635.1 Cephalophus harveyi | reverse complement strand
TTTTTTGTTTGTTTGTTTTTTCCCTTTAGAAACTGCTGAAATGATGATGTAGCACCAGATGTGTATAAGAGACAGCTCCTATTTCAAGATTCACAGAATCTAATATTTAAAAATGAATTTTTCAAGTAACAAAAACTTAAATATCATAAGAAAGAAGTAATGTGATGTGCTTTGTAGCACACAGATTTTTAGGAGAAAAATCCTGAATAGTTTAAATATTAGCTCAATATTTTATCAGCTGAATGACTTCATTAATCAATGGCTTTATTAATCAATCTCTGTCTCATATTTCTCTAGTAGAAAAAAAGAAGGAAAAAAACAATAATCACCTCACTAGTTGTTTTAAAAGAAAAAGCTTATCCAAAGTTATTTTTTAAACTCTAATGCATCTTTAACATAATTGCTTACAACTCAGAGTCACACAACTAATTAAACCTCAATAAACTGAAAAACAGATGTTCAACTAATGGACAATTACATCTATAGTTATTGACCTAAAGTGAAGGATGTTGATGCAATGAGGAGTTTTAGAAAGACACATGAATCTTTTATAACACTCTACTTGAGGCATTTATTGAGTAGGTCCAACTTTCAGATTTAAAATAAGATCTACAGAAATTGAAAAATAGATACACATCATATATAAATATATACGTGTGTGTATATATTTATACATACATGCATGTGTGTATATATATATACACACACACACATACATATATATTCTCTCACTCACTGTGTATCATCAGGAAGTTGTGAAGTGAACTCAGTTAGGTCATTAATCAAGATTATTCTAATTTATACCTTGCAGAATTCACTTATCTTAACTACCTTCTAGATTTTTGCCCACCCTGCTGAGATTCCCAGACAGACAATATAACAAGATGGGCAATCTATCTTCTAATTCTAATAATAAGAGCTAGAATTTTATTGAGCACTTCATATGTACTCACACTGTGTTAAGTATTTTATTTAATATCACCTCATGAAATAAGTAATTTTGGAATAACCATTCTTGTTAACTGAAATAAAACAACAGGGTAATCACAAATTTGAAATGCTTTTGGTTAAAAAGTATAGGCACCAAAAGTTTGGTCTCCAAAACTTGTTTCCAAGACAAACGCCCAATCATCTATTACACATGAATTCAGCAGAAAGCAGATATAAAACAGTCTCCAGTTCTCTGACCTGCCAGGTAATCCAACATAATGACGAATAAGTTTGTACAAATAAGATGCAATCTTATTCTAGAGTCAGGATTCCATTGCCTTATTTTCAGACAACTATATCCCTTCAATTTTTTTTTCACCCAATAATTAAACACTAGACTATTCAAGGATCAAGTTTTGTATTCTATCCCTAAAAAGTACAAACTGCAGGGCTTCCTTTGTACACAGAAGTGTTAAGAAGTGATGCTAAAATGTTCTAGTTAACACACTTAGCTTGACTATCACTTATTTTATCCATGAGATGTCATGCTATCCTTCACTATGCAAAGAAGCTAGTCACTGATTTCATCAATGAAAGTTTGCATCCATGTGCGTGTTCAGTCAGTTAGTTTTATCTGATTCTTTGTGACCCCACAGACTATAGCCCACCAAGTTCCTTTGTCCATTGGATTTTCGAGGCTAGAATATTGGAGTGGGTTACCATTTACTTCTCCAGTGGATCTTTCCAACCCAGGCATTGAATCCATGTTTCTTGTGGCTCCTGCATTGGCAGGTGAATTCTTTGCCAATGAGCCACCTGGGAAGCCAATGATACTTTAAAAGGTAATATTTCTTATGTTAAATAGAAAGGCTTCAGATGTTCCTTGCCTATAAAGATAACTGAGTTGTTTAGTAACTGCTTCTAGAGTGTGGTTACTGTGATCAAAGGCTAGTGGAACATTCCTGAAGGATGAAATTCTGACTAGAACAAGTAAGCTTACTTAGACTGAGCATAACACAACTAAGGCATACACTGGCAGCTGTGCGGCACAGGAGCAGCTGAGAGGAGATACCCCACATCCACAGTCAGGAGTGGCAGCCAAAAGGAGACAGCCCAAGTCAAAGGTCAGGAGCGGCGGCTAAGAGGAGATACCCCATGTCCAAGGTCAGGAGCAGGGGCTGAGAGGAGATACCCCAAGTCCAGTCCAAGGTAAGAGAAACCCAAGTAAGACAGTAGGTGTTGTGAGATGGCATCAGAGGGCAGACACACTGAAACCACAGTCACAGAAAACTAGCCAATCTGATCACATGGACCACACCCTTGTCTAACACAATGAAACTAAACCATGCCGTGTGGGGCCACCCAAGAGGGACGGGTCATAGTGGAGAGGTCAGATAGAAAGTGGTCCACTGGAAAAGGGAGAGGCAAACCACTTTACTATTCTTGCCTTGAGAACCCCATGAACAGTATGAAAAGGCAAAATGATAGGATACTGAAAGAGGAACTCCCCAGGTCAGTAGGTGCCCAATATGCTATTGAAGATCAGTGGAGAAATAACTCCAGAAAGAATGAAGGGATGAAGCCAAGCAAAAACAATACCCAGCTGTGGATATGACTGATGATAGAATCAAGGTCCGATGCTGTAAAGAGCAATATTGCATAGGAACCTGGAATGTTAGGTCCATGAATCAAGGAAAATTGGAAGTGGTCAAATAGGAGATAGCAAGAGTGAATGTCGACATTCTAGGAATCAGCAAACTTAAATGTACTGGAATGGGTGAATTTAACTCAGATGACAATTATATCTACTACTGTGGGCAGGAATCCCTTAGAAGAAATGGAGTAGCCATCACGGTCAAGAAAAGAGTCCAAAATGCAGTACTTGGATGCAATCTCTAAAACGACAGAATGATCTCTGTTCATTTTCAAGGCAAACCATTCAGTATCACAATAATCCAAGACTATGCCCCAACCAGTAATGCTAAAGAAGCTGAAGTTGAATGGTTCTATGAAGACCTACAAGACCTTTTAGAACTAACACCCAAAAAAGATGTCCTTTGCATTATAGGGGACTGGAATGCAAAAGTAGGAAGTCAAGAAATACCTGGAGTAACAGGCAAATTTGGCCTTGGAGTATGGAATGAAGCAGGGCAAAAGCTAATAGAGTTTTGCCAAGAGAATGCACTGGTCATAGCAAACACCCTTTGCCAGCAACACAAGAGAAGACTCTACACATGGACATCACCAGATGGTCAGCACTGAAATCAGATTGATTATATTCTTTGCAGCCAAAGATGGAGAAGCTCTATACAGTCAACAAAAACAAGACCAGGAGCTGACTGGCTCAGATCATGAACTCCTTATTGTCAAATTCAGACTTAAATTGAAGAAAGTAGAGAAAACCACTAGATCATTCAGGTATGACCTAAATCAAATCCCTTCTGATTAAACAGTGGAAGAGAAATAGATTTAAGGGACTAGATCTGATAGAGTGCCTGATGAAGTATGGATGGAGGTTTATGACATTGTACAGGAGACAGGGATCAAGACCATCCCCAAGAAAAAGAAATGCAAAAAAAGCAAAATGGCTGTCTGAGGAGACCTTACAAATAGCTGTGAAAAGAAGAAAAGCAAAAAACAAAGGAGAAAAAGGAAGATATTCCCATTTGAATGTAGAGTTCCAAAGAAAAGCAAGGAGAGATAAGAATGCCTGCCTCAGTGATCAATGCAAAGAAATAGAGGAAAACAACAGAATGGGAAAGACTAGAGATCTTGTCAAGAAAATTAGAAATACCAAGAGAACAGTTTATGCAAAGACAGGCTCAATAAAAGACAGAAATGGTATGGACCTAACAGAAGCAGAAGATGTTAAGAAGAGCTGGCAAGAATACACAGAAGAACTACACAAAATAGATCTTCAGGACCCAGATAACCACGATGGTGTAATCACTCACCTAGAGCCAAAAATTCTGAAATGTGAAGTCAAGTGGGCCTTAGGGAGCATCACTATGAACAAAGCTAGTGGAGGTGATGGAATTCCAGCTGAGTTATTTCAAATCCTAAAAGATGATGCTGTGAAAGTGCTGCACTCAGTATGCCAGAAAATTTGAAAACCTCAGCAGTGGCCACAGGACTGGAAAAGGTCAGTTTTCATTCCAATCCCAAAGAAAGGCAATGCCAAAGAATGCTCAAACTTCTGCACAATTGAACTTATATCACAGGCTAGTAAAGCTTAAAATTCTCCAAGCCAGGCTTCAGCAGTACATGACCTGTGAACTTCCAAATGTTCAAGCTGGTTTTAGAAAAGGCAGAGGAACCAGAGATCAAATTGCCAACATCTGCTGGATCATCAAAAAGCAAGACAAACATTGATTTCTGCTTTATTGACTATGCCAAAGCCTTTGACTGTGTGGATTACAAAAAACTGTGGAAAATTCTGAAAGAGATGGGAATATCAGACCACCTAACCTGCCTCTTGAAAAACCTGTATGTGGGTCAGGAAGCAACAGTTAGAACTGGATATGGAACAACAGACTGGTTCCAAAAAGGAAAAGGAGTACATCAAGGCTGTATGTTGTCACCCTGCTGACTTAACTTACATGCAGAGTACATCACAAGAAACACTGGACTGGAGGAAGCACAGGCTGGAATCAAGATTTCTGGGAGAAATATCAATAACCTCAGCTATGCAGATGACACCACCCTTATGGCAGAAAGTGAAGAGGAACTAAAAAGCCTCTTGATGAAAGTGAAAGTGGAGAGTGAAAAAGTTGGCTTAAAGCTCAACATTCAGAAAACCAAGATCATGGCATCCAGACCCATCAATTCATGGCAAATAGATGGGGAAACAGTGTCAGACTTTATTTTTCTGGGCTCCAAAATCACTGCAGATGGTGATTGCAGCCATGAAATTAAAAGATGCTTGCTCCTTGCAAGGAAAGTTATGACCAACCTAGACAGCATATTGAAATGTAGAGGCATTACTTTGTCAACAAAGGTCCGTCTAGTCAAGGCTATTGTTTTTTTCCGTAGTCATGAATGGATGTGAGATTTGGACTCTAAAGAAAGCTGAGCACTGAAGAATTGATGCTTTTGAACTGTAATGTTGGGGAAGAGTCTTGAGAGCCCCTTGGACTGCAACGAGGTCCAACTAGTCCATCCCAAAGGAGATCCATCCTGGGTGTTCATTGGAAGGACTGATGCTGAAGCTGAAACTCCAATACTTTGGCTACCTGATGCGAAGAGTTGACTCATTGGAAAGACCCTGATGCTGTGAAAGATTGAGGGCAGGAGGAGAAGGGACAACAGAGGATGAGATGGTTGGATGGCATCACTGACTCAATGGACATGAGTTTGGGTATACTCCAGGAGTTGGTGATGGACAGGGAGGTCTGGCGTGCTGCAGCTCATGGGGTCTCAAAAAGTCAGACACGACTGAGTGACTGAACTGAACAGAACTGATATCACATTGTAACACCCACTGTAGCACCCATCTCAGAGATGAGAAAAGAGAACAAGGTGACTGCTTCCATCTCATAGTCTAAATACCAGAACCAAAAATTAGACCCAGAGTTCTCTGACTTAAGCGTACACTAGTTCTGTTTCACCAGAGTTCCTTCTGGCAGCAGAAAGTCACTAATATACAAACCTAGAAACTAAAAGTATACAAACTCCTTTTAGTGTCAGTGTGCATGTACTGAGTCACTTCAGTCGTGTCCTACTCTGGGTGACCCCATGGACTGTAGCCCAGCAGTCTTCTCTGAGGGAATCCCCAGGCAAGAATACTGGAGTGGATTGCCATGCCCTCCTCCAGGAGATCTTCCTGACCCAGGGATTTAACCTGTGTCTCTTACATCTCTTGCATTGGCAGGCTGGTTCTTTACCACTAGCACCACCTAGGAAGCCTCTTAGAGTCAAGCTTCTGCAGAAATATATTCCTGCCTCTCAAAGACAAATTGAAGAGTGACCGGTAATGAAACCCTGGTAAACTTAGAAATTATAGGCAATGTGCTGTCCTCAGTAATTTTGTTTTCTACTCTGGCCAGGTATTAGTTGTGGGTTGTTTTTTTTGTTTGTTTGTTTTTTCCCTTTAGAAACTGCTGAAATGATGATGTAGCACCTGGATAGAATTTGTTTAAAAAGGAATAACTGAATGCTAAATCTTTCAGGCCAGGGAAGTTGAAAACATTTTCAAAGATCCAAGACACTGAACAGACTTACAAGATTATAATATCCCCAGTTTAAATTTCAAAAACTCATGGAGCTTATGGAAGTATTCTCTACCAGTAAAAAGATAATCCCCACATTTATAACACTAGACAGGTTTACTGAGGAGAGAGGGGTGAGTAGACATAGTAGAAAGGAAATAAGAGAGAAAACAATTTTTAACTTTGCAAGAATGAGAGTGAATCTAAGTCGGGTGTCTAGAGTCATTTGCCAGTAATGCAAACACATGTTTGTGAAATCTCCCTCTTAGAGAAAAATGGGGTATTATATGCCCCATCACCTTATCTAAAATATCTACTTTTATTACAGTGATTATTCTCTTGGGGAAAAGCACAAAAATACTCTTGTCTTAGAGTACAATTTAGACATCATATCTGGTAGATGGCAGATGCATGCCCTTCTGTCTGCCACTGAGCCTATAGTCACAAGTCTATATTTAGATTGTTGAGATGTATATTAGAAACCACTGTGAGTCCCACACTCCAGGGAATTCTACTGTAGTATTCTGCCCTCAGGTTGATCTCCTTACATCTTGAGGTGAGAGGAAAATACTTTTTGTTCTGCCCCTAACCTTCCATGTCCTGGGGTAGAAAATGCCACAGGACTCCAGCAGTTTCTATTGCAGTGATTTAGTTCTTTCTCTTCACTGTCTCAATACTTACTTAACCCTAATTCTTCTACTCAACTGCCACAGCTGACAGAACACCACAACCAGCCTGAATCTGTACATAGGAAATATATAGTAAATATTTTTGCTCATATAACTGAAGAGTCCACACATAATGATAATAATTCAGGCAACCTTTCTTTAAAGTAGAACATTTTATCACCAGGACCGAGTGTCTCCCTTATGATCTCATAACTTTATTTTCTCCCATTTAGACACTTCTGCCAAAATACAGACTATATAAAGGATGTGAATAACACACAAACTTAAAAATAACAATGTTAGGAAGTTCAGGAAAGCAAAAGTAAATGACAAAAGTTCTTATATGTATGACAAATTGCAAGAGTTCAGAACCTAGAAAAAAGGCAAAATTGACATCCTAAAACTGAAAAATGTTATACCTGATGCTAAGAACTCAATAGTGGGGGACAGGGACACCTAACATTCTGCAGTCCATTGGGTCACAAAGAGTTGGACATGACTTATTGACTGAACAACAAGAATTTAACAGGTAGCTTCAACAGCATATTAGGTACTCCAGAATCTCAAATAATCTCAAGCAGCATAAATGCAATAAAAAGCAAAAGCAACAATAATGAAGATATCCTACCATAGCTCATTTTAACTAAATTAAAATCCAGAAAAATAAAAACCCATACACTCATAAGAACAGACAGAGGGAAATGGTGTATTATTCTCAAAAATCAAAAGTAAGTTTGATGACTAACTTTTTTAACAGAAATGGCAAAAATGACAGCAATAAAAAATAGTTATAAATATAAGTGAAATAATTATAAAAGGGGTATAGAGAAAAAACTATTTTCTAAAATTAAGCAGAAGTGTCACTAAATATTGAGAATAAAGAAAAGTTTTCCAGGAAAAAAAAATTTTGATTTTCACCATCAGAACATATACAGAGTAATACTAAAGAGAATACTTCTAGGAGAGGGAATGTAAACCCTGAGAGAACAGAAACACAGGCATAAACATGTGCATATTTTTCTGAGCATTAATGGGATTGACAGTACAGAGGAATCAGAAATCATTCACATTCTACCTTGAAAACCAGAAGTCAGAAGCCCCAAATACAAACTTAATGAAACACAGTCCAGTATGGAGATAAAATATATTCTGATGACTTGCCATCTTGCAAAATTAATGTTGTTTATTCCTTCAGTCAGCTCCGTCACTCAGTTGTGTCCAACTGTTTGCGACACCATGAATCACAGCATGCCAGGCTTCCCTGTCCGTCACCAACTCACAGAGTTCACCCAAACTCATGTCCATGGATTCGGTGATAACATCCAGCCATCCTATCCTCTGTCATCCCCTTCTCCTCCTGCCCCCAATCCCTCCTACAATCAGGGTCTTTTCCAAAGAGTCAGCTCTTCACATGAGGTAGCCAAAGTATCGGAGTTTCAGCTTTATGTCCATGGATTCGGTGATAACATCCAGCCATCCTATCCTCTGTCATCCCCTTCTCCTCCTGCCCCCAATCCCTCCTACAATCAGGGTCTTTTCCAAAGAGTCAGCTCTTCACATGAGGTAGCCAAAGTATCGGAGTTTCAGCTTTAGCGTCAGTCCTTCCAATGAACACCCAGGACTGATCTCCATTATGATGAACTGGTTGGATCTTCTTGCAGTCCAAGAGACCCTTAAGAGTCTTCACCAACAGCATCAATTCTTTGGCACTCAGGTTTCTTCACAGTCCAACTGTGAAGAAAATCCACAGTCATCCATACATCAGTTCAGTTCAGTTCATTCGCTCAGTCATGTCCAACTCCTTGCGACTCCATGAATCGCAGCACGCCAGGCCTCCCTGTTCATCACCAACTCCCAGGGTTCACTCAGACTTGCATCCATTGAGTCAGTGATGCCATCCAGTCATCTCACCCTCGGTCGTCCCCTTCTCCTCCTGCCCCCAATCCCTCCTAGCATCAAAGTCTTCTCCAATGAATCAACTCTTCGCATGAGGTGGCCAATATAGAGCTTCTCCATCTTTGGCTGCAAAGAATATAATCAATCTGATTTCTGTGTTGACTATCTGGTGATGTCCATGTGTAGAGTCTTCTCTTGTGTTATTGGAAGAGGGTGTTTGCTATGACCATTGTGTTCTCCTGGCAAAACTCTATTAGCTTTTGCCCTGCTTCATTCCGTACTCCAAGGCTAATTTGCCTATTACTCCAGATGTTTCTTGACTTCCTACTCTTGCACTCCAGTCACTTCTAATGCAAAGGACATCTTTTTTGGGTGTTAGTTCTAAAAGGTCTTGTAGGTCTTCATAGAACCATTCAACTTCAGGTTCTTCAGCATTACTGGTTGGGGCATAGTCTTGGATTACCGTGATATTGAATGGTTTTACTCCAGTCACTTCTAATGCAAAGGACATCTTTTTTGGGTGTTAGTTCTAAAAGGTCTTGTAGGTCTTCATAGAACCATTCAACTTCAGGTTCTTCAGCATTACTGGTTGGGGCATAGTCTTAGATTACCGTGATATTGAATGGTTTGCCTTGAAAATGAACAGAGATCATTCTGTCATTTTAGAGATTGCATCCAAGTACTGCATTTTGGACTCTTTTCTTGACCATGATGGCTACTCCATTTCTTCTAAGGGATTCCTGCCCACAGTAGTAGATATAATGGTCATCTGAGTTAAATTCAACCATTCCAGTCCATTTTAGTTCGCTGATTTCTAGAATGTCGACGTTCACCCTTGCCATCTCCTGTTTGACCATTTCCAATTTTCCTTGATTCATGGACCTAACATTTCAGGTTCCTATGCAATATTGCTCTTTACAGAATTGGACCTTGCATCCATCACCAGTCACAGCCACAACTGAGTGTTGTTTTTGCTTTGGCTCCATCCCTTCATTCTTTCTGGTGTTATTTCTCCACTGATCTCCAGCAGCACATTGGGCACCTACCAGCCTGCAGAGTTCCTCTTTCAGTATCCTATCGTTTTGCCTTTTCACACTGTTCATGGGGTTCTCAAGGCAAGAATACTGAAGTGGTTTCCCATTCCCTTCTCCAGTGAACCACATTCTGTCAGACCTTTCCACCATGAGCCATCTGTCTTGGGTGGCCCCACAGGGCATGGCTTAGTTTCACTGAGTTAGACAAGGCTGTGGTCTGTGTGATCAGATTGGCTAGCTTTCTGTGATAATGGTTTCAGTGTGTCTGCCCTCTGATGCCCTCTCACAACACCTACTGTCTTACTTGGGTTTCTGTTTCCTTTGACGTGGGGAATCTCTTCACGGCTGCTCCAGCAAAGCACAGCCGCTGCTCCTTACCCTGGACGGGGGGTCTCTCCTCATGGCCTGCCCTCCTTACTTTGAATGTGGAGTAGCTTCTCTTGGCCCTGCTGCGCCCACGCAGCTGCTGCTCCTTGGGCATGGAGTTGCTCCTCTCAGCCACCGGCCCTGACATCAGACATGGGGTATTCCTTACATTGCTTTAAAAATCAGAAATTGACCCTTACAGCATTTCTGTGGAGACAAAAACTATTTTCACCTATAGATGTAAATCTAAGGCAGACATCTGGGAAGTGAATTGCCAGAGTTTTACACCAAACTGCTAATTGAAGTGAGATGGGAACTGAGATTTCCCTACTTCTGTGGCATTGCTGATTTCAAGGTATGGCCAAATTGTATCTTCAAGATATCAGTAAGCACAATACTGATATGTACATATTTGTCAAATAAATTTTTGTGTTTTTTTTTTTAATTTATGTCATACTGGTCTTGTACTATTCTAATTCCATTGTTAGAGAAACATTTGGAGCTTTGCCCATATTGACACTGTTAAAAAGTATTCGTAGGGAAATCAGCATGATACTTGGTAATACTGATTCCTTGCACTAATATTATTTTAGTCTTATTAAAATAGGAGAGTATAAAATGAAAAGGAAATGAACTGTTAAGAGTCCGTTATTTGGATTAAGTGTCTTGAATACTCTCAACTATCTCATTTAGTGTGACAATATTTCTCTATACCTGCAATTATTATTATCTTCATCTGATTCCATAGTCCTAATGAGTAGCTCCAGAGAACATTAGCACTCATGTCACTACCAGAAGAATTCCAAATATAATTTGGCAACAGAAAATAGGGCATTTTCATTCTGTAAATTGCTCTTAATTGCTGCCTTATTTTGTGTATGATATGATATCTTCCTCTGAATAAATCACATGCATTTCCTTATAAGAATGTACAAACCATTGTAACTTGTAAAGTCCCATGTTTTTTAATTTCCTCAGGAAAATAATGTAAAAGTCCTTTCTTGTTGCTACTAGTATTTGTTAATATATTCATGTTCCTATTCTGTTTCAATGCTTTAAAATCCCACTATTATTACTGAATTAAAATATACCAGGCATAGAATGAAAATTATTAAATAGGAACTGCTCCACTTAGAGATAGGAAGAGAGCAGAGATGCTGATATTGAGGAGAGTTATCTCAGTGACGTACAATGACAAGTAGCAGGGAAGGTAAATAGGAAATTACAGAACAGAATATAACAGAGACTGTAAGAATCTGAATGTTGAGTTTGACTCCTTTGTGATAAAAATAAGGAATAAATGATAGAACTTTAAATAGACCTTGGCAAAGATGGGCAGAGAGTTGCAGCAAATTAAGAGACAACTAGGTTAGTTTTTACATTTCTTCTATGTGTTACTTTAGTTTCTTTGGCTCCTTTATCAGTCTCTACTAATCTTGATCTTAGCCTGCTAAATTCCAATTTTAAGCTTTCACGTTGCTCAAATTCGGTGACTCTCTATTTTTTCTCTACCAATTTTTCCCTGATCAGCATATACACACAACCAATCATTAGCCTTTCCCACTTATATCACACATTTGGTCTTAAACTGGAGTTTTATTTTCACTTTGATATTGGCATATTGCATTATAAACCAGATAGTACCTCAAATTACTGAATCCTGCATTCCATCCAAAACATAAGAAATATATAAAGATAAAGCTTACAAATTCCCTCACATAAATGTATTTACAAGTTCTATACATTTGTCATCTATTAGGAGCTAAAAGATCCAGCATTCTGGAAGCCAGAATCTTAATGTAACTGATGTTTCCATCCTAAGTTCAAAGATCTGTACATGAACGCTGACTTCCAAAAATCTTTGGGTTATATAGAAACATTGAACAATTAATTAGGATAGGTTAATTGCATCAAATAAGGTTTATATGGCAAATAAGTAAATTATTGCATTTAATTTGGGCATGGCCACATAGCAAGTAGAATCTACTTGGTGCTACAAATAATGGTAAAGAATAAGGAAACAAAAACCTATTTTTAATGTTGGCACCTACTTTCTTACAAAATTATATGTAGTTCATGAACAAGTAGCTTGGATACTGATCCAGGTGGGTGGTTTAACTCCAGATTTTTTGAAAAATTATACACACACTCACACATATAGGTATATGTATATATGTGAAAGTGTTGGATGCTCAGTTATGTCTGACTCTTTGTGACCTCATGGACCAGACCCCACCAGGCTCCTCTGTCCACAGAATTCTCCAGGTAAGAATATTGAAGTGGGTACTTATTTCCTTCTGCTAGGTGTCTTCCCAACCAGGGATTGAACCCAAAGCTTCTGCATTGCAGGTAGATTCTTTGCCATCTGAGATGGTACCATTCTTTACATATATGTGTATATGTATATACATATACACACGCACACACACAAATGTGTGTGCGTGTGTATATGTGTGTGTGTGTGTGTGTGTGAGCATGTTCAGTTCAGTCCAGTCACTCAGTCGTGTCCGAATCCTTCTGACCACAAAGACTACAGCATGGAAGGCTTCCCTGTCAATCACCAACTGCCAGAGCTTGCTCAAACTCGTGTCCATTGAGTCAGTGATGCCATCTAACCAATTAATCCTCTGTCATCCCCTTTTCCTCCTGCCTTCAATCTTTCCCAGCATCAGGGTCTTTTCCAATGAGCCAGTTCTTCACATCAGGTGGCCAAAGTACTGGAGTTTCAGCTTCAGCATCTGTCCTTCCAATGAAAATTTGGGACTGATTTGCTTTACCAGGGACTGGTTGGATCTCCTTGCAGACAAAGGGACTCTCAAGAGTCTTCTCCAATACCACAGTTCAAAAGCATCAATTGTTCGGTGCTCAGCTTTCTTCATAGTCCAACTCTAACACCCATACTTGATTAGTGGAAAAACCACAGCTTTGCTTAGATGGAACTTTGTTGGCAACATTATGTCTCTGCTTTTTAATATGTTGTCTAGGTTGGTCATAGCTTTTCTTCTGAAGAGCAGACATCTTTTAATTTCAGGGTGGTAGTCACCACCTGCAGAGATTTTGGAGCCCAAGAAAATAAAGTCTCCCACCCTTCCCATTGTTTCTCCAACTATTTCCCATGAAGTGATGGGACCAGATGCCATGATCTTTATTTCCTGAATGTTGAGTTTTAAGCCAACTTCTTCACTCTCCTCTTTCACTTTCATCAAGTGAAAGTGAGGCTCTTTAGTCCTTCAAGTTCTGCCATAAAGGTGGTATCAAAGCATATCTGAGGTTATTGATATTTCCCCTGGCAATTTTGATTCCAGCTTGTGCTTCATCCAGCCTGGTATTTTGCATAATGTACTCTGCATATAAGTTAAACAAGCAGGGTGACAATACAGCCTTGACTTACTCCTTTCCCAATTTGGAACCAGTCCCATTCAACATCCAGTTCTAACTGTTGCCTCTTGACCTGCATACAGATTTCTCAGGAGGCAGGTAAGTTGGTCTGGTATTCCAGTCTCTTTAAGAATTTTCCACAGTTTGCTGTGATCCACACAGTCAGAGGTTTTGGCATAATCAATAGAACAGAGGTAGATGTTTTCCTAGAACTTTCTTTTTTTTTTTTTTCAATGATCCAACAAATGTTGTCAATTTGATCTCTGGATCCTCTGCCTTTTCTAAATCCAGCTTAAACAACTGGAAGTTCACGGTACATGTAAAGTTGAAGCGTGGCTTGCAGAATTTTGAGCATTACTTTGCTAGCATGTGAGATAAGCGCAATTGTGTGGTAGTTTGAACATTCTTTGGCATTTCCTTTCTTTGGGATTGGAATGAAAACTGACCTTTTACAGTGCTTGTGGCCACTGCTGGGTTTCTCAAATTGTTAGCATACTGAGTGGAGCACTTTCAAAGCATCATCTTTCAGGATTTGAAATAGCTCAACTGGAATTCTGTCATCTCCACTGGCTTTGTTCATGGTGATGCTTCCTAAGGCCCACTTGACTTCACATTCCAAGATGTCTGGCTCTAGGTGAGTGATCACACCATTATGGTTATCTGGGTCATGAAGATCTATTTTGTATAGTTCTTCTGTGTATTCTTGTCACCTCTTCTTGATAGCGTCTGCTTCTGTCAGGTCTCTACCATTTCTGTCCTTTATTGAGCCCATCTTTGTATGAAATTTTCCTTTGGTATCGCTAATTTTTTTTTTTTTTAAGAGATCTCTAGTCTTTCCCATTCTATTCTTTTCCTCTATTTCTTTGCATTGATCGCTGAGGAAGGCTTTCTTATCTCTCCTTGCTATTCTTTGGAACTCTGCATTGAAGTGGGTATAACTTTCCTTTTCTCCTTTGCCTTTAGCTTCTTTTCTTTTCTCAACTATTTGTAAGTCTTTCTCAGACCACCATTTTTCCTGTTTTACATTCTTTTTCTTGGCGATGGTCTTGATCACTGCCTCCTGTACAATGTCACAAACCTCTATCCATAGTTCCTAGGCACTGTGTCTATCAGGTCTAATCCTTTGAATCAGTTTGTCACTTACACTGTATAATAGTAAGGATTTGTTTTAGGTCGTACCGAATGGTCTAGTGGTTTTCCCCACTTTCTTCAATTTAAGTCTGAATTTGGCAATAAGGAGTTCATGATCTGAGCCACAGTCAGCTCCTGGTCTTGTTTTTGCTGACTGTATAGTCTTCTCCATCTTTGGCTGCAAAGAATATTATCAATCTGATTTCACCATTGACCATCTGGTGATGTCCATGTGTAGAATCTTTTCTTGTGTTGTTGGAAGAGAGTGTATGCTATGACCAATGTGCTCTCTTGTCAAACCTCTATTAGCATTTACCCTGTTTCATTTTGTACTCCATGGCCAAATTTGCCTGTTACTCCAAGTACTTCTTGACTTTCTACTTTTGCATTCCAGTCCCCTATAATGAAAAGGACATCTTTTTGGGGTTTTAGTTCTAGAAGGTCTTATAGGTCTTCATAGAACCGTTCAACTTCAGCTTCTTCAGCATTACTGTTTTGGGCATAGACTTGGATTACTGTGATATTGAATGGTTTGCCTTGGAAATAAACAGAGATCATTGTGCTGTTTTTGAGATTGTATCCAAGTACTTCATTTTGAACTCTTTTGTTGACTATGAGGACTACTCCATTTCTTCTAAGGGATTCTTGCCCAAAGTAGTAGATATAATGGTCATCTGAGTTAAATTCACCCATTCCAGTCCATTTTAGTCACTGATTCCTAAAGTGTTGATGTTCACTCTTGCCATCTCCTGTTTGACCACTTCCAATATGCCTTGATTGATGGACCTAACATTCCAGGTTCTAATGCAATGTTTTTCTTTACACCAGCAGATTTTACTTCCATTACCAGTCACAGCCACAACTGGGTGTTGTTTCTGCTTTGGCTCTGTCTCTTCATTCTTTCTGGAGTTATTTCTCTACTGAGCTCCCATAGCATATTGGGCACCTACCGACCTGGGGAGTTCATCTTTCATTGTCCTATCTTTTTGCCCTTTCATGCGTTCATGCAGTTGTCTAAGCAAGAATGTTGAAGTGTTTTGCCATTCCCTTCTCCAGTTGACCACGTTTTGTCAGAACTCTCCATCATGACCCATCCATCTTTGGTGGCCGTACAGGGCATTATTGATAGTTTCATTAAGTTAGACAAGGCTGTGATCCATATGATCAGTTTGGTTAGTTTTCTCTGATTGTGGTTTTCATTCTTTCTGCCCTCTGATGGAGAAGGATAAGAGGCAAATGGAACCTTACTCATGGGAGAGACTGACTGTGGGGAAAACTGGATATTAGTCTGATGGGCAAGGCCATGGTCAGTAAACCTCTAATCCAATTTTCTGTTGATGGGCTGGGCTGTGTTCCCTCCCTGTTTGACCTGAGGCCAAACTATGGTGGAGGTAATGAAGATAATGGCAACCTCCTTCTAAAGGCCCCATGCATTCACTGCTTCACTGAATGCCCCTGACCCTGCAGCAGGCCGCTGTCAACCCATGCCTCAGCCAGAGACTCCTGGACACTCACAGGCAAGTATGAGTCAGTCTCAGATTAATTACCATTAATTAATGGTAATTAATTATGGTCCACTCAATAAATATGGTGGACTCATGGTCCACTCAAAACCACTTTATAATTTTATTTACCAGAGCATTAACACAGAAAAACATATGAATAAGTAATGAATAAATGAATTTCTGAATAATTATTACTTCAGGAAATAACTGGAATAGTCCAGGTTGGCATAACTTAAAACAGCTTGGGCTGCTTCTTATGCTAAAAAACATGATGTGTGTGTGATATGGGTACACTTATGCACTTGCATATATACATTCATAGTAGAAATACTAGTTTATAGCTAGTGAGCTCACACTACGGTGGGGACAGAAAGGAGTACCACATTTTCAGGAGTTGTGTATCATATAACCTGGGATTGGTTCAGCCACTCATTTCTTTTTTAATTAAATTTCTTTTTTTTAGAATAATCATAAGTATTCAACTGTAAGAAATAATATAGAGGGATTTCATGTACTCTTTGCTCAGTCTCCCCAGATGGTAACATTTTGCAAAATAATAGTTCAATATCACAATCATGATGTTAGCATTAATACATTTGAGACACAGCACATTTCTATCACCACAAAGATTCCTTTTATCATTCACTTCCCTCTTGACCACCTGACTTCTTTAAGCTCTGGCAATTGGTAAACTGTTATCTGTTTCTGTATACTAGCATTTCACACTATTTAAACATGTTAATACATTATAAGTCTTCCCTTGTGGCACAAACGGTAAAGAATCTGCCTGCAGTGCAGGAGACTGGGGTTTGATCCCTGAGTTGGGAAGACCCCCTGGAGAAGGGCAAGGCAACACACTCTGGTATTCTTTCATGGTGAATTTCATGGACAGAGGAGCCTGGCAGGCTACAGTCCATGGGGTCACAAAGAGTCGGACAGAACTGAGCAACCAACACCTTCAGTTTTACTATAGTATACTAAGATTTTTAAAATGTTATGTAAATGGAATCAGAATATTGAAACTTTTTGGATTGGCCTTTTTATATAAGATGATTTTCTGGGAATGTATCCATCAAATTGTTGTGTGTATCAATTTTGTGCCAATGTAGTGTAAGTCTATTCAAAGGAATGGATGTATTATAGACCCAATCATATCTTGAAGGATATTTGAATTCTTTATACTTAAGCCTGCTTCAAGTAAAGCTAGCATAGACATCGCTGTAAAGGAATTTGTGTGAACATAAGTTTTTATTTCTTTGAGATAAATGCTCAGGATTTTAAGTGCTGGGCCATATATTAATTACATTTTTTTTTGAAAGAAAAAGACCATGTATAGTCCAGAGTTGCTATACTATTTTGCTATGCTATTAGTTGCTACAATATTTTTATACTAAATTATGCTGATGTATATATAAATCAATTTTACTGCATCCTCAGCAGTATTTGATGTTGTTTTGTTTTACCTATAGGTATGTCAGTTTTCATTTGAACTTCCCTACTGCCTAATTAAATTGTACACCATTCCACATGCTGATTTGCCACTTGTATGTCTGCTTCACTGAACATCTTCATTTTATTACTGAGTTTTGAGAGTTCTTTATAAATTTTAGATATTAGTCCATTGTTGGATGTGTGGTTTGAAAATATTTCTCTCACCTTAAAGTTTTATCTCCTTAACATCTTGTTTCTTTATCTCTCTAAGAGAGAAAAAGTTTCTAATTTCGTAAAATCCAATTTATTCTTTTCTGTTTTTATGTATGAGCATTTTAGTGTCAAGTCTAGGAATACTTTACCTAGCTTTCAGTTCAGTTCAGTCGCTCAGTCGTGTCCGACTCTTTGCGACCCCATGAATCGCAGTACGCCAGGCCTCCCTGTTCATTACCATCTCTCGGAGTTCACTCAGACTCACGTCCATCGAGTCAGTGATGCCATCCAGCCATCTCATCCTCTGTCGTCCCCTTCTCCTCCTGCCCCCCAATCCCTCCCAGCATCAGAGTCTTTTCCAATGAGTCAACTCTTCGCATGAGGTGGCCAAAGTACTGGAGTTTCAGCTTTAGCATCACTCCTTCCAAAGAAATCCCAGGGCTGATCTCCTTTAGAATGGACTGGTTGGATCTCCTTGCAGTCCAAGGGACTCTCAGGAGTCTTCTCCAACACCACAGTTCAAAAGCATCAATTCTTCAGCGCTCAGCCTTCTTCACAGTCCAACTCTCACACCCATACATGACCACAGGAAAAGCCATAGCCTTGACTAGACGGACCTTAGTCGGCAAAGTAATGTCTCTGCTTTTGAAAATGCTATCTAGGTTGGACATAACTTTTCTTCCAAGGAGTAAGCATCTTCTAATTTCATGGCTTTAGGTTCTAAATATTTTCTTCTGTTTGTTTTTGCTAAAATTTCAGAATTTCATATTTTACATTTATGTCTATAATCTAGTTTGAATTCACGTTTGTATAAGTTGTCAAGGGTTATAGTTCACATTTTGCCTATAAATATCCAATTGATGTCACACTGTTGAAAATGCCATATTTTCTCAGTGGACTGCTTCTAAAACTTAATCCAAAAGTCAACTTCGTATATATGCATGGATTTACATGTGGGTTATCTTTCCTTCTACTTTGATCTATATGTTTATACCTCTGCCTGTAAGACAGTCTTGTGTATATGATAAGCCTTGAAATTTTCATTCAGTTCAATGTATTCTTTCATTTCTTTGACTCAGAGCTTATTCAGAAACGTTTAGTTTCAGGTATTTGGAAATTTTCCTATTTTCCACATTGATTTTTTAGCTCGATTCTGTTGTGTTTTTGAGAACATATTCTGTAAGATTTCAGTTCTCTTAAACTGTTCAGATACATTTTATGACCGTGTGTGTGCTGTGCTTAGTCACTCAATTGTGTCCAACTATTTATGACCCCACAGTCTATCTTAGTGCTTACTAAAAGGGCATTTGAAGAGATATATCCGGTCATTATTCAGTGGGATGCTCTATCAATGCTGATTAGATGTTGTTAGTTGATGGAGCTGTTGCATTCTTCTATATGCTTGCTGATTTTCTGTTCAGTTGCTCTATCAACTGTTGAGAGTTGAGTGTTAAATTTTTCAACCATAATTTTGGATTTGTCTGTTTCTCTTTCCAGATTTATCAGTTTTAGCATCATACATTTTGCAGTTCTGTTGTTAAGTGTATATACCTGTAGGGTTACTCTTCCTGGTGGATTGACTTTTATATAAAATTCTCATCTCTTGATAATTTTCTTTTCTTTAAAAACCTAGGGACTTCATCACATCATTACTCAGATTCCAGAGCCCCTTTTTGGTCTGCCTATTTTCCTCTGCCTCTCAGAGTTTTCTTAAGTTTATTTTATACATAATGTCTAAGAGTTTGCTTACATTTAGTCAAAAGAACAGAAAAAGGTGTTACTCTAAATTCCTAGAAATATTCAAAGTTCTTTTTCACCGCAAAATCACTGAATATAACTTTCCTCATATCTGAAATGCTCCCAGATTTATGCTGCCTACTTTTACTTACCCTTTAGGTAAAATGTTAACCATAGATATCTTAGGAAAACCACCCTGGTATCCAAGATTTGATTATTCAACTTTATATACAGTAAGACGCTCTTATTAGTTTTTCTTGATATACACATTTCATTTGATATACTGAGGCCTAAAATCCCCAACTGACTTTCTTTTGTCCCTTACTCACAGAACCACAGGTGTAGTAATGAGTACATACTATACGGTTGATCCTGAGGTACGTTGGGCTTTTCATCCTGACACTGTTTTTGTAAAAGAGCAATGAACTCAGTTAGCTTAGTACATTTCACACAGTAGGTGGAGAAAAGGAAACAATTATATGCAAACACAGATACACACACTGGCACTCACTCACACATTCATACAAAACACCCAGTCACTCACGTACATCCTAAGGTCAGATTTTCATCCTGGTAGGTGCAAGGTGTCTAGAATTTATCCCAGGAGATTATTGCTGCCTGTTCCTTGAACCTCAGGGCTTTAGTTTCTCTTTCAAACCCATCCATTTTTCACTACTCTGCCATGGATGAAATGGCTCTTTCACTCAATCCCCTCCATCAGAAACTACTCCTCTTTTAATCATCATGGGAGATGGCTGAGGGCCATCCTAAAGGTAAAGGTCATGTCTCTTTTTTTAACTACTGTCATACAATTTTCAGCACAGCTCCTAAACTGTCAATAAATAGTTATTAAATGATTGAATAAAAAGATCAATGAGAAAAGTAAAATCTGACTAAATAACTAAACTTTCACGAGGCCTTTTGTCATAACTTTCAGGAGTGCTATTGAATTTGGAGGTGATATGAGATCTTCAAATTAAACATGGTGGCTTGGATGTACTTTATCTCCAGCTCCCTTTCCTTCTAAAACTTCACTAAAATTGCTACTAAAAATTCATATTTTTTAAAAAGCATAGGTTAAATGTTAAAAAGAATGAAATGACAGATAATAGAAGGAAATAGAAGCATTTCAAAAAATTTGGAAGCTGGAAATTACTGTAATAGTGGAAAGCGTGCTGAAAACAGTGAATTTAAGTATAAGTACGTATACCACAAGATCTCCAACCCTCTACCCATCCCCCTCCCCCTGACACACAGAATGCTCAAACCAAACCACTATAAGAAGAAAGAGAAGTACAATTCTTTGGGAAAATGGATCTCCAATAAAATAAAAATGTTACAGATATTTTTTAATTAATTAACTTTAATTGGAGGCTAATTACTTTACAATATTTGTAGTGGTTTTTGCCATACATCAGTATGAATCAGCTACAGGTGTACACACATATCCCCATCCTGAAACCCCCTCCCACATCCTTCCCTACCTGATTCCTCTGGGTTGTTCCAGAGCATCAGCTTTGAGTGCCCTGATTCATGCATCAAACTTGCACTGGTCATCTATTTTACATATAGTAACATACATATTTTAATACTATTCTCTCAAATCATCCCACCCTCACCTTCTCCCACATAGTCCAAAAGTCTGTTATTTACATCTGTGTCTCTTTTGCTGTTTTGCCTATAGGGTCGTCATTACCATCTTTCTAAATTCCACATATATGCATTAATAATATACTGTATTGGTGTTTCTCTTTTGGACTTACTTCACTCTACACATTAGGCTCCAGTCTCATCTACCTCATTAGAATCGGTTCAAACGCTTTCTTTTTAATAGCTGAGTAATATTCCATTGTGTATATGTAGCACTACTTTTGTCCATTTGCCTGCCAGTGGACATCTAGGTTGCTTCCAAGTCCTGGCTATTATAAACAGTGCTGCAATGAACATTGGGGTACACATGTCTCTTTCAACTTGGTTTTCCACAGTGTGTATGCCCAGCAGTGGGATTGCTGGGTCATATGGCAGTTCTATTTCCAGTTTTTTAAGGAAGCTCCACACTATTCTCCATAGTGGCTATACTAGTTTGCATTCCCACCAGCAGTGTAAGAGGGTCCCCTTTTCTTCACACCCTCTCTAGCATTTACTGTTTGTAGACATTTTGATGGCAGCCATTCTGACCAGCATGAGATGGTACCTCACTGTGGTTTTGATTTGCATTTATCTGATAATGATTTATGTTGAGCATCTTTTCATGTGTTGGCCATCTGTATGTCTTCTTTGGAGAAATGTCTATTTAGTTCTTTGGCCCATTTTTTGATTGGGTCTTTTATTTTTCTGCTATTGAGCTATATGAGCTGCCTGTATATTTTGGAGATAATTCTTTGTCAGTTGTTTCATTTGCTATTATTTTCTCCCATTCTGAAGCCTGACTTTTCACCTTGCTTATAGTTTCCTTCATTGTGCAAGGGCTTTTAAGTTTAATTAGATCCCATTTATTTTTGTTTATATTTCCATTACTCTGGGAGGTAGGTCATAGAGGATTTGCTGTGATTTATGTCAGAGAGTGTTCTGCTTATTTTTTTTCCCTCTAAAGGTTTTATAGTTTCTGATCTTACATTTAGATCTTTAATCCATTTTGAGTTTATTTTTGTGTATGGTGTTAGAAAGTGTTCTAGTTTCATTCCTTTACAGGTGGTTGACCCATTTTTCCCAGCACCACTTGCTAAAGTTATAGGTGTTTAAAATTCCTCAATGGCATGTTCAGTGCCCAGCAATGGATAAAGCACCATACCAAAATGTTAGGTCTTCACTATTAAATATGAATATGAAAGCAAAGAATAACAAATATTTGTGAAAAATCTCTATTGTAACAGATCATGGCCAAAAAAAAAAAATCAACCTAAAATATTAGGACAGAAAAAATTATTTTGAAATTTCAAATATATGATTTTTTCTAAAAAAGAAGAAACTTCATTATTGAAACACAGAGAAATCTACTGAAAAGAGAAGAGCAAATAATTAGAAATATAAAGTGCTTTTGGAATAAAATAATGAGCTCAAAAAAAGACAAATTCACAAAAACAAATAGAAGAAAGATTAAGGAAATCTTCTGAGAAAAAAAGACAAAATTAAAAAGCAATGAAATATCAGTGAAAGAAGATGTGTATAAGAGACAGGTGCCACTTCTTATTTTGAAGTCTGTGGTTAAGCAATAGTGAACTAGGAATTTCTACTCCAGTCCTACAAACATATAAGTACTCTTTCAACTCTGAGATCATACTTGTGATGTCCCCTGGAACACACACAACTGGAATAATTCCATTTTTATTGTGTTTTTAGAAAAGGCAATTTTTTCTTTTGAAAATCAGGACTAACTTCAGAAAATCCCTTCAGTCTTAATAATTCAGTAAATATTTGGTATTACATTACTTATTTTTGGTACTCTCACAATATGTTGTGAATTTCTTTTACTGAAACTATAGTTATTTTTGATCATGTTTGTCTTTCTGTGTTTTCAAGTTGGTGGATTCCTTAAGGTAAAGTGAAGTCAGGAAATGTGTCTTTTCCGTCTGCTTTTTTTTTTTTTTTAGACAAGGATCTGATATTTTTATTATTCTAATAATTCTTAATTTTTAAATGATGTGTTATGTATTACCTTTGTAAATAAATAATAATTTTAAAGACTCATATCTAAAGAGAATTCTAGTTGGATTAAATATTTAAAACTACTCAATCTAAAATTTATGGTTGTTTCTAGATAAAATTATATTGTTAAAATATTTTCTATTGTTGTTCCATGGTCCCAATTTGGTCTTAATGTGAGCCATTTTAGGAGCTAGCACAAAGACATACAAGTATTTTGAGAGTCAATGAATGTTGATACTTACCTGGAGTTGAGGTTTTGAAAAAACAATGTTTGACTAATACTTGTTCTTAAACATTAGTAGCATTTAAATGTATTACCATTACTGTGCTGCCCCAAAATAGGACTAGAAATCTGGCAGAAATCTAGATGGCATTTTCAAACATTCTCATGTGGAAATGTGTTGTGGCACCTAAAAATATAAGAAGGGATTAAGAAATAGTCTTTTCTAGAAGGTAGAATCCTACAATATAGCTTTGGAAAAGAGACAAATATCAGTTACTTATTGGAAATTATGTATTATATATGTGTGGCATAATAATGTCTGAAAGTACAGAATATATGTTATTATCAATATGTTTATATTTTTCAATGTACATGTTCAATGGTGGGTATGCTTCAAATTATTTTGTAATGTTCAGTCAAAAAGCAAAAAAAATACATAAATTATTCCTTACATAACTGGCACTTAGGAGATAAGAATTATGTTGTTGCTGATGGTTCAGCCGGTAAAGAATCAGCCTGCAATGCAGGAGACAAAGAAGATGCGAGTTGGATCCCTGGTTTAGGAAAATCCCCTGGAGAAGGAAGTGGCAACCCTTGTACAGAGGAGCCTGGCACGTTACAGTGCATGAGGTCCCGGAGTTGAACATGACTGAGCAACTAAGCACACGCAGGAGGTGTTCATGGTGCTACCAGGGTATGTCATTCTTAATGGGGAGCACACATTTGCTTAGGAGGAAAGAATTAAGGTAGAAATGGTTTAAAGAAATGCTCTAGCTGTTAAAATAAATGACTTGGAAATGAGTCTGAAGTAGCTTCACGTAGGCTCTCAAGCCAGTTTGCTAAATATGGACACTGAATTTTGCTGCTTCTGCTAAAGGGCAATCCAGAGAAGGCTTTGCTATGATTTAATAAATACTGCTTCAGAACAGCCAAAAATTGCTTCAGAGCAGCAAAAACACCCTAGTTACTTGGACAGCAAGGAGATCCAACTGGTCAATCCTAAAGGAAATCAACCCTGAATATTCATTGGAAGGATTGATGCTGAAGCTGGAGCTCTAATACTTTGGCAACCTGATGAGAAGAGCCAACTCACTGGAAAAGACCATGATGCTGGGAAAGATTGAAGGCAAGAAGAGAAGGGGATGACAGAGGAAGAGATAGTTGGATGGCATCACTGACTTGATGGACATGATTTTGAGCAAACTCTGGGAGATAATGAAGGACAGGGGAGCCTGGTGTGCTGCAGTACATGAGGGATCAAAGAATTGGACCCGACTGAGCAACTGAACAACAATTTTTAGTTATAGGTGAGCAGATCTTATTTGTATGTGTGTGCAGTCATGTAGGTGGATGTAGATATAGATATGATTTGCATTGTTCATTTAACTCAACTGCCTCATCCATGAGCCTTCACCAGCCATTGTATTTGACAAAAACAATTAAAAAAAAAAAAAAAAGCAGACGGAAAAGACACATTTCCTGACTTCACTTTACCTTAAGGAATCCACCAACTTGAAAACACAGAAAGACAAACATGATCAAAAATAACTATAGTTTCAGTAAAAGAAATTCACAACATATTGTGAGAGTACCAAAAATAAGTAATGTAATACCAAATATTTACTGAATTATTAAGACTGAAGGGATTTTCTGAAGTTAGTCCTGATTTTCAAAAGAAAAAATTGCCTTTTCTAAAAACACAATAAAAATGGAATTATTCCAGTTGTGTGTGTTCCAGGGGACATCACAAGTATGATCTCAGAGTTGAAAGAGTACTTATATGTTTGTAGGACTGGAGTAGAAATTCCTAGTTCACTATTGCTTAACCACAGACTTCAAAATAAGAAGTGGCACAAAACAACATTGGAAAGTAGACAGGGAACAGTTTACAGAGGTACCTGAATCAAGAGCTAAATTTTATTTTATCTGATGGCTTCTTTGTTGGCTCAGACAGTAAAGAATCTGACTGCAATGCAGGAGACCTGGGTTCGATCCCTGGGTTGGGAAAATCCCCTGGAGGAGGGCAAGGCAACCCACTCCAGTATTCTTGCCTGGAGAATCCCCATGGACAGAGAAGCCTCGTGGGCTACAGTCCATTGGGGGTCACAGAGTCAGACATGACTGAGCAGCTAAGCACAGCACAGACATGGCATCAACGAGGAGAGAAATTTATAGCAGCAACAGAGAAGTTAACTTTGAGCACCACGATACAAACACAAAAAACAACAGATGAAAGCTGCACCCAGGGCCACAGTGATGGACGTGGAGAAAATAGGGACAATTTGAGAAAGTTCAGAACTAGGTAGTTGGTAAGATGTAGGATATAAAAGAAAACCAGATAGCTTTTTAGGTACTTGATTGGTTCATACTGCAGCTAATGAGAAAACAAGATATAATAAAATATTATTAAAATACAGAGATTGTAAGTTCAGTTTTAAACATATTGTCTTGAGGTTTCTGCAAGAATTATCCAGCATAATCTTGTCCAACAATATCCACTTCTATCTATACAATCTTGGGTTTGGGGGATTTTCCCATAAGCATGCCACTCTGTTGGCCAATATAATTATTCTAACCTATAGACTCTAGAACCAAATTCATTTATTTTTCTCTATACAATATTTAAATAAGGAAGCTATCAAAAGCACTCCAAGCAGCAATAATAAGTCACTTTGAAGTACTGACCTCAACCAGCGTTCCCAGGACCTGATCACAAACTTGTGAACAAACTGTGAACAAATCTGGCAAGCCTTCAGGGTCTAAGTTAGAGTCTCCCAATGATTTAGTATTAATCTTGACACTGATTTGAGGTATTTATCTAGGCACTGCAGGATGTGTTAGAGATTTATGGACTGCACACCATCCCATAAGGAGGAAGACTAAGGTCACTCTATCACCCGGAACCACCCTGAATGGTGAGCCAAGATTGACCTGAATGCCTTCCAGGGCTGGCGTGGAGCCACTGAGCATTCTGGCTCAAGTCAGATGGCATTTTGTCATCATGTTTCTTTCAGTTCAGTTCAGTTCAGTCGCTCAGTCGTGTCCGACTCTTTGCGACCCCATGAATCGCAGCACGCCAGGCCTCCCTGTTCATCACCATCTCTCGGAGTTCACTCAGACTCACATCCATCGAGTCAGTGATGCCATCCAGCCATCTCATCCTCGGTCGTCCCCTTCTCCTCCTGCCCCCAATCCCTCCCAGCATCAGAGTCTTTTCCAATGAGTCAACTCTTCGCATGAGGTGGCCAAAGTACTGGA
>SJYT01017049.1:19503-44823 GCA_006410635.1 Cephalophus harveyi | reverse complement strand
AGAGTGGAATGTAGGATTTTTGTAAGATTTCTCAAAAGAGACTCGCTCTTTTCCCCTAGAAGATACATTTTGACTATGTGATGCATTTGGACACTGCTGCTTAGTTGCTTTAGTCGTGTCTGACTCTGTGTGATCCTAAGGACTGCAGTGTGCCAGGCTCCTCTGTCCATGGGATTCTCTAGGCAAGAGACCTAGAGTGAATTGCCATGCCCTCCTCCAGGGGATCTTCCTGACCCAGGGATCAAACCCGGGTTTCCTGCATTGCAGGCAGATTCTTTATGGCTGAGCCACCAAGGAAGCCCCACGAGGACACTACAGATACTTAATTACAAAGCAACATCTCCGACACTCTCAGCAAAGCAACAGTCACCCTGTGAAGGCTGATGATTCAGTTGAAACAACAAAACACATACATTCAGATGTGGGACGGGGGAGCCTGTAATGAAATTCTTTGAGCCGCTGGATTTAAGTCATGTGTAAAATCAACAAGTACATTGTATAGATGAGTCAGTTTTGGGTTAACCTTTGTTTTGTAGCTTATCACTAATAAGTATGTCCTCAAATCAAGCTGTATCTGCATTTACCATTCCAGTTGACATTTAGATGTCCAGTGACTAGAGAGAATGCATTGATTCTGGAATAATGTTTTTAGAATGCTCATCTACTCATCTTGTGGAAAACTTGTCAGCCCCAAGCATTTTCAAGTATTAATCATAAGCAAATTATTTTATTCCATCAATCCACCTGAACAGCAAATACTTTGCTGTTTTTGTTATTTCCCTGGACTATAATTTACTTCCATGAAGTGGCTGGTCATTATTTAGAGGGCCTTTGATGCAAACTCTGTAAGTATGGGTTACATGCTGCTTTTATCAAGAGGCAAAGTGATGTACATACAAACAGGCAATGGACAAGAGATAAATATGGAGTGAAGCTACCTTCTGGTTTACCTTCCTCTGTTCCCACTACACTGTCCATTTCCACACACAGCCAGGCCTGCAGTTAATCAAATGAGTCAGTAAGCAGTAAGTGAGATAAAGCATTACTTCTCAATCTGCTTAATTATATAGTAGGAAGCAAGCCCAATACTCAGAGTTACTGAAACTTAAATGATTTCTCACTCTCAGCAAGCTTCCTGACCACCTCTATGAGTTACTGTGCTCACTGCAGAAGATGTATCCATGTATCCTCTGTACTGTTGCCCAGTTTAAAACTTGGGATTATTTATTTGTCTCGGAACCGACTGAAAAGTCCCAAGTCCTCATTCTTGCTAAATTCTGAATCTATATGAGACTTGGGCATCTTACCAATCAAGGCTATAATAAAAAAAAAAAAAAAAAAGGTAACCAATACCTTTGACTCTATGCCCACTCTCTCTGCAGATTCACCTTGGCTTCACTGAGTTTTCCTATCATTACAATATGGCAAACTGCAGACAGTAGGAAAGACCTACAATCCAACACAATGGGCCTAACAGGATGGTAATTAGAACAGGAAGAAAAGAATAGCATTTGCCGAAACAGAACTCCATCCTCAGAAATAATCCTGAGCATATCTCGACTTTCTACTGGGGAGAGCCTGGGAAACTAGGCACATGAAAGGTAGCCCGAGAAAGGCCAGTGTTCCTTTGTACCTTTTCTTGGCAGTATTCCCTCAGTGACTTTCCCATCTGCTTGACTCATAAAAATAAACTTCAAGTAGCATTTTCTGTTTGAATCAATAACTCAGGACAACATTCACCTTACTTCTTTCAAAGTGTTTTGCTTTGATTCAATTTTCAATAGCCCTAGAGTCTTGATTCTGATGACCTTGAACTTAGAGGTTATTAGGTCCCCAAGTTAAGTGATTAAGAAACAAACTCAGTAGTACAAAGGTGCTTTTTTAAAGTTGATCCATCTTTTGTTTTGTAATAAAATAATTTTTCCTGGCACTTCAAAGTCAAAGAAATATCATACAGTTAGATAATGGTAGCATTTTATGTGCCCGCACATTGAGAATAACACTAAATTTCACAGAATATTTTAGCACAGATTTTCATCAAGTGACACAACTCCATTTTCTCCTAAAACTAATGAGGATTACAAATGCATCTTCATTTTGTAATGTAATTATGACAACCAGGAGATGATGAAATGGCAGTTTCTTTGTTTGTTCTATTCTGAAAACATTTCAAAATAATGTAACTAAAGTAGCACATGTGTCCAAAGTGATTTGATATGCTTCCTAGCTTTAATGAGTGTAAAATCTATTTCAGCATAATTACATTTAGCACAGATTCTGGCTTCCCTGGTGGTTTAGACAGGAAAGAATCTGCCTGCAATACAGGTGATATAGGTTCAGTTCCTGGGTCAGAAGATCCCCTAGAGAAGGGGATGGCTACTCACTCCAGGAGTCTTGCCTGGAGAATTACCTCGACAGAGGAGGCTGGTGGGCTACAGTCCATGGGGTCACAAAGAGTCACACACAACTGAATGACTAACACTTTTACTTTCTAACTAATTATAATTCCTTTTCTCATGTATGAAGTATGGACAGTATGTGAAGTATGATACTTGGACAGTATGATACTATGGGAAGTATGATTCAATTTTCTCCAAGATGATAAGGAGTAGAAACAGCAGTTTAATTATTAATGTACTACTAATTCAGCACAACATTCTTATCAACAGTGATTTGATTACTGCGGGTACCTCATGATCCACATATTTAGGAAACCACATAAATTTCTAGTTAGTCAGGACATGATACCTTCTTTAAATTCAAATAATGCTAAAAAATCATGTTATATGCTGTCATCATTTAAAAATTTTAGCCTTATTACATCTAAGTTGATATTTCTACTTTATGCAAATATGATAAGCTATGAAATAAATAATATACTATACAAAAATGTAACTTATTTTATGATAATATATTCTTAGCCTCAGCAAGTTTAAGCACCTAACTTTTAGTGAGTAGCACCAAATATCTATTTGTCCTCATTTACATCTGCTAGAAGAATGATTACAGGGTGTGCAAGACTGATATTCATGAGAAAGGCATGACTATGGCCACACATCTTTAGCTTGGCATGCATTTGTAGTTATTTTCATTGGATTTTAGAAGGAAAGTTATGTAAAGCCCAACTTAACAGACACTGGATATCCCATAGGAGTTAAGAACGTGAACTTGAGTGGTGTATCCTCATTGGTTCTTGATAGCTTGTGTTATTTGACTTCCTTTGTGATCTATACTGATCAGGCCAGTAAAAGATTGTGGGTAGGAAAACTTGCTCTATTGATTAGAAAGTTAAGAAATGCCTATATGGTATATACTTTTAGGGCAAAGTTTCTCAAAATGTAAGATAATTATAATTCCTCCCTCTAATACATGACTCTATGGTGAATCAATACTCACATGTAATATCTACAATCTCATTCTTTTCTTCTGTTTTCTTAATTAATATAAGACTCATTTAACTTCATAAAACTTTCAGGATCAACACTTGCTCTTAGAGAAAATTTAAGACAGCTGATTTAAACCTCTATCAAATTCAATATCCACACTTGCTCATGGATAGTTTCTGTCCATTTATTTTAGTCCTGTGAATAGATCATACTTTCCTATTTCCTCACATATTTTAAGTTTTTTTGTCAAAATATAGACATTTTATATATTATAATGTGATTATATTGGAAATCAAAATTTCCCTCTCCCCAGAGTTTGTTCTTATTGATTACTGAGAATTTTAGGTGTCCAAGTATCTGTATTTAGTGACTTTTCCAAATTATCTTTTCAGACTGTATTTATTTTCATGTGTGGTCACTGAAATGCCTATTCCATTATTTCCTTGGTCAGCTAGTTGACAAAGATTTCCTTAAATGCTCATGAGAGCAAAGAAAATCTTCTATTCTGTTTTTTTACAGAATGGCTTTGTTCAGCGCACTTCTTTTACGTTAAGCCTAGTCATCTATAACTCTGCTTCAGTTTTCATGTCCATTTTCACACAACACAAAGATCAACATTGGTGTAAACCTAAGCTCCTCAGATATTTTCAGAGTATGTATCAAGCCCTGGGCATGTAAGTGGCATGCCAGATTCCCTGGTATACATGGCAGCCCTTCTAAGCCATTATTCCTTCAAGAACATCTTTCTCAGTCTCCTCCTTTTCATGCATTTGAGTTTAACCACTGCTTATTCTGCCTGTCTCCCTTGCTCCAGGAAGCTTTGGGTGAGATATGCCTTTTCATGCTAACTAAGCTGCTGTTAAGAAAGCTTCTGTGGCTCAAAAGGGCATTGGAAAAAATGTCAGCCTCTACACAGGTCTCCCAGGGACCTCCAGACCAATCAAAATGCATAAAAACATTCTTTTTTTTAGATCAAGATCTATATTGTTTCCCCTCTTAAACCTTCCCTACCACCCACTAACAGCAAGCTGACTCAGGAACATGGGCAATGGTTGGTGTTAATCTGGGGAGTGAGAAATGGGACATGGACTAATTCATCAAAATTTAGTAGCTTCCTTCTTCATTTAAACAGACCCATAGCTATCTAACACAAGCTGGAATCAAGATTGCCGGGAGAAATATCAATAACCTCAGATATGCAGATGACACCACCCTTATGGCAGAAAGTGAAGAGGAGCTAAAAAGCCTCTTGATGAAAGTGAAAGAGGAGAGCGAAAAAGTTNGGTCGCTGAGTCGGACACGACTGTGCGACTTCACTTTCACTTCTCACTTTCATGCATTGGAGAAGGAAATGGCAACCCACTCCAGTGTTCTTGCCTGGAGAATCCCAGGGACGGGGGAGCCTGGTGGGCTACCGTCTATGGGGTCACACAGAGTCGGACACGACTGAAGTGACTTAGCAGCAGCAGCAGCAGCAGTAGCAACAAAGTAGGAATAAAGGGAGAAGGGAAAGAGAGAGGAAAGAATACTTATTAATAATCAGTCCTTGAAACAAATAAATATCAAATACACCAGCATTTAACATACACAGAAAAACTGTGTAGTTACTAGAAAAAAAGCCTAACTTGTTTTGTTTTGCTTAATTTTACATGCGTTGGGCAATGTTTTATAGAATATTAAAAAGCCATTAAAAATCACTGATAACTAAAAGTTCAAAATGTCCTCAAACAAAAAACAAACAACTGGAAAAATTAATTCCAAGATTTTATGTATATATATATATAAACAGCATCATTTATGAGAAAAGAATAATAAGCTAACAAAATGGACAATAGGCATGACATACATATAAAAATACATAAATGAACAATAAATATATAAAGGGAAATTTAGGTTCATAAAGAAAGAGAAACAGACTGAAATAACAATGGCAAAATGTTTTTCAGCTGTGAGATTAAAGAAGATATTTTATGCCTACAACAGAGTCCTCGCTCATTAAATCTTGATGTGATTTTAAAAATTAGTTCAAATTCTTAAGTTAGTAAATTAAATAACATCCACCAACATAGAAAATTGGTTAAAACCAATTCTACTGCTAGACTTCTGGGACATGCTAGCAAAAACATTTGAAGATTAGAAATTCATAACTACAGCGTCCTCAAAATGGAAGCTACCTTTTCTTTAGTAGGACACAAAAGAGCCGAGTTATGACTGAGCTGTTAACAGGAAGGAAAACTCAGTCATGCCTGACTACACTCCTGTCTCTTATACACATCTTGATAGAAGTATAATATCTCATGAATAAAACACATTGAAATCTTGCATGTTACATGATACTTTTAGGAAAATGTCAATTACTAAAAAATGATACAAAAGAACTATAAAAGAAAATGTAACCAAATAATTCACATGTAAAATTTTGATGATTAATTCATCTAACAACTTACCCACCCATTTCAAAAAAAGTATTAAATACAGAATGAATCACAGGATATTATCACTTTATAAAGACAGACTATACCAAATCTATGTCTATAATTCCAGAATTTAAGAAGGTGTTCACAAATATGAAATCAGCAAAATACCAATTTCCTAATTTAAGTAAAGGAGTACAAAATAATGACAGCTACATACCAATCCACTTTGACCATGAATGTGAAAATCCATATCACAGCAAATAGATTCCAGTTGTACTAGGCAAGATCAATATGCCAACAAATAGATTTCAAAGGAGTTTTGTATTCATAAACATGAAATATATTGACAGGCAAAAAAATGCAAGCCCTAGGACAAATTCCAGAGAAGCAGAAATAACCTTTGATAAAGTTCAGCTGTGATTAAAGCACAGTAAATTTATTTAAAGCCCAATACCAGGGAATCCTTAAATTAATTTATAAATACATGTGTATTTATATATGTGTGTATCCATATTAAAAGCATAGGTTATACATAATCAATCTCTTCTCCTTATAAGTTTAATTCAAATATAATTAATACAATTCAGCACCAGTAACTTTAAACACTTTAATAGTAATAGTATTAATTATTCATATGTGGATATGTATTTAAATAAAAAAACATTTATACCTGTCTCTTATACACATCTTGTCCATTTCCACACACAGCCAGGCCTGCAGTTAATCAAATGAGTCAGTAAGCAGTAAGTGAGATAAAGCATTACTTCTCAATCTGCTTAATTATATAGTAGGAAGCAAGCCCAATACTCAGAGTTACTGAAACTTAAATGATTTCTCACTCTCAGCAAGCTTCCTGACCACCTCTATGAGTTACTGTGCTCACTGCAGAAGATGTATCCATGTATCCTCTGTACTGTTGCCCAGTTTAAAACTTGGGATTATTTATTTGTCTCGGAACCGACTGAAAAGTCCCAAGTCCTCATTCTTGCTAAATTCTGAATCTATATGAGACTTGGGCATCTTACCAATCAAGGCTATAATAAAAAAAAAAAAANGACTTAGCAGCAGCAGCAGCAGCAGTAGCAACAAAGTAGGAATAAAGGGAGAAGGGAAAGAGAGAGGAAAGAATACTTATTAATAATCAGTCCTTGAAACAAATAAATATCAAATACACCAGCATTTAACATACACAGAAAAACTGTGTAGTTACTAGAAAAAAAGCCTAACTTGTTTTGTTTTGCTTAATTTTACATGCGTTGGGCAATGTTTTATAGAATATTAAAAAGCCATTAAAAATCACTGATAACTAAAAGTTCAAAATGTCCTCAAACAAAAAACAAACAACTGGAAAAATTAATTCCAAGATTTTATGTATATATATATATAAACAGCATCATTTATGAGAAAAGAATAATAAGCTAACAAAATGGACAATAGGCATGACATACATATAAAAATACATAAATGAACAATAAATATATAAAGGGAAATTTAGGTTCATAAAGAAAGAGAAACAGACTGAAATAACAATGGCAAAATGTTTTTCAGCTGTGAGATTAAAGAAGATATTTTATGCCTACAACAGAGTCCTCGCTCATTAAATCTTGATGTGATTTTAAAAATTAGTTCAAATTCTTAAGTTAGTAAATTAAATAACATCCACCAACATAGAAAATTGGTTAAAACCAATTCTACTGCTAGACTTCTGGGACATGCTAGCAAAAACATTTGAAGATTAGAAATTCATAACTACAGCGTCCTCAAAATGGAAGCTACCTTTTCTTTAGTAGGACACAAAAGAGCCGAGTTATGACTGAGCTGTTAACAGGAAGGAAAACTCAGTCATGCCTGACTACACTCTGTCCTCAGCCCACACAGAAAGCACAGTCAGTCTTGTGGATGCCAGTTCTGACTCCTCACCTTCAGGGACCAGGCCTGTCCATTCCCACAGTTCTCTCCAAGTCACGCCCACTATATACATTGACCTCATTATGCCTGCAGATGGCCTCTCTATATTCCATTTGCTATGCATCAGAGTGACTCATTTTTAAAGAGAAATCAAATTTATCAATCAAGCTGTGATCGAAACAATGAACTTCATTCTTCCGACTGTGCCCAAGGCCTCACATGACCTGATTTCCACTTCTCTTTCCCACTAAAATATTAGCTGAATTTTATGAGAACATGACACTTACTTTGTTTCCTGTTTCATACACAATTTCTGACAGAGTTGTTGTTCCATAAAAATTTACAGAATTAGTAAACCTTAGTCCCTCCATACTATTTTGCGCAAGATACCCTCTTCTTTGGGAGGATCCCCTGGAGGAGGGAATGGCTACTCATTCCAGTATTCTTGCCTGGAGAAACCCATGAACAGAGAAGCCTGGCAGGCTACAGTCCATGGGGTTGCAAACAGTTGGACACGATTGAGCAATGAACACTTGATAACTTGATAACAGTTTCTTCTATGCCATTTTGCACAGGATAGACCCATTTATGTGTTTCTCAGTCACAGTAATGTAAGTTTCACCTTTGGCATTTGTATTTATTGTGACTTCTGCCTGGAGTGAAACTTGAACCTGTGACTTTTCTTGTACTAAAGATCTAAGTTTAAATGTGTTTCCAATGAGAGGCTTTCCTTGACAACTCAGTTAAAATGACTAGATCACCTAACAAAAATTTACAATATTTGCATCATTTGTCAACATTTGAGGTTTTTGCTGGTTTGTGGATTTAGGAGGTTGCCTTTATAGTATGCTGATTTAAGAAAGCTGTGGTATATATATCCAATGGAGTATTACTCAGCCATTAAAAAGAATACATTTGAATCAGTTCTAATGAGGTGGATGAAACTGGGGCCTATTATACAGAGTGAAGTAAGCCAGAAAGAAAAACACCAATGCAGTATATTAACACATATATATGTAATTTAGAAAGATGGTAACGATAATCCTGTATGTAAGACAGCAAAAGAGACACAGATGTATAGAACAGTCTTTTGGACTCTGTGGGAGAGGGTGAGGGTGGGATGATTTGGGAGAATGGCATTGAAACATGTATATTATCATATGTGAAATGAATCACCAGTCCAGGTTCGATGCATGATACAGGATGCTCGGGGCTGATGCACTGGGATGACCCAGAGGGATGGTACGGAAAGGGAGGTGGGAGGGGGTTCAGGATGGGGAACACGTGTACACCCATGGTGGATTCATGTTTATGTATGGCAAAGACTGGGTGCTGAGTCACTCCAACACTGAGAAATCAGAAAGATGAGCTAATAAAAAGACTGATGGCAAGAAGATACTGCTGTGGGAGAGACTGAAGTGTGGTGAAGTCCAAGGTTTCAAGTAGGGAAGAGTGATCAAGCTCCTATGGCTATTCTACTTCTAAAATAACATGTCTAAGGCAGAATATGTCACGTTGATAATACAAAATGTAGATGAGAAGCTATGCAAAGAAAGGTATGTAAATTATAATATCAGTAAACTAGAAGCACAGAAACAAATGTCAGGTGCTGAGCTGTGGCCTCTTTGCCAGTGATCGTACGTATCTGATATCAATAGAATCAAACACAAATACTTGCAGATTTCAGAAGGAAAATAACATAATCTCTGACCTCAAATAGTTTCTACAATTTTTCAAATGCAGTATCTTTCAAATAAGAAAAATAATCAGGAATGTGTGGGTAAGTACAGGAATGATAAAAAATAAAAATATGAATACATTTAGAAGAATTCCAGATAGCAATCATTTTATCAACTAAATGATATGTACAAAGTATAATACACACAATAAAAAATCAAAAGTACAGAACTATATAATAAACGAAGTTATTGAATAAAATAAGAACAAGAAACTGAATGATAATAAAACAAGGTAAAGTGTGGGAGTGGGTCTGGTAAGACCTTTACAAACTTGAGACATTCTTTTGATTCTGTAACAAACAATTGAAAAAGTATATAGCTCCCTTGCTAAGACTAGCAATGGGGGCATCTTCTGTCCCCCTTCTGATGTCTATGTCAGAGCTTTCTCTGCCCTTTTTCACTGTAACAAAACGTCTGCCACACAAAAGCTCTGAGTAAACAAGCCTGGTCCCTGATCCCAAGGCTAAATCATCTTCTTAGAGATCATGAATCCATAAGCTATCAATAGTGAAAATACAATTCATCTACAAATCAGTTGGACTTTATCTACCACAAATCTCATAGGATAGTCCTGAGATCTCTGGAGGGTTCCTGAGAGCTCTCTTTAAGGTCTGTGAGGTTAAGAATGTTTACACAAAGCTAAGACATGATTTTCCGCTTCACTCTATATACCCAGGGGTAAGTAGTGCTCCATGATGTGTAAAATTTCAACAGACAGAATGTATCAATAGAAGCAGATATGGGAGTCACCTGTCTTCATCAGACCTAAGAGCAAGGACATTAATGGGATTTTCAAAAATGCAAAAATCAATGCCATTGGCTCAGTATTTAATTTCTTTGGAAAATATATAAATTTTTTCACAAAAAAAATATATTATTTGTGCTTCCCAGGTGGCTCTGTGGTAAAGAGTCTGCCAGCAGTGCAGGAGACATGGGGAATCCCTGGGTGAGGAAGATCCCTGGAGGAGGGAATGGCAACACACTCCAGTACTCTTGCCTGAAAAATCTCATAGACAGAGGAGCCTGGCTGGCTACAATCCATAGGGTCACGAAAGAGTTAGACACGACTTAGCAAATAAATGATAATGAGATTAGTGTTATTGCTTTTAAGAGAATAAATATGGCTCAGATAGTAAAGAATCTGCCTGCAATGCAAGAGACTCTGGTTCCATTTCTGGGTCAGGAAGATCTCCTGGAGAAGGGAATAGCTACCCACTCCAGTATTCTTGCCTGGAGAACCCCTCAGACAGAGGAGCTTGGTAGGCTATAGTCCATGGCATCATAGAGTCAGACACTACTGAGTGACTTTAACTTTCACTTTATTTCTTTTTATAGAGATTAATGTTATTGCTTTTAAGGGAATGTATACACTATAATATACATATTCTCATTTTAATTTATAATATAGTAACTACCAATATCAAATTCAATACAAAAAACAATAGAATCAATTCAAATAAATAAAAGGTCTTCAGTTTCTCAATAATTCTTAAGAATGAAATGGAGTTCTGAGATGGAAAATATAGTAGCTGCTGAACCATTAATACCAAAATTGAACTACATAACAGCAATGCATATGCAACAAGAGACATTTTTGCAGTGACCAAATATGGATGTAGGCTACTTTCTATGAGAAATGAATGAATGACTAAATTGTGCTATATTAATGAAGTGAAGTCGCTCAGTTGTGTCTGACACTTTGCGACCCCGTGGACTGTAGCCTACCAGGCTCCTCCTTCCATGGGGTTCTCCAGGCAAGAATACTGGAGTGGGTTGCCACTTCCTTCTCCAATATTAATGAAGTACTATGAAAATCAGCATATTATAGATATATACAACATAGGTGAATTACACACAAAAAAATTGAAAACTACAGACTTAACATGATATTTACCCTACATTTCCATTTATATATGATCCAAAATTATTCAAAACTAAATGACACTATTTAGGAATTCATACTTAAAAAAAGAACTATAAAGAATAAAGGATTGGCACACTGAAAAAAAGCCTGGTGGTGTACTTTGTGGGATAGGAATAAGAAAAGATGAGTAATTGGACTCTGAGGAGCTTGTAATTTTCCATTTACTGATGTGGGTGGCCAACACAGATGCTTTCTGTCTTACAAAATTCACATTGCTGTACAGTTAAAATAGTACTAGGAGCTTATCCTAATTTAAAATGGTAAAGTTGAAAGTTTAAAAAATAACAATTTGGAAAGAAACAAAAAGTTATCTGTTAAGTCTCAAAAACAGAACACCTTTCAGGGCTTTGTTCTGATGCTTAGAAATTTGAAATATATGATGTGACATGTCATAATATTAGCAATAATGGCATTGAAACATGTATAATATCATATATGAAACGAATCGCCAGTCCAAGTTCAGTGCATGATACTGGATGCTTGGGGCTGGTGCACTGAAACGACCCAGAGGGATGGTACAGGGAGGGTGGAGGGAGGGGGATTCAGGATGGGGAACACGTGTATATCTGTGGCAGATTCATGTGGATGTATGGCAAAACCAATACAATATTGTAAAGTAATTAGCCTCCAATTAAAATAAATAAATTTATATTTAAAAAAATAAATTAAAAAAAAGAAATGCTTTAAAAGAGTGAGAATAGTAGGAAGGGTGGAAAACATTAGAAGTACTTTTTATTTTCCAGCTGAGCTATCAGAAAAAGCTTTCTAACCTAGGACTATAGTATTTATATGAAAAAAAAAAAATCTTCAACATTTCAGCAAATGCAGATGTTTTTGAAATACATATTTTTTCCTCTCATAAAGACACTCCAAGCCAATGAATAGATCAGAATGTGGACTTATCAGTCTGCACAAATAACATAATTTATCAATGAAATGTGTTAATATGTAGACCTTGAAAGGTGAGTGTTAGTTGCTCAGTCACATTTTACTCTTTGCACCCCATGGACTGTAGCCTGCCAGGCTCCTCTTTCCTTGGGATTTCCCAGGCAAGAAAATGGGAGAGGGTTGCCATTATGGCAGTACTTACATGCAAATCCAAGATGTCAAAAACACTATTCTTCAAAACATTCTAAAACATACAAATCTGTTCCATACTTATTAGATGTTGAGAAATAAAAAAAGAACTGCTTTACTTATTTAACTTTCTTCTTAATAAAAACATTTTGATTAAATCATATCTTATTGTTCCCAGTAATGATGCATTTAATACGATTATATTTCTTTTATAGAAAAATAAATAAGTCAAAGGTATTAGAATGAAATATGCTGTGAGGATAAAAATAATAGTTGTGAGGCAAAGGATGCTTTCTGGGATTTCAAGGAAATATTTTGGTTTTGAAAGAAGCAATATTCCAAATGATGCAAGATCATAAGTGACACTAGATAGTCTATCTCATTTTCATTTACTTTACCCAGAGTAGGCAAATATATACATATACTGGTATATTTATATACCAGTCTTAGTGTTATTATAGACTCTCCCAGTGGCTCAGCAATAAAGAATGTGCCTGCCAATGCAGGAGACTTTGGTTCAGTCTCTGGGTTGGGAAGATCCCCTGGAGGAGAAAATGCCAAGCATCCCCAGTATTCTTGCCTGAAAAATCCCATGAATGGAGGAATTTGATGGGTTACAGTCCTTGGGGGTCTCATAGAGTTAGATATGACTTAGCAACGGAACATGGACATATGCACATACCTTCTTGATCAACAGATTTGCTCTACCAAGGTCAGGCTTTCCTCTTTTAAAGAACTATTTTTAGCAGTTTATAATAACAAGTTCCAAAGTTCCATTTGTGCATAGCTAGTCAATGCTAACTAACTTCTTATTTTCTACCTCTGAGAATCTGTCATAAAGCCTTCTTACAATTCTTCAAGTGATCAACTTTACCATAGAAAAATTTGGATCATAGAAAAAACAAGGAAATTTTAAAAAAAATCTACTTCTGTTTCACTGACTATACTAAAGCCTTTGACCATGTGGATCGCAATAAACTGTGGAACATTCTTAAAGAGATGGGATTACCAGAACATCTTACCTGTTTCCTGACAAACCCATATGTAGAACAAGAAGCAAAAGTTAGAACTAAACATGGAACAATTGACTTATTCAAAATTGAGAAAGGAGTATGTCAAGGCTATATATAGTTCACCCTGCTTGTTTAACTTATATGCAGAGTACATCATGTGAAATGCTGGACTGGATGACTCACAAATTGGAATTAAGATTACTGGGAGAAATACCAATAACCTCAGATATGCAGATGGCAGTAAGCAAAGATATCCTAATGGCAGTAAGCAAAGAGGAACTAAAGAGCCACATAATGAAGGTGAAAGAGAAGAGTGAAAGAGCTAGTTTAAAACTCAACATTTGAAACGAAAATCATGGCATCTGATCCCATCTCTTCATGGCAAATAGATGGGGAAAAAGTGGAAATGGTGACAGACTTTATTTTCTTGGCCTCTAAAATCACTGAAGATGGTCACTGTAGCCATGAAATTAAAATATGCTTGCTCCTTGGAAGAAAAACTATGAGAAACCTGGACAGTGTATTAAAAAGCAGAGACATCACTTTGCCAACAAAGGTCCCTATAATCAAAGTTATAATTTTCCCAGTAGCTATGTCTGGATGTGAGAGCTGAACCATAAAGAAGGCTGAACAGTGAAGAACTGATGCTTTTGAACTGTGGTGCTGGAGAAGACTCTTGAAAGTCCCATAGACATCAAGGAGATCAAACCATTCAATCCAAAAGGAAATCAACCCAGAACACTCATTGGGAGGCCTGATGCTGAAGTTGAAGCTCCAGTACTTTGGCCACTTGATGTGAAGAACTGACTCATTGGAAAAGACCCTGATGCTGGGAAAGATTGAGGGCAAAAGGAGAAGAGGGTGATAGAGGTTGGATGGCATCACTGACTCAATGGACATGAGTTTGACCAAACTCCCGGAGATAGCAAAGGATAGAGGAGTCCTGGTGTGCAGCTCTGGGGTTGCAAAAGGTTGGACACAACTTAGTGACTGAGCAACATTAATGAATAGAAAAATATTATTTATTTAAATCTAACTTACCTAAGAAGTCCATCCACATAAGCATTAAGCACTTCACATAAAACACACACATATGCACAACATCAAGTCTTTAAAAGCAGATCTTATTTAAGCCCTAATTCAATTAAACACAAGCTGGAATCAAGACTGCCAGGAGAAATATCAATAACCTCAGATATGCAGATGACACCACCCTTATGGCAGAAAGTGAAGAGGCACTAAAAAGCCTCTTGATGAAAGTGAAAGAGGAGAGCGAAAAAGTTGGCTTAAAGCTCAACATTCAGAAAACGAAGATTCTGAGCGACTGAACTGAACTGAATTCAATTAGTGAAACCACATCTACAGCTGCAATTTCATAACAGAAATTCTCTTATGTACTAACTAAAGATACAAAAGAAGGAAGAGAAAAACCCCTGATTTCAAGAGTATACATTTTAATCAAGCAACTATTTTTTCAAGACAATCAATGATTGTGTTCACAAATGAGTATCACAAACATAAAATGAATGAATGATCAGGCTAGTAAAACTTCCCCAGCCCCATTTACAGCCTATACCATGTAAAGGATAGGATGGTATCTTGCATAAAGCATTGCCTTTTATTTACCCTTGTTTAACTGCATAATACCAGGATAATCACCTATAGTTAGGCTGAGGAAAATATTGTTTTTAATTTTTTTTCTTTTTAAAAAATGACTATATTTTATATTAGTCACCTCTACTTTTAGTTTTTTTAAAGCTATGTCAACTCTAAATACCTTGATTATCTATGTCTTATTAAGTAGAGTCCTATTAATCAAAAAGGATAAAAAGATTTAACTAAAAGTTGAAGTACTACCTTATTGATTAGTGGAAAAGTCCTTCATTGTTAGCAGAAAGTAGTCAATGTAATTTAGAGACTGTTTGATAGGCTATTTCAGAGTTTGTCACATCACAAAATCTAAGTAACTAGTGAAGGTAAATTTCTTAGACTGAGATTTAAAAAAATAAAAGTTTTCATATCATGGTGTACAATAAAAATGGTAACTTAGTTTGATTGCCACAAATACTGCCCAACTTACACCAAAACTCATTTTGTTAGAAAGTAACATTTTTTTTTTAAGAAATAAGCTTCTCCTTGGTCTTAAACTAATGCTTTCAGTCTCAACTTTAAATCGTAGAATGTTTTTATAATCACAGGTCTAATTCTCAAGCTATGTTAGGTCAGCCAAAAGATCATTTGGGTTTTTCCATAAGGTGTTTTTGAAAACTTAAATGAACTTTTAACCAATCCAATAGTTGGGATAATTGTATGGACACGTAATTTTTCCAAAAGGATTTTCATAAAAATATATTTAAGATTATAGAGAATATAAATTTCTTTTTAAATTTAAATGATTGAATTACTAACAAATAATTTTATCTATGATTTAAAACTGGCAAATATTTAATCATTCAATAAAAGGAATTAGGGAAAGAGTTGCTCTCTTAGGCCTAATGCATACAGCACTTGTATAGAGAATTATTCTCTATAAAACCATGCACACTAGGAGGATATGCATATTGAACATGGGAAGGAAACACACATACACACTATGCTCACACATACATACTCCTTTCCCAAACTGTAAATGCCAAAGGTCACTGAACCAACACAAATCCCTATTTCAATTTTATTATAAATGTAGAAACGCTAGAAATAGATGACTAGCTCAGCCAAAAGGTGTTTCCTTGGAATACTTATTTAAACTTCTGAGCTTGGTATATTTAAAACAGATAACAAGGACCTACTGTACAGCATAGAAAACCCTGTTCAATGTTATGTGGCAGCCTGAATGGGAGAGAAGCTTGAGGGAGAATGGATACCTGTATATGTATGGCCAAGTCGCTTTGCTATCCACCTGAAACTATCACAACATTGCCAATTTCTGGAGAAGGAAATGGCAAACCACTCCAGTACTATTGCCTGGAAAATTCCATGGACAGAGGAGCTTAGTAGGCTACAGTCCATGGGGTCACAAAGAGTCGGACACGACTGAGCGATTTCATTTTCACTTTCACTTTCACTTTCATACCCTAACACAAAATACAAAGTTTAAAAAAAAGTAAATAAATATTTGAGCTTGGCAATTCTTTCTCTTGGGCAATCACAAGGCAGAAGAGGAGACCTTCTCATCTAACCACTAGAATCTTAAACCTTTATACAGAGGCTTTAATTGGGTTCTATCTGGAATACCATGCAGAATGGTCTCAACAATGCACTGCTCTCTCAAGGCCCTTGAAAAAGGCTCCTGCTAGGGGAACAGTGGGCAGAATGTACATGCCAAGGACAGGAGAGGGTGAGCATTCTCCAACTGCCCAAGCTCAGCTCTCAGTCCAACCATTGGTCACATTCTCTTGATGACCTTTCCCAACACCCTGCCCTTGGGGACCTCCTCTGCCAATCCCACATGCCCTCCCTCCTTTTTCCATGCACTGGAGAATTCAGCAAGGGGTTTCATCAGAGGGGCTGGTTCATTTGTTGGCTATCTGACTGCCTTGGAACAGATGTCACAGCAACTATAGAGGCACATGTATTAAGAAACAGATTAAAAAAATGATTACCAAAATAAATAAAAATTTTGTTTTCCAATAGGAGCTCCATGACTCAAATCATTGATGTGTAAATTCCCCTAAACTGGAGGTCAAATCACTCGAGATGTTCATGTGTGGCCCAGTGTGATTAATAAAGATGATTCATTAACACACTCATCAGGTATGAACATACAGCCTCCTTGCAAAGTTGTAAAAATGTCCAAGGGCATTGTATTTTGGAGGACAGCTTCTTCATTAGACATACATCAGTGTTCAGTAAAGACAGGCTTGGCCAACCATCATTTAAGGCTTGGTGGGTGAATTTAGTCAGGGCATGTATTTGCTTATGTCCTCAGGACAATGAGGGTAACAAAGATGGCAGCAACATGATCATACCAACACAAAAAAGAATGTGCCATCTGGCCGTGGAGAGAAGGAGGTTGGCAATTTTTGTTACTGTGGGGTAGATTCTCCCTGTACCTAGAAAAACCCAGAATACAGCAGCCCAACCTTCCAGGTGGAAGGTATGGCCAACAATTTGTGCTATACAACCACTGGGTCCCATTCGGGTGGACCCAATAAATACCTGAGTGGCACAACCCATCCATGCAAAATCAGTTGCTATCCTTTAGGGTGATAGGATATCCTTCTTATATGCCCAGTACAGTTGGGTTAACTCTATTTAGAATGATTTTTCTGTATCTAAACCCAGTTGCTCAAATGTCCATAGACTGATGTAAGCCACAAAAACACATTCCAAATCTAAGCACAGATATTCAAGACCCTAGCAGTTATATTTTTAGGATCCTTCTGATTATCAGTGGGATGGCTGCCTGTGCCATTTGATGAACAGAAATACTCAAGCCCAGTGTTACTGATAGTGTGGCCACAGGCCAGCTCCCTAGACCAGCATTGTGACATCAGATGAACTAAGGGCACTAGTTCTAGCTTCTTCTACATTAATGTACTTCACCTGGGCCTTCCAACCTCCTTCCTATGGTGGTGATACCCACCATGTCAGTTCTATAGAGGGGCAACTGCCCACTACTCAAGAACTAGGTAGATTTCTTTATCAGGTATGAACAGGTAGGCCCACCTGTAGGAAGGTAGGTATTTCCATTAGGTGCCCAACCTCTGACTGGACAATCCCAGGAGCACAGAAGTCTAAAGAAAAATAAATCCCTATTTAAAAGAAGATGCTTTTTAGCGTTTTCATAATTTTTAAGCAAAAATCAAAACCTAGTGACTTAAAGCCAATAGGAAGAAGAAGACATTAGAAACAAAGTCACAGATGGTTCATATTTTGATCTACTACACAAGAACCATAAGATAATAAGTATTTGTATGTATAAAATGTATATAAATCCATAAGAGATGTAAAATGTGACATATAAAATAGTAAAAATATGATTCACAGAAATATATGACTTATCCAGTTAGGAGAAAAATTAACAAAGAAGAAACAAATAGAAATCAAACAGTAAAACTGACTTAAACAGATACATATCTACAGTTTTGCTAAATATAAACTGTAAAATCCAGAAATTTTAAGATAAAATTTATGATAATATAAAAATACAATAAAATTTTAAAATAAATGGACTCTCTTATTCAGTTCAGTTCAGTTGCTTGGTTGTGTCTGATTCTTTGTAATTCCATGGACTGTGGAACACCAGAATCTTTGTCCATCACCAACTTCTGAAGCTTGCTCAAACTCATATCCATTAAGTCAGTGATGCCATTCAACCATCTCATCCTCTGTCATCCCCTTCTTCTGTCTTCAGTCTTTCCCAGCATCAGGGTCTCTTCCAATGAGTCAGTTCTTTGCATCAGGTGGCCACAGTATTGGAGATTCAAATTCAGCATGAGTCCTTCCAATGAATATTCAGGACTGATTTCCTTTAGGATTGACTGGTTGGAACTCCTTGCAGTCCAAGGGTCTTCTCCAGTCCAAGAAGACTTCTCAAGAGTCTTCTCCAACACCACAGTTCAAAAGCATCAATTCTTTGTTGCTCAGCTTTCTTTATGGTCCAACTTTCACATCCACACATGACTACTAGAAAAACCATTGTTTTGACTAGACTGACCTTTGTTGGTAAATTAAAGTTTCTGCTTTTTAATATGCTGTCTAGGTTGGTCATAGCTTTTCTTTCAAGGAGCAAGCATCTTTTAATTACATGGCTGCAATCACCATCTGCAGTGATTTTGGAGCCCAAGAAAATAAAGTCTCTCACTGTTTCCATTGTTTCCTCATCTATTTGCCATGAAGGATGGGACCGGATGCCATGATCTTAGTTTTCTGAATGCTGAGTTTTAAGCCAGCTTTTTCACTCTCCTCTTTCACTTTCATCGTGAAGCTCTTCATTTCCTTTTTGCTTTCTGCTATAAGGGTGGTGTCATCTGCATATCTGAGGTGATTGATATTTCTCCCAGCAATCTTGATTCCAGCTTGTGCTTCATCCAGCCCAGCATTTCTCATGATGTATTCTGCATATTAGTTAAATAAACAGAATAACAATATAAACAGCCTTTCCCAATTTGGAACCAGTCTGTTGTTCCATGTACAGTTCTAACTGTTGCTTCTTGACCTGCATACAGATTTCTCAAGAGGCAGGTCAGGTGTTCTGGCATTCCCATCTCTTTAAGAATTTTCCATAGTTTGTTGTGATCCACAGAGTCAAAGGCTTTGGCAGAGTCAATAAAACAAAAGTATATGTTCTTCTGTAACTCTTGCTTTTTCTATGATCCACCAGATGTTGGCAACTTGATCTCTGGTTCCTCTGCCTTTTTTAAATCCAACTGAACATCTAGAAGTTCTTGGTTCATGTACTGTTGAAGCCTCACTTGGAGAATATCGAACATTACTTTGCTATCTTGTGAGATGAGTGTAATTTTGTGGTAGTTGAACATTTTTGGCATTGCCTTTCTTTGGGATTGGAATTAAAACTGTCCTTTTCAGGACTCTATATATACACATTCTATATATATACATATAGTCCAACCTGTAGGAAGGTAGGTATTTCCATTAGGTGCCCAACCTCTGACTGGACAATCCCAGGAGCACAGAAGTCTAAAGAAAAATAAATCCCTATTTAAAAGAAGATGCTTTTTAGCGTTTTCATAATTTTTAAGCAAAAATCAAAACCTAGTGACTTAAAGCCAATAGGAAGAAGAAGACATTAGAAACAAAGTCACAGATGGTTCATATTTTGATCTACTACACAAGAACCATAAGATAATAAGTATTTGTATGTATAAAATGTATATAAATCCATAAGAGATGTAAAATGTGACATATAAAATAGTAAAAATATGATTCACAGAAATATATGACTTATCCAGTTAGGAGAAAAATTAACAAAGAAGAAACAAATAGAAATCAAACAGTAAAACTGACTTAAACAGATACATATCTACAGTTTTGCTAAATATAAACTGTAAAATCCAGAAATTTTAAGATAAAATTTATGATAATATAAAAATACAATAAAATTTTAAAATAAATGGACTCTCTTATTCAGTTCAGTTCAGTTGCTCGGTTGTGTCTGATTCTTTGTAATCCCATGGACTGTGGAACACCAGAATCTTTGTCCATCACCAACTTCTGAAGCTTGCTCAAACTCATATCCATTAAGTCAGTGATGCCATTCAACCATCTCATCCTCTGTCATCCCCTTCTTCTGTCTTCAGTCTTTCCCAGCATCAGGGTCTCTTCCAATGAGTCAGTTCTTTGCATCAGGTGGCCAAAGTATTGGAGATTCAAATTCAGCATGAGTCCTTCCAATGAATATTCAGGACTGATTTCCTTTAGGATTGACTGGTTGGAACTCCTTGCAGTCCAAGGGTCTTCTCCAGTCCAAGAAGACTTCTCAAGAGTCTTCTCCAACACCACAGTTCAAAAGCATCAATTCTTTGTTGCTCAGCTTTCTTTATGGTCCAACTTTCACATCCACACATGACTACTAGAAAAACCATTGTTTTGACTAGACTGACCTTTGTTGGTAAATTAAAGTTTCTGCTTTTTAATATGCTGTCTAGGTTGGTCATAGCTTTTCTTTCAAGGAGCAAGCATCTTTTAATTACATGGCTGCAATCACCATCTGCAGTGATTTTGGAGCCCAAGAAAATAAAGTCTCTCACTGTTTCCATTGTTTCCTCATCTATTTGCCATGAAGGATGGGACCGGATGCCATGATCTTAGTTTTCTGAATGCTGAGTTTTAAGCCAGCTTTTTCACTCTCCTCTTTCACTTTCATCGTGAAGCTCTTCATTTCCTTTTTGCTTTCTGCTATAAGGGTGGTGTCATCTGCATATCTGAGGTGATTGATATTTCTCCCAGCAATCTTGATTCCAGCTTGTGCTTCATCCAGCCCAGCATTTCTCATGATGTATTCTGCATATTAGTTAAATAAACAGAATAACAATATAAACAGCCTTTCCCAATTTGGAACCAGTCTGTTGTTCCATGTACAGTTCTAACTGTTGCTTCTTGACCTGCATACAGATTTCTCAAGAGGCAGGTCAGGTGTTCTGGCATTCCCATCTCTTTAAGAATTTTCCATAGTTTGTTGTGATCCACAGAGTCAAAGGCTTTGGCAGAGTCAATAAAACAAAAGTATATGTTCTTCTGTAACTCTTGCTTTTTCTATGATCCACCAGATGTTGGCAACTTGATCTCTGGTTCCTCTGCCTTTTTTAAATCCAACTGAACATCTAGAAGTTCTTGGTTCATGTACTGTTGAAGCCTCACTTGGAGAATATCGAACATTACTTTGCTATCTTGTGAGATGAGTGTAATTTTGTGGTAGTTGAACATTTTTGGCATTGCCTTTCTTTGGGATTGGAATTAAAACTGTCCTTTTCAGGACTCTATATATACACATTCTATATATATACATATAGTCCCTATTTATAAATATATATATATATGTATATATATATGTATGTGTATGTATAAATATATATATATATATATATATATACACACACACACACACACACACACACACAATGTGAATGCTTCCCTGGAGTAGGAAATAGCAACCCAGTTCAGTATTCTTGCCTGGAAAATCCCATGGACAGAGGAGCTTGGCCGACTAGACTCCTTTGGATCATAAAGATTTGGACACAACTGAGGCCCTAAGCAACGTGAATGCTTACCTAAATAAGACCTTTGAAGCTAAATTGATGAAAAAATAATATTTTAAGCTAATAATCATTCTAGATTCAAAGAAAGAAAATTAGCAAATATTCAGTTTGAAAGGAACAAACATACTGTCCTAAATTTGCATGCAAAGAATAACATAATTTTAATGTTATTATGAAAATTTGATACAATGAAAAGGAGAAGTAGATCCATGTACAAAAATATTTGAATATTTTATCATCCCTATCCAGTAAACTTTAAGAAGGAGCAAATAAAAATCAGTAACATGATATAATAATTAAATATATGAATATACTTGACTTAAATAAGATATAGACTATTACACTCAAAGACAGCAGAATACATATTCTTTTAAAGTATACCTCAAACATTTACCAAACTTTACTATACACTACTATGTAACTCCAGATTTAGGAAGTTCAAATATTTGAAATCATACAGGTATTTTCTGACCACAGTAAAATTGAACTAAAAATCAATTAGAGAAAGATGAGCAGAAAATTCTCAAATGTTTAGAAATTAAGTAACATTTCAGAAAATAAGTAATACATTTTAAATATCAAAACTTATTTTTGTTTGAAAACTTTGAGAAATGAGCTAGTAGTGGACCACTTTGTTCCAGGTTTTCCATAGGCGAGTTTAGGAAGAGCAAAATCATTGCGAGAGAGGCAGACTATGTGGCAGAAAGACAAAGGGATGTATAGATATTCATTATAAAGCTGTACATGTATTACACATATTTTTATGCAAGTAGTCTACATATTTTGAGTGCCTTGAGGATGCTGATGAATATCATAGTCTCAGAAGAATTCTGTCAAGCCCAAACCCACCTCTGAAAAATAACAGTTATCACCAATTCTAGAAAGAAACATCACCTATACTTAACCAAGTACTAATACCTGAATGAGTAAAACAAGCTTTTGCTAGTTAACACCTAAGTGGTTTACAGAAGGAAATAAAATGTAGGCTCCATCTTTGACTGACCTCTCTCAGGGTTTCACAATCTTGTTTTCAAAGGCTTCCACTAGAGCTTTTTACTTTCATACTCATCACATCCATGTGTTACCCTAAGGTGTTATGCTGTGTTCAGTTGCTTCAGTCGTGTCCATCTCTTTGCTACCCTAAGGACTGTGGGCCACCAGGCTCTTCAGTCCATGGGATTCTCCAGGCAAGAACACTGGAGTGGGTTGCCATGCCCTCCTCCAGAGGGTCTTCCTGATCCAGAGATCAACCCCTCTCTCCAGGGTCTCCTGCACTGAAGGCATATTCTTTATTGCTGCGTCACCAGGGAAGCCCATGTGTTACCATACATGGTAACAGGCACCACTTCCAAAGAATACCCAGGGTCTTCTGTCATCCACGCTGCATTTGCATTCCCATCCCCAGCTACATTTTAGGCTCCTGGGACAGATGTTTGGTTTCTAATGGTGTACAGAGGTGAATATCAGCATCTTTGGAAATTACAGCAAGTTGAACTATGAAGTATCCACACATGATCTGCTCACTTGTGATGACGCAGGACAGCTGGGATCTATCATACACAGGGAGATCAGAAAGAAGAATATAATGTATTCTCAGAGCCCCCGAAGACACATCTAGACCAGAAGGCTATAAAATATTCACGTTGAGCAGCAAGTTTAGTTACTCTGTTTTATGTAATTAATTCATATCTGTTCTTCCTAAGGGTTCCATTAAATCCTATAAACTTTTACAACTTTACTCAGGAGGACTATGAGTAATTAAAAGTCTGCTACACACTTTAGAAGGCAAGAAAGCATAGATGGAAAGGACCCTTTCTTCACTCATGGCAAAAACAAACAAAAGCTGTGGTCAGTGGTTCAGAGCCAGTTAATATTTAGAGATGAAGACAGAAGACACGGTGGCAGGGAAGACTGACAGACTTTTCATGGGGCAAAATCATGGGTGACTCTCAAAGAAATATTAAGAAACACTTTCATTTTCAGCAAAACAAAAGACTAGTCCTTAATATTTTATTAAAGATTTCTGAAATCAAAAATGACAATGTGAGACTGAAAAGATAGCTGGAGGAAGGATATTTACAAAGTTAGAAAACTAGTTAGAATAAATAGAATGAAGAAATGAAGAATATAATGAAGAAAACAACTTCTAAAGCAGGATTTCTTCTTTTTTAAAAAAAAAATGACTTCATAGAATGGAGGAAACCAATAAGAAAAATAATGAGCAAACTGACAAGAATAATAAGCCTATTAAAAATACTAACCCTAACTGGAAAAATTTTTGCTTTTTAATATTCAGTGTTCACATTTCTTATATTACCACAGTTTGATTATTTCTAAGGAAGGTAAAAAGAAATAATGTTTTCATGATACTGTTTTTAATTTGCAAATATGGAAATTTTCAGAAACAAAACACAGAAAGAATGACATGTCTAATTACTTATCACTCAGCTTCAAAAGTAAGCAGTTTTTCATTCATTTAAAGCATTATCCATCTACACCTTTTTAATCACAAGTATTGAGTTGGCCAAAAGTTCATTTGGGTTTTTCTGTAACATCTTATAGTTTTAATTTGCAAATATGGAAATTTTCAGAAACAAAACACAGAAAGAATGACATGTCTAATTACTTATCACTCAGCTTCAAAAGTAAGCAGTTTTTCATTCATTTAAAGCATTATCCATCTACACCTTTTTAATCACAAGTATTGAGTTGGCCAAAAGTTCATTTGGGTTTTTCTGTAACATCTTATAGTAAAACTCTAAGGATCTTTTGGCCAATCCAGTATTTTGAAAAAAAAAAAAAACCTAGATGTTATATTACCCACAGATACTTCATCATGGAAAATATAATAATCTTATATATTACTATGCATATAGTAATGACCAAAATACACTACTACCTACCAAACTTAATGTAATTCTTCAACATCATCTAATAAAATCTTAATAGTTACATTTCCCCAAATACCTCAAACAATCTTTGTAGTTCAGTTCAGTTCAGTTTAGTCGCTCAGTCGTGTCAGATTCTTTGCGACCCCATGAATCGCAGCACGCCAGGCCTCCCTGTCCATCACCAACTCCCGGAGTTCACTCAGACTCACGTCCATCGAGTCCGTGATGCCATCCAGCCATCTCAT
>SJYT01017049.1:0-19308 GCA_006410635.1 Cephalophus harveyi | reverse complement strand
CATGAGGTGGCCAAAGTACTGGAGTTTCAGCTTTAGCATCATTCCTTCCAAGGAAATCCCAGGGCTGATCTCCTTCAGAATGGACTGGTTGGATCTCTTTGCAGTCCAAGGGACTCTCAAGAGTCTTCTCCAACACCACAGTTCAAAAGCATCAATTCTTTGGCACTCAGCCTTCTTCACAGTCCAACTCTCACATGCATACATGACCACAGGAAAAACCATAGCCTTGACTAGACGGACCTTAGTCGGCAAAGTAATATCTCTGCTTTTGAATATGCTATATAGGTTGGTCATAATTTTTCTTCCAAGGAGTAAGTGTCTTTTAATTTCATGGCTACAGTCACCATCTGCAGTGATTTTGGAGCCCCCCAAAATAAAGTCTGACACTGTTTCCACTGTTTCCCCATCTATTTCCGATGAAGTAATGGGACCGGATGCCTTGATCTTTGTTTTCTGAATGTTGAGCTTTAACCCAGCTTTTTCACTCTCCACTTTCACTTTCATCAAGAGGCTTTTTAGTTCCTCTTCACTTTCTGCCATAAGGGTGGTGTCATCTGCATATCTGAGGTTATTGATATTTTCCCCAGCAATCTTTGTAGTTAGTGCATTCAAATTAGGTTCGAATGAAAGTCAGTTTTTAATTCAGAGCTCTTTATTTTGTTCTATTGGTCTATAAAGTGAAGTCGCTCAGTCGTGCCCGACTCTTTGTGACCCCATGGATAGCAGCCTGCACCAAGCTCCTCCGTCCATAGGATTTTCAAGGCACGAGTAATGGAGTGGGTTGCCATTTCCTTCTCCAGGGAATCTTCCCAACCCCGGGATCAAACCCAGGTCTCTCACATTGTGGACAGACACTTTACCGTCTGAGCCACCAGGGAAGTCTATGCATCCTTATAAAAACAAGCAAAAAAAAAAATCCTCACAAAAACAGATGTATAGACCAAAAGAACAAAATAAATTGCTCTGAATTAAACCCACATATATGTGGTCTACTGATTTTCAAAAGAGTGACAAGAATAAATAATGGGCAAATGGTAGTCGCTCATATAAATGGTGTTCTGAAAACTGGATAGCCACGTGTGAAAGAATGAAATTGGATTCATATGTCACACCACATGTAAAAATAAACTGAAAATTAATTGAAAATTTAAAGATAAGATTGAAACCATAAGTCTTCTAGGAGAAAACAGGGAAGAAGCTGCTTGATGTTGATGTTGGCAATGATATTTTTGGATGCTATGCCAAAAGTACAGAAAACAAAAGCAAAACTAAACAAGTGAGATTACATCCAACTAAAGAACTGCTGCATAGCAAAGGACACAATCAGTAAAAGAAAAGGTAACTAATGGAATGAGAGGAAAGAGTTGCAAACGTATCTGATAAGAGGTTAGTATGCAAAAAACATAAGTTACTTCTAAAACTCAATAGCAAAGAAACAAATAATTCAGTTTCAAAATAGGCAAAGTACCAAACAGATATTTCTCTGCAGATGACATACAAATGGCCAACAGATATGTGAAAATGAGCTCAGTATCACTGATCATTACAAAATAAAAACGAAAACCACAGTGAGAAGTCAACTTGCGCCTAGGATTTTTATTATTATCAAAGAATCCAAAAGATAAGAAGTGTTGGCAAGAATATAATTTATGGAAAAATTTCCCACCATTATAATAAACTGTGTGGAAGTTCTTCAAAAAATTAAAACTAGAACTACCATGTGATTCAGCAGTTTCACTTCTGAGCAGTTATCCAAAGGAAATTAAATCAGAATCTCTAGATTCCTACATTCCCACATCCATTATAAAATATCTAGAGCCTCAAATATGTTAAAATTCAGGATTGGGGCAAGAATACCTTACAGGTGGTATTTCGTCATTTTTAGGACATTCCCATTAGGAGACATATACAATACTATGTGTTTTCAGTCTCATAACTGGTGATTTACAACAAATCAATAAGCCCAAATGGTTTTGACTTGATTTCTTTATCACAAAACAACCACTAACCATTCACCTGGTTGTAGGAATATTAAATAAATGTATGAACTGCAATAGGAATGTTAAATTTGTAACTATAAGAAAAGCTATCACTTCTTCTTCAAGTATTAGGTGAAATCATTCTGCAAAGAAAAAATTTTCCACTTTTCGCTATTGACTGTTTGGTTATTCTATCTGACACAATGTATGCACAACTAGTGTTTACCTTGGCCTTCCTTAATAATCTCTACCCAAAACTGGACTATGCATGCTACTTCTCTTATTTTTAAACTAATTTGTTTTTTTTAATATTTTTAAAAATATATATTCCATTCTCCCAAATCATCCCGCCCTCTCCCTCTCCCACAGAGTCCAAAAGTCCGCATTGAAACATGTATACTATCATGTAAGAATGAAGCACCAGCCTATGTTCGATATAGGATACAGGATGCTCAGGGCTGGTGCTCGGGGATGATCCAGAGAGAGGAAATGGGGTGGGATGTGGGAGAGGGATTCAGGATTGGGATCTCATATACACCCATGGTGGATTCATGTCAATGTATGGCAAAACCAATACGGTATTGTAAAGAAAAATAAAGTAAAAATTAAAAAATAAAAATAAAAAATAAATAAAAAATAAAAATATATATTCCAAAGGACAAAAATAAATTATTATCTCCAATTAATTATTCAATAGGAAGAAATTCATTACAGAACATTCTGTGACAAAAAAACTGGATTACTCCACATTGCTATAAAAATGCATGACAATGTTCTTTTAACTCTCATGTTTGTACATCAAACTTCATTTGAAATGATTCATAAGTTAGAAACAAAATGTGAAGGGAGATGTGAATATAAAGACTAGCAAATTCATATACTAAAGAAATGAAAATAGCAATTGAATTCATCATCCTAGTTGATAATTGGGAATCTAAAATTAAAGTTTTTAAACTATGGAACAAATTTTATTTCCTGCATGAGGCACATCACAGCTTTCCTGCACTTGGAAACACTAGAAAGCATTTCAACACTTCATGTGTGGACCATTATAAATAGCAAAGTCACCAACAAAGAGCACAAAATGCGAACTATAACAAAATGTGAGCTATAACAGGCTGCAAAAAAGACCCTTATCTACAGTAAGAGAGCTGAGAGAAAGCAGAGCATCACCTGTTTTGACCCCAGCAGGGAAAATGTATCCAGGGACTCAAATTCATGACCACTCTGCATTTGCTTTCAAATGGCCACCAAAGCACTGTTTGGTTTTGAGGTTGCAAATATATTTTAATGAGTAGATGAATTCACAAATAAAGATTCTGTGAATAATGAGGATCAACTCTTTTTGCTTCATTCTGCAACCAATATAACATATGCCTACAGTATACACTTAAAACAATTTCTAAATAATAATACAAATATCACTACCAATATTAAGGTTTTTAAAATCATGATAGAATTTCTTTGAGGCTCTTTTTGTGCCCAGGATATAAAAAAGTGAGTACATACACAAAAAAGTCTTTTTTAAAGTCACTTGAAGTTCATCTTTCTCTGGGTTATTATACCACTGGTTTGACATATATTGAGATTCCTCTGCTTGTTTGCAGTTATGCAGGATTGATTTTTATTTGTCCTTTGAGATAACATTTTACCATTTTCATTTAAAATAGTTATGTGGCTTCAAGGTACAATTCATTTTTTAATTTTATTATACTGTAAGGTACATTTCATTTTCCACCCAATACCACACTTTCTTTTCTTCTTTAAAAAACTTTAGATTAATTCAGGCTTTTATTTCCATTTTTTTCATTTTCAAATGTAAATATAAAATACATAGGCACACATATATATCAAATATGGTGGTGACGGTGCTCAGTAATGTCCAGCACTTTGTGATCCCGTGGACTATAGCCCATCAGGCTCCTCTGTCCATGGAATTTTCCAGGCAAGAATACTGCAGCAGGTTGCCATTTCCTGACTCAGGGATTGGACCTGCATCTCTTGCTTTTCCTGAATCGGCAGGCAGATTCTTTACTACTGCATCACCTGGGAAACCCATATATCACATATATTCCATCAATATAAACATACATATGCTGCTGTTAAGTCACTTCACTCGTGTCCGACTCTGTGCGACCCCACAGATGGCAGCCCACCAGGCTCCCCTGTCCCTGGGATTCTCCAGGCAAGAACATTGGAGTGGGCTGCCATTTCTTTCTCCAATGCATGAAAGCGAAAAGTGAAAGTGAAGTCGCTCAGTCGTGTCTGACCCTCAGCCACCCCATGGACTGCAGCCCACCAGGCTCCTCCAACCATGGGATTTTCACATACATGTATGTATATATTTGTGTGTATATAAATTTTTGTTGTGTGTATATAAATTTCCCTTGCTCTATTGTCTAACACTAACATTTCACACTTAAAATATGCCTGACAAACCATTATATATTATATCATATCAGTGTATAGAAACATAGAATCTTCATTATGTTTTTTTTTTTTTTTTTTTTTTTTTACAGCTGCATGGAGCTTGCCTTGATTATGTATCAAAGTGTGTTCATCATTTAATTTTGAAAACCACAATGTTATGTACCTTACTTATTTCAGACCAAGCAGGCCAAAGGTAGTTAACATTTCCATATGGTATTACACAATGAAATAAAACTTTCACAGCACATTTGAGTTAACTAGAGAGGATTTTGAAGGATATTTATAGAAGTCTCAAAAAAAATTATATTGTCTTTATACAAACTAATTGTGTAATCAAAAAATAAAAGTTAATGGCAATGTATGTTAAAATCATTTACAATATTCAAATGAAAAAATTTTAAATTTTAATGAGGTACTTAACTATAATTAACATCAACCTTAACACTTAAAATGATCATCTATAATTTTTTATCATAATATTAAGTGATGCTGTCTAGAATTTCTGACAGCATCAATAAGATGCTTTATCACACAGATAGGTTAAGAGCAAACTGCAAGAAGAGATCTGACTGCTTTTTTTCCTTTCTAACCACTTAAATTCTTTTCTTGCAATTTAATACAATTTGAAGAGCTCAATCTATTTTTATTATATGTGTGTAATTATTCTTTTAGTGGCTCTTTTGTTTCTTGGATAATGTTGAAAAATTTTGTAATGATGTTGGCAGATTTTAAATAGTATAGGACTTTTTTCACATTACACATTTCAAAATAATTATCAAGATTTTTCTCAAATATAGGGACAGTGTCTTCTCTAGCCTTTTGAATATATTTGCATGTGTGTATATGCATATAACACACATAGTCATATGTGTTTATATACATATGAAGTGAAGTGAAGTCGCTCAATCCACTCACTGAGTCACACTCTTTGTGACCCCATGGACTGTAGCCTACCAAGCTCCTCCATCCATAGAATTTTCCAGGCAAGAGTTCTGGAGTGGACTGCCATTTCCTTCTCCAGGGGATCTTCCCAACACAGGGATTGAACACAGGTCTCCTGCATTGCAGACAGACGCTTTACCACCTGAGCCACCAGGGAAAGAAAGTGAAAGTGAAGTCGCTCAGTCGTGTCCGACTCTTTGCGACCCCATGGACTGTAAGCTATCAGGCTCCTCTGTCCTTGGGATTTCCAGGCAATAGCACTGGAGTGGATTGCCATTTCCTTCTTCAGCAGATCTTCCCGACCAAGGGATCGAACCCAGGTCTCCCGCATTGTAGACAGACGCTTTACCGTCTGAGCCACCAGGGAAGTCCCTATACATATAAGTACCTATTATATATACGTGTGTGTGTGTGTTGGTGACACTATCAAGTTTATATACAGTCTGTGCCCTATGGTATTCACAGTTTATTTATTAGAAACTGATCTTAATGATAACAAATGTTATAGAACATAACCAAAAAAGCAGTAGATTAAACTGTAATGCATATCAATGGGTGGGAATTGGAAAGAATTTTAAAATAAATTATACACCTGGAGAAAATTATAACATTAATATAAGAAGTCAAGCTAGAATTGTGTCCAACACAAAATTTTATGAAGGAAAAATTATTTCACAGACAGTAAATGACTTTCCAAAACTGTACATCTGGATAACAGCAAGTTGAACATTGGAATCCGGGACAATGTCCCCTCTATTCTCACATATTAATGCTACCTAGTGGACGCTTATGTGCCTGTATATCCAGTCCTCCTGTGCTGTACACATACAGAAACCTTTCTAGGAACTGTGTCTTCTTTTAACATCCTTATAAAACCAGCTCTTTGACTCATTTTGTACAAATTATAATGCACATTTTCTCAAATTTGATTAGTCCAGGATTTAAAGGGTGGAGAGGGCAATGGCACCCCACTCCAGTGCTCTTGCCTGGAAAATCCCATGGACGGAGGAGCCTGGTAGGCTGCAGTCCATGGGGTCGCTAGGAGTCGGACATGACTGAGCGACTTCACTTTCACTCTTCACTTTCATGCATTGGAGAAGGAAATGGCAGCCCACTCCAGTGTTCTTGCCTGGAGAATCCCAGGAATGGTGGAGCCTGATGGACTGCCATTTATGGGGTCGCACAGAGTCGGACATGACTGAAGCGACTTAGCAGCAGCAGCAGGATTTAAAGACTGTGTTCGCTCTGAAAACCTGGAATTGGAACTATGAGATCCAAAGGCTGAATCCAATTTGCTGCTACCAAGAAAAAGTAAACACGGTGGTACTGTAACCTGGATGGGAGTGGAGGGGAAGCTCTTTTGTAATCAACATTAAAAGTGAAGCAGATACATAAAAAGAAACAGAGAAAAGACAAGAATAGTATCCTGATTGCATACCATTCTTTAACTGATTTCTTTGTCCGCATATATGGATTAACTTTTTGCTTTCTCAGTGTAGCTCTAGGGTGGTCTTTGTGGTTTATAAAAAGAGTCATCACAACTTTGCTGTAAGCCATATCATTCAGCATCTTCTTTAAGAAAAAGTCTGAAGGTATTTTTTTTGTTAATTTTTAATTAATATATACCTGGCTTACAATACTATATTAGTTTCAGGTATACAACATACTGATTTGATATTCTTATAGGCTATATATATTCCATTTAAAGTTACTACAAAGTGATTACTATATTTTCCTGTGCTGTACAATATATTGTTGTTGCTTACAAATTTTATATATAGTAGCCTGTGTCTCTTAATGAACCAATATTAAATTTAAAAGTACATGATTTTACAGAAAATTCAGATGTGTTAGATACTAGAAGACAATTAAAAAAGAAAAGAATAATAAAATGGGAACCAATATGATATACTCAAAAAAGGATAAGTAAACCAGTTTTTCAAAACAGGAATTCAAGTAAAAAGTATTGAAGGAAAACTCAAGCCCATCAAAAATGAAAATCCCAAATAATGACAAAACAATGGCCCATCTCCACTTAATCACATCTGAAATATATACTACATAACCAAATCTGAAATATATACTACAGTATATTTTAAAATATATATAGTATACTATATATATATATATTTTAAATATTTTTCTGTACAGATTAATATATAGGTGATGATATAGGAGGTATTAATTGATACATGTTGGGCTAAAATTAACAATTAGTTTAAATAAAAAACATACAAAAATTACATCGAGTTCAGTGGTAGATGGATCTCAAAACTGAATCATTCAGAGGTCCTGCAGTCTATAATGTTGACAATTATTATGGGATAGAAAGACTGTAGTAGTTGCTGAAACAGACAGAGTTGCTAGAATTTAAACACAATAGCCTCTAGAGGGAGGAGAATATGTTATTTCCTGTGTGTCTACCTTGGGAATAAGGAAACGTTCCAGGAATGCCCCAGGTTTTTTCCAGATGCATTATTCGGACTTAAGCCACATCGTTGTCCCTTAATCAGCAGATAGGAAAGGCGGTGGAATCATCATGATTGGTCAATGATCTAACATACAGTAGACGCAGGGGTGGTATTGCAAAGTCACACATATGCATGCATACAGACACACATAAATACATATCTATACACTTGAATCAAAGTGTTGAATATTGACTTTTAACTTATTACACCAGATGTTTCCCTTGTCAATAATATTTTTTAAAATTTTGTTGCTAATGGCTATTTAACATTTCAATAGGTATATATAAGGCAATTAACCACTGTTAAACCTGGCTATAGTTTATAATATTTTACAATTATAAATAAGGACTAGAAATGTGCTTTTTCTTCCTAGCTTAATAGTTTATCAAGATCTTAAAGATGGAAATATAGTTTTAAAATTTACCAAATTTTACTCTATTTTATTTTTATCTGGATGCTCTATTGAAACATTTACAATGTGCAGCATTGTTTATTTAGGATTATAATGAACTGATATTAAGAATCCTGAGAAACAATCATGAATTAAACAGGATAAAATATATGCCTTCCTCATGCAAAAATGTCTACAGATTGGAGCTTAGGTTTGATGCAGTAGATCAATGGTTTTATCAAGAATAATGCTTCTAACTTTCTCTTCTGACTCAAAGTTCTATCCTCATGGCCCAAAATAAATTGACGAAGCTCTATCTACACATCTGTACTCCTGGTATCAGGTATCAATGTTAGGGTAAATGTGATCTTCCCAGCTGTCTGTACCTACACCCACCTCTTATGGAATCATCCACAAACTTTCCAATAAGTTTAGCTTTTATTCCATGTGGTAGGTAATAGTCACATTACCCAACCAACTCTCAATGATTTCCGAAAAGTGTCTTTTACCTGTATATATTGGATTCCAATAGAAAGGTTATTAGTAAGAAAAAAGGGAAGAGTGGTAGGGCAGAAAATAAGTTGTCTCTTCCCAAAAATGTTGCTGTTATTTTTGTATCACTTCTTCATATTTAATCTGAATATGTATTGACTTCTTTGCTCTTCTTTTCTGATATTCTTACATAACTGTGTAATTCTAAGAGATTACAAAGATGGCAATAGGATTATTAAAAATAATGATGGAATTTTTTAGCAGATGATTCTGCCAGATTGTGTTAAGCACTACTGACATGTTTAAATTGCCTGGGAGTTTTAATGAGATCAACCAGACAACCTAACAGTTTTCACTTTATATTTGATGACATGTAATTTGTCACTTAAATATTTTGAACTATTAATTTTTAAATGTAACTGTCCATTTTACAACTAAAATTGTCTCTATACCTTTCATTTAACTTTGTATAAAACTAAGTTTTAATGATAAACATTTAATTTGAACTTTTCTAGTCAATATTATATCATCCTTTTTTTTAACTTATTGTCTAATATAAATCTTTCGTAAGTAGAAAAGTCTGTGCATTCAGCAAGTATTTACTGAGAGCCTACAATTTGCCTGGCACTGTACCTGATGATCCAATTAAAAATAACTTTTAATTCATTCTGAGTTGAAAATGTTTATGTATATTTTTAAAACATGCATGATTTTATCATCTTATTTTGTGCATTTAGTTTGATTCGAACTCTTTATTCTAAGACGTGTGTTCTTTACTTTCTGCTGATTTGGAATGCATGCCACTTAATTTGTAATTACACTGACAATTATTATTAAACTAATAAAAACATTGAGGGCTTCCCTGATGCTCAGTGGTAGAAGAATCCATCTGCAGTGTAGAAGACAAGGGTTCAATTCCTGGGTCAGGAAGATTCCCTGGGGGAGGAAATGGCAACCCGCTCCAGTATTCTTTCATAGGAATTCCCACGGACAGAGGAACCTGGTGGGCTACAGTCCATGGGGTTGCAAAGAGTCAGACACAACTGAGTGACTGACCACACAGCACAATAAAAACGTTAAATCTGTATTTTATAAATGGCAAAGTCAAGAATGAAAAAATATGATTTTCTTTTCACTCACACTATTCCTTCTACATTTTAAAATGTGAAAACTGAGGAATTTGGTAATGATGAGAGGTTATGATGCTATTTGAGGGCATGATGATTACAAGATGTGTATAAGAGACAGTATTGATTGTATATATAATATTATTTTTATGCTCTGTCATTAAGGTTGGACTTTTTGTTTCTAGTCCTATACATTTATGTTAAATACTAACTGTGTATTTCTTTCACCAATTTATAAAAATTGGTAAGTAAGCATTATAAAATTTCTTATATATTTTTAAATTTTCTTAGTATTTTTAAAGATATGTGTTTTATGTCACAATTAGTAAAATATTTTTTTCAGAGACTGTATTTCCAATACCACTTGTTGAATTTTAGAAGCATACTGGAAGTAACACATCCTTTATCTGATCAATGTATTAATACTCTAGGATGTATTCTAGAGTCTACAATACAATAGACTCTATGTCTTCTAGGGTCGGCTAGGTGTTCTGGAATGAATCACAATAAATTACAATGTTGTTTACCCTGATTAACTTCTCTGACAATTCAGTAGTAATATCATAGTTTTTCATGATGAAAATCTAATATATTGGGGTATCCTGTAGAATAAATATCTCTATCAACTAAGTAGAAATACAATAAATCATGGTTGGACATGAATTTTCATGTGATTTCATTTCCCAATGAGCACAAAAATCATCAAGTCGTTGTAAAACTATACTTATTGATCCTAAAGAGTAATTCCTAAATAGAAAAAAGAACTGTTAAAGATCTTTAGCTAAAATATTTTCTTTATGGACATTTGCTGGGCTCTTTATATGCATTAAACAATTCTCAAAACAATCTGATGCCATACTGTTCTTATTATTCTCATTTTACAAAAGAAAAAGTTGTTTAAGAGGCTTGGAAAATTATAAAAGCTTATTGTCAAGAGGGTCCAAAATTCATGCTGAGGAAGCTTTGAGCATATGCTTGTTCATAGTCAGCCAGTTATGCTGCCTGTAATTATCCTCCAGGGTTAGAGATATCTGTGATTGGGGAGTGAGAATGTTACAGGGACCACAGCTATACAAGACCTCAGGATCCCAGTAGAATTGGGAGGCAGTGAGATAATCTCTTCCTTGGGTCACCTTGCTCTTGTTCAGAATTGGGAGTTATATGTCAGTCTCACTCTTGGCTGACTCCACTTTCTTTTTATTATAAATTTATTTATTTTAATTGGAGGCTAATTACTTTACAATATTGTATTGGTTTTGCCATACATCAACATGAATCCACCACGGGTATACAGGTGTTCCCCATCCTGAACCCCTCTCTCACCTCCCTCCCCGTACCATCCCTCTGGGTCATCCCAGTGCACCAGCCCCAAGCATCCTGTATCCTGCATTGATTTATATGTCAGTCTCACCGTTGGCTGACTCCACTTTCTAATCCTGCTTATGGGGCATTGAGAGAATGAAATAAAGAAGTATGGCAAGGGTGAAGGGCTAATGTGGATTTGTTCCTGGAATAGATTATTGCAGCTTCTTTAATTGGCTAAACAGCTAACCTACAGGGAGGGATATTTATTGCTCAGCAATAAGATGATAAAAATCAGCAAGAAAACCTTCAAGTTTCTTTACTTGCCCCCTCCACACCAATGTCAGCCATCACTGTTCTCAAGTATATTTTGTTATCAAAAGGCAGTAGAAACACAAATTTATGCCTAACCACCAACTGTCTTGTACCTTCTTGTGATATGGTCTGAACTGTATCACATAGATCTATTACCTGCTCAAAATTTGTCAAAACCAATAAATACTCAGGGCTTCCCTGGTGGCTCAGATGGTAAAGAATCTGCCTGCAATGCAGGAGACCTGGGTTACAACCCTGGGTCAGAAAGGTGCCCTGGAGAAGGGAATGGCAACCAATTTCAGTATTCTTGCCTGGGAAATCCCATGGACAGAGGAGCCTGGTGGGCTACAGTCCACGAGGTCCCTAAGAGTTGGAGACGACTCAGTGATTAAACACTTTCTCAATAAATACTCAGCAAGTTGTAACCATGAAACTTCATCATTATCTGAATATTCTTTTTGGTTCAAAATTCTCCATAACTTCCCTCCCAGCCCACTATACCCAGCTTTACTTCTGCTGGCATGTTCCCTCTTCTATCATGTTCAACTCCCACAGTGTGCCTCTCGTGGAATGTCTAGTGTTTTCCCCTAAACACCCAGACGTGTTTGTTTAGTATAATATCTTCACCAAAAGAACTAGGCTAAGGTCTCTGATCCCTGGTAAACTATCTTTTACACTTTATATGCTTAGTGCATTGCATCATTTTCAAAGAATATAAATCCAATTATAATTTCCAGTTACAAGTTGCAGAAAATCCAAATCAAATACCCTTAAACTACAACTATGATTTGTAGGAATTGAATAATTCCAAAGAATAAATCACTGGTGTTATTTATATGCACAGTTAGATAAATCTGGCATGACATCACCTGATCTCAGGTTCCATTTTTTTTTAATCTTCCTCCTCAGAGTGTCTTCCTTTGCTTTTCTTTCAGTCTCTGAGTCATGTTCAATGCTTTGTGACCCCATAGACTGCAGCACACTAGGCTTCCCTGTCCTTCACTATTTCCCAAAGTTTGCTAAAACTCATGTCCATTGAGTCGGTGATGCCATCCAACCATCTCATCCTCTGTCGCCGCCTTCTCCTCCTGTCCTCAACCTTTCCCAGCATCAGGATTTATTCCAGTGAATAGGCTCTTTGCATCAATTGATCAAAGTATCAAAGCATCAGCATTGGTCCTTCTAATGAATATTCAGGGCTGATTTCATTTAGAATTGATGGGTTATATCCAAGTCAAATATCTTAGTAAGGCAAACTTTTGAGATTCATCCTGATTAGATATAGTTAGGTCACTCCTAACATAGCGATCCAGAGGAAGAAATATGCAGTGTCACACATTTCATCTTAATCCAAGATTTTGCTGTCAACCTTCCAAGTAATCTATGAATTATCCACAAAAGTAGTTGAAAACAAACAAGCAAAGAAACAAAACCCGAAAAACAATGGAAAGGGAAAAGAAGACCTTTAAGCTCTATACACAGAGGACATGCTACTCTCATACTAAGATGTTCCCAGGCTTGAAGGGAGATGACTTTGGCATGACCATTTCAAATATATTTAATGACAAGTAAGTAGCATACCTACTTGTATGCTACTTGTGTCTACATAAAAATGTAAACACTGACAGATAAAAGATTATAGAAGCTTATAAAAATTACATTGTCTAAGCTTTTACTTAAAATGTTTAAAAAATAATCATAAAACACTATAACATGTCACAATTAAACATGTGTCACAATTTTGTACTTACAATTCATTAAAATATGTCAACTGTCCACATGATTCTGAGTTTGTCATAGTAACAGATCTTTGGCAGATTTTGATTTTAGCTTCTCCAACTTATATTTGCTCTCTCAAGAGTTTCATCATTGAATTAACTGAATCACTGACATGATAGCAAATATTACATGTATTTGAAATAAATTTATAAATACAAAGGACAGTAAGAAACTACTACAATAAACTATATGCCAATAAAATAGACAACCTAGAAGAAATGAATGAATTCTTCACAATAAACTGTGGAAAATTATGAGAGAGATGGGAATACCAGATCAGCTGACCTGCCTCTTGAGAAACCTATATGCAGGTCAAGAAGCAACAGTTAGAACTGGACATGCAATAACAGACTGGTTCCAAATAGGAAAAGGAGTATAAGAGTTGACTCATTGGAAAAGACTGATGCTAGGAGGGATTGGGGGCAGGAGGAGAAGGGGACGACAGAGGATGAGATGGCTGGATGGCATCCCTGACTCGAAGGATGTGAGTCTGAGTGAACTCCGGGAGTTGGTGATGGACAGGGAGGCCTGGCGTGGTGCGATTGATGGGGTCAAATGAGTCAGACACGACTGAGCAACTGAACTGAACTGAACTGAGAAAGGTATTACTCTCCTAAGACTGAACCAGAAAGAAACAGAAAATACGTGCCAGTTACAAGTACTGAAATTGAATCTAATTTAAAAATTCCCAGCCACAAAGTACAGGACCAGATGGCTTCACAGGCAAATTCTACTAAACAATTAGAGAAGAGTTAACACCTATTCTTCTGAAACTTTCAAAAAATGCCGAAGAAGGAACACTTCTGAACTCATTCTATGATGTCAACATGACCTTGATACCAAAACCAGATAAAGATACTTCAAGAAAATTACAGACCAATATCACTGCTGAACATACACACAAAAATCCTCAACAAAATACTAGCAAACTGAGTCCAACACATTAAAAGAATCATATCCCATAACCAAATGGAATTTATCCCAAGGATGTAACAATTTTTTAATATCTATAAATCTATCAGTGTGATATACCATATTGACATATTGAGGAATAAAATCCATATGATCAAAAGATGCTCAGCATCTCTAATTATCTGACAAATGTAAAACAAAACTACAGTGAAGTATCACCTCACACCTTGTTTATTGTTTATTGTCACAATGACCATCATCAAAATGTCTCCAAACAATAAATGCTGGAAGAGGGGGTGGAGAAAAAGGAACNCAAGGAGATCCAACCAACCCATCCTAAAGGAGATCAGTCCTGAATATTCATTGGAAGGACTAATGCTGAAGCTGAAATTCCAATACTTTGGCCACCTGATGCGAAGAACTGATTCATTTGAAAAGACCCTGCTGCTGGGAAAGATTGAAGGTGGGAGGAGAAGGGGATGATAGAGGATGAGATGGATGGCATCACCAACTCAATGGACATGAATTTGAGTAGACTTTTGGAGTTGGGGATAGACAGGGAGACTTGGCATATTGCAGTCCATGGGGTCTCAAAGAGTCAGACACAACTGAGTGACTGAACTGAACTAAACTGAATGTTGTTTTACCTGTGATAGGTCCTGTTAGCAATACAAGCAACCTCACAGCTAACATTAAAAGGAGAGACTTGTGATGTGAATTTATAGGTCTCATGTAAAGCTTTATCTTTACATCTGGGATCAAGCATCATCACCTGTTTGGATTGGACAAATCGAAAGCCTCTATTCTGTTTCGTGAGACGTATATTGGTTTTAGTCCATGCAGAAGTTTTTACAGTTTTTGAGTTATGTGTATGACCCTATAAATTTTTGCCTTTTAAAAACTTAGACCCTTTGATTTAAGATTTTGAAGCATCATTGCCTTCTTTATTAGGACGCGGTGATGCTGCCAATTCAGGTATCTACGGTGAAGGGCAGTGGTGGCCAAGATAAATGAAAACAATGAATTATCCAAAATCTTTTTTTTTCCTCTAAGTACTTTTTCTTACATTGGAATACAAATGCATTATGGAACGCACCTTTAAAAATATAATTTTCAGACAATCTGCCTGTGGACTATTGAAGAAACTATATTTACCTTTGTCTCTTTCACTAAGAAAGTTATAATCAAATATAGTAATCAGGATGAAGCACGATCTTGCATAAAAGTCGGTTTTGGTGTTTTATCAGTCACAAAGGATACTAACAGGCACCAGAGGGGCCATGGGGTGAAGTGAGAGAATGGCTAGCGGAAAGACACTTGTGGGGAAAGCAGGTTGCATTTTTCAGATTGCATTCAGAATGTGCTTAGTGATTCAAACAGAATGGAAGGAGATGGCTTCTTAGGTGGTGCGAGTGGTGAAGAACCCGCCTGCCTATGCAGGAGATGTAAGAGACAAAGATCCACAGAGTCGATCCTTGCTTTGGGAGGACCCTCTGGAGGAGGGCATGGCAACCCACTCCAGTATTCTTGCCTGGAGAATCCTGTGGACAGAGGAGCCCAGTGGGCCATGGGGTCGCAAAGAGCCGGACACAACTGAAGTGACTTAGCAGCAGCAGCAGCACACACTCATGGTTATTGCATGTATGAAAAATCTTAACAGAGCAACTCTTTAAGCCATTTGATTTTAAATATTCACCTATCTTCTACTGGAATTTTTATTTATTTGCCTTTTCAGACTTGTGAAAAATAAAGACTGGCCAAATAAATTTATATGGACTTTTTTTTTATTGAAGGAAAGTTAAATTTCAATATTCTCTTTCTTCACTCTGTTAGCAGTAAACAATGATATCTAAGTGATAATAAGAGCTACATTTCATTGCATATATTGCCTGTGCAGGCACAGTGCTTGTGTATCTACATATATGTTCTCTTGGATTCTCCAGAAATCTTGGGAAGGGCATGTTAACCCCCTGAGATGCTAAGGTTCAGAAAGTTTGGATAAGTCACTGAAGGTCACAGAGCTAGAAAGGAGGACACCTGATGCAAGATCAGTTTGGCTCTGCCATCCATACTTTTTCCAAAATCCTGAATAGTCATGGATGACAGCTCTGTGCCCTCTGAAAGAATAGAACCCACTTCAAGTAAAACTATGGTGTGTTAGTTCAGAGATGGGAAACCATGTCTGTCTCATTTCAGTGAATTCTCTTCATCCAGTTTAACTATCAGACCAGGCATGTCACCGCTTTTGTTTCTAGAACCTCTGAGTCGTGTTTAAGGAACTCCTTGTTCTCTTTGGAGGCCTCTATGAAGTGTCAGCCTACACCCCTTGCATGGCTTCATTACTTGACATGAGTTAATGCTATGCTTTATGGGAATGCCTTAATTTCTCTGTTTTGGTATAAAAAATTGTGTAATCGTTCTAATACATGCCAATGAGCAGGATTTCATTCATCCAAAAATATTGGCCCACTTTGCCAGGCACTGAACGTAGAATAGTAAAGAAAATAGACGTTGTGCCCACTTTCCTGATGTTACTTCTTTATACGAAAAGAGGTAAGCGCCATGATTTCTAGAAGCCAGTTGATTATAATTTGCTCCAGTGAATTCATCTGTGAGCTGTTAGCATTCTTAACCTGAGCACATTTTGTAATAAGAAGAATTTACTTCTAAGGAAAATAGTTTTCTCATCTCTGCCTTGAAAAAAATGAAACGTGTATTTTTTTTTAATACAATGGAATATTTCTCAGCCATAAAAAGAAGTGAAACTGGGTCATTTTTAGAAATGTGGGTGGACCTAGAGACTGACATGTAGAGTGAAATAAGTCAGAAAGAGAAAAACAAACATCATATATTAATGCATAATATGGAATCTAGAAAAATGGTATAGGTGATCTTATTTGCAAAGCAAAAATAGAGACACAAACGTAGGGAACAAATATCTGATACCAAGTGGGGAGAGAGGGATGGAATGAATTAAGAGATTGGGACAGATACATATATACTATGTATAAAGTAGATAACTAGTGAGAACCTACTGTATATCACAAGGAACTCTACTTAATGAACTGTGGTGACCCGAACGGGAAGGAAATCCAAAAGAGAAGGGATATGTGTATATGTATAGCTGATTCACTTTGTTGTACAGCAGAAACAAACACAAAACTGTAAGGTAACTATACTCCAATAAAAATTAATTATAAAAATGCATGAGTAAGTATAAAGTACTATGGAAATAATAGGGTTTGAGGCATATATTTGCCTGTCGACATGACTTAAAACTATTAATTGTTGTAAATATCAGTGATTATTGCATATATTTTATATAAAGTACTAAGATACACAAGTGATTGTGTAAGATACACAAATTATTATATTTCCCTTTACATTCAGTCCTTTTCCTCCCCAAATGTTGTAGGTCTGTGTTTAACCCAATTGATGTAACTAAGATTCACAAAGACCTAGACAGCTTAAGCCCTAAGCTTTTGCAGAACTGTTTCCAAATATTGGGTCATCCTTCCCAGCATATTAGCTCGGACTCCTGCCACGTCTGCAAAGAACAGATTCTCATTATAATTTCATCCAAATTTCAGTGTCATCCTTCCTATTTATTGGAGTTGGACTGGATTCACGACCACCACTCCTACCATCTTGATGTGTCATTTTGGCCCCTTGTTGAGTATGTCCCTGAGACTGTTCCTGGAAATGATTGTCCTCTACATGTGCTGGCTCTCTGGGCTGTTCTGAACATGTTTGGGGAGAGAGTTTCGATGCTTTGGGTCTGTGGATTTGGCCACAGTGTGAATAGCTGAGTCGTGTTCCTGGCCTCAGAGGAACTTGGAGTCTGGCCTACGAGATTGCTTGATGAACACAGTCATGGAATTTGGAGCTGAACAAGGCCTTAGAGACAACCCTGTTCAACCATTTCAAACAGATGCAGACACTCCAGAGCCAAGAGAGGTCAGATGATTAACCCAGGGTCTCAGGATGAACTTGTAGCAAAAGCCAGACCAGAATTCAATTCTCTCCTCCAAAGACCGCCCTCTTCCCATGGCTACCTGTGTGTGTGCTCAGTTCTGTCTGATTCTTTGTGACCCCATGGATGTAGCCTGCCAGGCTCCTCTGTCCACAGGATTTTCCAGGAAGAATACTGGAGTAGGTTGCCATTTCCATGGCTCCATACACAGGCTGTAATTTTTGGCTTGCCTTGGTCTTAATCTAATAAATAGGATGGAACACTGTAAAGTTTGGATGGCTTTATAATAAGGATTAGCTTATTGTCTTTTGTAATTGAGCAAATATCTGGCTTGATATCTGACTGAAGAAAAGGAAAATAATACAGCAAAACAACTATAGTATTGATCAGTAGCATAATTATTAAAGCAGTTAAAAATTTATATATCTTTGAGTGGCTTGTAAATAACAGAATCACTGTGTTCTTTTTTTTTTTTTTTTTTTAACTAGTGAAGTGTAGTTGATCTACAGTGTTGTGTTAGTTTCTGGTCTTCAGTTCAGTTCAGTTTAGTCGCTCAGTCGTGTCCGAGTCTTTGCGACCCCATGAATCGCAGCACGCCAGGCCTCCCTGTTCATTACCATCTCCCGGTCCTGTTTTGTGCTTCACAATACTTTTTGCACACAATCTTAACTATAATCTCATGTTTAAATTTTATTAGCTAGATTGTAAACTCCATGAAATGAAAAGCTGCTGTGAGCTAGACTCCCTGTCGTTTTCCCAATATTTAACAGAATGCCTGAGACATATTCCTTAGAAATGCATATTGGAATACATGGGAGGGAGAGGAGGGGAGAAAGAATAAATACAGATTTTGATGGACAAAATACTAAAGGGAAAATAATCTAGTGTTAGTTACCCCCAATGTGAAATATTCAGTTAAAATGATTACCACCTACTATCATGGTAAGTGAGTGGAATTGGTGGGAGGCTTGTGCAGGATTTTCTGTTTTTGAAAGATTGTACAAGCATTTCAAAATGCTCACCAGCAAACGAAAAAGCCTGGAAGTACAAATGCAAATTAAATGTCATTTAACCTTGCAGAAAGAATCTCAGTATCTTATGTGAATTATGAGAGCTTCTTACAATGTTACTATTCTAACAAGAAAGCCCACATCATTTCTGTGGGTACATGAGGGGATGCTAGCTGTAGCCAGAA
>SJYT01017047.1:0-11089 GCA_006410635.1 Cephalophus harveyi | reverse complement strand
CTCTCAAGTCTTCTCCAACACCACAGTTCAAAAGCATCAATTCTTCGGTGCTCAGCCTTCTTCACAGTCCAACACTCACATTCATACGTGACCACAGGAAAAACCATAGCCTTGACTAGACGGACCTTAGTCAGCAAAGCAATGTCTCCGCTTTTGAATATGCTATCTCGGTTGGTCATAATTTTCCTTCCAAGGAGTAGGCATCTTTTAATTTAATGGCTGCAGTCACCATCTGCAGTGATTTTGGAGCCCCAAAATAATAAAGCCTGACACTGTTTCCACTGTTTCCCCATCTATTTGCCATGAAGAGATGGGACCGGATGCCATGATCTTCGTTTTCTGAATGTTGAGCTTTAAGCCAACTTTTTCACTCTCCTCTTTCACTTTCATCAAGAGGTTTTTTTTTTTTTTTTTTTTGCTGACTGTATAGAGCTTCTCCATCATTGACTGCAAAGAATACAATCAATCTGATTTTGGCGTTGACCATCTGGTGATGTCTATGTGTAGAGTTTTCTCATGTTGTTGGAAGAGGGTGTTTGCTATGATCAGTGTGTTCTCTTGGCAAAACTCTATTAGCCTTTGCCCTTCTTCATTCCATACTCCAAGGCCAAATTTGCCTGTTACTCCAGGTGTTTTTTGATTTCCTACTTTTGCATTCCACTCCTCTATAATGAAAAGGACATCTTTTTTGAGTGTTAGTTCTAAAAGGTCTTGTGGGTCTTCATTGAACCATTCAACTTCAGCTTCTTCAGCATTACTGGTTGGGGCATAGGCTTGGATTACCATGATATTGAATGGTTTGCTTGGGGAATGAACAGAGATCATTCTGTCATTTTTGAGATGCATCTAAGTACTGCATTTCAGACTCTTTTGTTGACCATGATGGATACTCCATTTCTTCTAAGGGATTTCTGCCCACAGTAGTAGATATAATGGTCATCTGAGTTAAATTCACCCATTCCAGTCCATTTTAGTTCGCTGATTCCTAGAATGTGGACGTTCACTCTTGCCATCACCTGTTTGACCACTTCCAACTTGCCTTGATCCATGAACCTGATATTCCATGTTCCTATGCAATATTGCTCTTTACCGCATCAGACCTTGCTTCTATCACCAATCACATCCACAACTGTGTATTGTTTTTGCTTTGTCTCCATCCCTTCATTCTTTCTGAAGTTATTTCTCCACTGATCTCCAGTAGCATATGGGCACCTACCGACCTGGGGAGTTCCCCTTTCAGTGTCTTATCATTTTGCCTTTTCATATTGTTCATGGGGTTCTCAAGGCAAGAATACTGAAGTGTTTTGCCATTCCCTACACTCTTATATAAAGCCACTATTAAAGAGAATTGAGCTTTACCCCCAAATTTATTATTTACTTAATTTCAAAAATTATATAGAATCTAGGTAGAAAAGAATATTGCTATTTTGGGAAGCTCTCTTATGAATTCCAACAATGTGTCTCACAAATTCTCATCAAATTCTAACCAAAATGATGAAAGTTATCCATACGTTTCATAGAACATCTCACAGATGAGATGTTGGTAGCAGAGACCAGTTTCACACTGGTCTGATATTTTCAAGTTGCTCCTTCAAAGTGCATTGGACTGATTAGGAAAATTCTGAAATGATTGTATCTTGAGAAAGGGCTCACAAAGTTCACTTTTTTCTGTGGTAATGGCTTCAGTTTGGGCCTCCACCTCCAAATCCTTTGTTCTTTGTCTTAGAACCAAGGTCAAGTGCTTCAGTTAAGGTTCCCAAGTAGGTGTTATAGCTTTCAGAGGATGCTCAGCTTATTTCTATGCTATTTCCAGTCCCATGTGTAGTAATTACCTCTGCTTACCTGTAAGCCCCCTTTATTGGCTTTTCTTTCTCTCAATCTCACTTCTCTACCTGTCAAATAAATACTAAACTTAAAATGTCCTCCCATGCTATCTGCAGGCAAACTATTCTACTTCTTACATGGCTACACATGCAACACATCTTACATAGCATATCATGTTATTATCATATTATAGCAACAATCATGAGATATAAATTGGTTTTGCACTTCTATAATACATCAACTCTTAAAAATATTGAACTTCATATTCTCAGCACATAGCATGGTGCCTAGAATATTAAAAATGCTCAATAATTACTTGCTAAGTGCAATGTTAAACCAGAAAAAGCCAAAGCTATAAAGACAGTAAAAAAATATTAGCGATCACCAGGCATTGGGGAAGAGAGAGGGATGGATAGGCAGAGCCCAGATTTTTAGAGCAGTGAAAACATTCTGTATTCTACCATAATGATAGATACATTTCATTATACATTTATCCAGACCCATCAAATGTATAACACCAGGAGTTAATTAATGTAAACTATGGACTTTGGGTGATAATGATGTGCCAATACTTGTTTACCAGTTTTAACAAATGTACCATTTGATCCTTGGAGAAGGAAATGGCAACCCACTCCAGTATTTTTGCCTGGAGAATTCCATGGACAGAGGAGCCTGGTGGGCTACAGTCCTTGGGGTCACAAAAAGCGGACATGACTTAGCGACTAAACCACCACCACCACTTTGATAGGGGCTGTTGATAACAGGGGAAGCTATGCATGTATACAAATAAGGTTATGAGAAATCTCTGTATTTTCCCTTCAATTTTCCTGTGAACTTTCAAAAAATAAAGTCAATAAAGTTAAAAATTAAAAAAATACAACTGTAACAAAGAGCTTAAGATTTTAAATACTATTTGATCTCTTCAAATACTTCTCATAAAGTGAATAATCATTAATATGAAAGGAAAAAAGATCAATATATTCTGGGTCTACCCAGAATAAAGCTAAGATATGGTTGACAAACAGAGTATTAAGCCAAAATAATAACTGTGCATTAGCTTTGCCAGGTTATTCTGTGGTATAACATAAGTGAATTGTTTTTATGTGAAAATCCACATCTTTTTAACATATGTATTTTCAAGCAATTTATTCACTTAGGCAAAAAGAAATAGTTTATTTGGTTTTCATTGCATTAAAGATCACTGTGTTGCTTTGTATATTATGCCTTAATGCCAAACTATTCTATGTACACATTTCTACTCATTGTAAATAGTCACCTCAAAGCATTACTTTTAGATTTAAAAGAGATAACTGACATAAAATACCTGTGACAGTGACTGAGACATAGCATATATTCATGTTTCCTACCTTTTCAACTTGGCTATCAAATTTGAAATTGATCACCTTTGAAAATTAGCAATTAATATATACTATGTAAGTATTCTGGTGTGCCACTACAGAGAATAAAGGAATAAACTCAGTGTGCATCTGTTTTGAGGCTGCTGTTGAGATTCAACCACAAGATTTTGCCAGAAGGTCTTGACATTTTGATTCTGTTTCATATAAGTCAATTCCTTAAGAGAATTGGTGTATTTTACAGAAAATAAGACCCTTCCTAGATTAATACATAGGATTGGCTCCCAAACAACATGACACTCACATAAAGGCCAGAGTCCATTGATTAATGTGAAATAGGAAGCTTAATAGTACAAATGCCTCTCAAAATTCTTAAACATTTGCAGATAATTGTTTGATTTCCTATAGAATTTAATGAAAGCATCTAAACACAGGTAGAATAACAAAGGAGATTCACAATGCAGTCTATTAAAACCACTAAACCATCACAGGTAGTAAAGGTATTTCAAAAGAAAACTCTAAAGCTTTTGAAAGTAAACAAAGATTTTTTAGGCAAAACACTAACCATAAAAAAAATACAATAAAATGAACTCTGCTCTTCTAAAGACACTAATAAGAAAATGAAAAGGCAAACTGAGTAAAATTATTTTGTATTACATATAACAAAAAGCTAGTATCCAATATATATTAAAAATTTGAACTCAATCGTTTAAAACTGGGCAAATATTTCATAGACACTTCATAAAAGCAAGTTATCTAAACAGTAAATAAGCATCTGAAAAGACACTCAAACATCATGAGGAATCATAAAAATGCAAATTAAAAGCATGCTCATCCTGCAATACTAATACATATCCACTAGAACTGTTAAGATTAAAGACTGATAATATCTACTATTGGGGAAGACATACAGCAACTGTAACTCAGAGACTGTTGGTAGATATGTAAAATGCATAAAGCCACTTTGTAAACCAGTTAGACTTTTTTCTTTTTCTTTTTTATTTATTTTTAAATTTTATTTTTACTTAAGGGTAAAAGAACTCTCACACACACATCTGCATTTCAGCTGGGAAATGGCACCAGCCTCTTGGCAATCTAAACCTCCAGGCAGATTTCATCTCTTTATAAAAGAGCAGATGGCATAATGGTAAAGAATCTGCCTGCCTGAATCAGGAAGATCCCCTGGAGAAAGAAATGGCAAACCACTCCAGTATTCTTGCCTGGGAAATCCCATGGACAGAGGAGCCTGATGGGCTACAGTCCATGGGTTCGCAAAGAGTAGGACACAACTTAGTGACTAAACAATAACAATTTGCTCTTTTCGAAGTCTAAACAATGATGGCATGATAAAGAAAAAGATGAAAGTAACAGTGGGGAAGTGGTTGATGAAAAACTAATATTAAAAAAAAGAAGTGGAGAAAGGGGAACCCTCTTATACTGTTGGTGGGAATGCAAACTAGTACAGCCACTATGGAGAACAGTGTGGAGATTCCCTTAAAAAACTGCAAATAGAACTGCCTTATGACCCAGCAATCCCACTGCTGGGCATACACACCAAGGAAACCAGAATTGAAAGAGACACATGTACCCCAGTGTTCATTGCAGCACTGTTTATAATAGCCAGGACATGGAAACAACCTAGATGTCCATCAGCAGATGAATGGATAAGAAAGCTGTGGTACATATACACAGTGGAGTATTACTCAGCCATTAAAAAGAATACATTTGAATCATTTCTAATGAGATGGATGAAACTGGAGCCAATTATACAGAGTGAAGTAAGCCAGATAGAAAAACACCAATACAGTATACTGACACATATATATGGAATTTAGAAAGATGGTAATGATGACCCTGTATGCAAGACAGCAAAAGAGACACAGATGTACAGACTGTTTTCTTAAAAGCAAACATAATTTTGTCATCAAATCCAGCAATTCCAATCCAACAATTCCACATTTAGGCATTTACCTGATAGAAATGAAAACAGGCCCACAAAAAGCAACTTTTTCAATTATAGTCAGGAACTGGACTAAGCAACCCAAGTGTGAATAGATAAATTGTAGTTTTTCTATGCAATGGGATATTACTTAGCAATGAAAATAAAATTATTGATTCATAGAACACACAACAAGTAAATTTCAAAAACATATTAATAATTCAAAGCAAGGGAAGCCAAATGAAGATTTTTTTCTAGGTGAAACTCTAGAAGAAAAACTAGTTTGTAGTGAGAGAGTAGATTGAACATGGTGAAGAACTGACTACACATGGAGTTATGAAGGAAATTTTTAAGTAATTTAGGGAGATGTTCTGTATCTTGATTGTGATGGTGGTTGTTACAGTCCTACACAAACTTACTGAACTGTACACCTAAAATGATTGCACTTTATACTTCAGTTAATGTGATTTCAAAATCTATATTCATAAAAAAGTATTACTGTATACTTATGACCAGGAGAAAATATTGCAATTGAAGTTGTAAAATCTACTTTTTCCTAATGCAGATTCCCCAGAACATTTCCTGAGATAAAGATTTGAATGAAAGCAGTTAATACTGGAGATGATTGTAGAAGGCATCAGTAATGAAATGAGACAGAAAAGGGAATTCAGTAAGGTGTGCTCCGTGAAGTTAGTTACTACTGTGGGATTTGGTGAACCAGTATACAGCACACCCCTAAAAAATTATCCCACCTGAGGATCAATGGTTGAGGGCTGCTCCGGTCATTGCTGGAAACCTGTTCCCCGTGGTCCTGCAGAGCATTAGTTCCCGGGCACATCTGGCCTGCTGCACAAGTAGCAAAGCAGGCTCCAGCAGACAGAGAATGCCTTTGGGAGGGAAAAAAAAAAAAATGCAGGTACTGACAGCTGGAAGCTGAGCTGATGTGGACTTAAGTGGGAAGGGGAATAGGGACCTGGGCAGGACGCTGGCAGTGCCTGCTACAATGTTACCAGAAAAGAACACTCAACACTTCAAAATACCTTCAGTTCAGTTCAGTTCAGTCGCTCAGTCATGTCCGACTCTTTGCGACCCCATGAATCGCGCCTCCCTGTCCATCACCAACTCCCGGAGTTCACTCAAACTCATGTCCATCGAGTTGATGATGCCATCCAGCCATCTCATCCTCTGTCGTCCCCTTCTCCTCCTGCCCCCAATCCCTCCCAGCATCAGGGTTTTAGTGATTCAGAAATTTTAGCCCTACAGGTATGAGTTAAAGACAACTTTGGATCCTTTATTCGTTTATCTCCACTTGTTTTCAAGACTAACACATCTTTTACAACTATGGAGACATAAGCCACAGGAACTGAACACAAAGTGAGGCTTATGCTCTTCAACTATGCTGGAAAATGCAAAACCCATTGAATTTAGTCACCATCAAATTAAATACATGTCACTGTGAAGAGAATATACTATTCTTTTTCCCTGCAATGATCTTTATTTGGCATAAACCTACTACCTCCCCGGATCAATCATTCAGTTCAGTTCAGTCGCTCAGTCGTGTCCGACTCTTTGCGACCCCATGAATCGCAGCACGCCAGGCCTCCCTGTCCATCACCAACTCCCGGAGTTCACTCAGACTCACGTCCATCAAGTCGGTGATGCCATCCAGCCATCTCATCCTCGGTCGTCCCCTTCTCCTCCTGCCCCCAATCCCTCCCAGCATCAGAGTCTTTTCCAGTGAGTCAACTCTTCCTATGAGGCAGCCAAAGTACTGGAGTTTCAGCTTTAGCATCATTCCTTCCAAAGAAATCCCAGGGCTGATCTCCTTCAGAATGGACTGGTCGGGGCCTTGCAGTCCAAGCGACTCTCAAGAGTCTTCTCCAACACCACAGTTCAAAAGCATCCATTCTTCGGCGGGATCAATCATTAGCAGCAATGTATTTCTAAATATAGTATTTGAGACACTTGAGTGTTATACCTAACAATTTTTATTCTACAACAAGAGAGCACTAAACGTTATCCCAGAGGTCTAAGAGAATATAAATTCCAACATACAAAGTGAAACACTTGAGTTTTTATTATTTTTTTTTAACGACAAGAGTCAGCATCAACCAATGTCTATAACTAGCTATTCGATACCACATATATTTAAATTTCTAAATGAATATAAATTCTAAATATTCAATCTCCAGGCACAATACTTTTCAATTAATTGTCCCATGATAGTACACCTATATGGATCTAATACATTAGCTAGGACTTAATGACATGAATAATCACACAAGCTATTGTTTCTAGACATATGAATTATTACAGCCTCTCCATTTTGTGACTTGTAGATTCTCAGTTTTCAAAGGTTTGATTGAACATTTCTAGAAAAACAGTTCATGTCTAACGTTAGTACTCAGATTATGCAAAGGTTTGTAGATTAACATAATTCTGGTGGCAACACTTGATTTTAAAGTATGCCTCAAATATGTTTCCAGACATTTTAGGATAAAGTAATAGCTTAAAGCTTTATTATTTTGTTTTTTCAATTTTTCAGTTCAGTTCAGTCTCTCAGTCATGTCTGACTCTTTGTGACCCTATGGACTGCAGCACACCAGGCCTCCCTGTCCATCACCAACTCCCAGAGTTTATTCAAACTCACGTCCATTGAGTCGGTGATGCCATCCAACCATCTCATCCTCTGTCATCCCGTTTTCCTTCCACCTTCAATTTTTCCCAGCATCAGGGTCTTTTCAAATGAGTCATTTAAATTCAAATAAGTCAAATTGAAGGTAGTTAAATATAAAATAGAATCATAAAGTATTCATAACATCTTTCAGAATTTCCTTTTGTTAAGAACATTGGTCCAACCTATCTGTTCATAAATTTCTTATCACCCAATTTTGTTGTTCTTGACTTTTTACTTTTAAAAACTGTTTTGTAAATATGGAGGAAAATTGGATCCCTCTTATAAGAAAAAAGAATATGCACACAATTTGGGAAATTTCTTGGCTTCCATAAAAATCAGCTCTGTACCCATGCCCTTCCTGCAGATTATATGTAGGTCTGCTTAGACATGAATTGAGCTTCAAAATAAACATGAAGAGATTTACATATTACATTTTTCTATTTACCTGTTCCCTCCAATTTATATAAAAGCTTTTTTTGTCTCAGATTTTCACAATGGATCAGTAAAAATAAAGAACACTTTCATATAGTATGACTTATATATTTTTTAAATGCAACACCTAAAGAAAAATTTCAATACTCACAATGCTTTTAAGAGCAATAAAGTGACTGCCAGAAGGGATAAAGAAGATAACACAGACTTTTCAAAGTATAAAATGAATTCCTCTCCATTGCATAGGTTCTAGAGAGCTGCTAAGTCGCTTCAGTCATGTTCGACTCTGTGCGACCCCATAGACGGCAGCCCATCAGGCTCCCCCGTCCCTGGGATTCTCCAGGCAAGAACACTGGACTGGGTTGCCACTTCCTTCTCCAATGCATGAGTGAAAAGTGAAAGTGAAGTCACTCAGTCGTGTCTGACTCTTAGCGACCCCATGGACTGCAGTCCACCAGGCTCTTCCATCCATGGGATTTTCCAGGCAAGAGTACTGGAGTGGGGTGCCATTGCCTTCTCCATCTAGAGAGCTAGAACAACCTTATTAGTTAATAAAGAGGAGATGATTCATGCTTATCTGTAACTTCAGCTAATTTCAAAGCAGGTTTTAAAGCATGTATCTTTACAAAGCATCTACCTTTATGTGTAGCCTGAAGATACCAAATAGGGAAGGCATCACTGATTTCTCTCACACATCAGAACCAGTCCAGACAATCTTAGGTTCTATATCCAGGATCTGATGGTTCTCGCTGCCAATATTGCTACCCCATGGCCTAAATGTGAGGCTGTCTTCTCCCACCTGTTACAACAGCTGCACACCTGGCCTCCCTGCTTCAACCATCCCCCCTATATTCCATTCTCCACAGTCCTTTTAAAATATAAATCACATCAAATCACTCATCTGCTCTAAGCCCTCTCAAGTTTCCTTTCACATTCTTAGGTAAGGTCAAACTCATGCTTCCTTTCTTGGCTCATCTTCTAAGGTTCACTACAGTGCTAATTCTCTTGCAATCACTCTAGCCATTTTTGCCTTTCATTAAAATCACACCAAGCCAGCCTTGACTCAAGCATTGAACAATTGCTTTTCCTTGACTATGGAATTATATTGCCCTAGAAATCCATATGACTATCTCCATCACTTTCTTCAAATGTCATCATAAAGGAGCCTGTTTTCCAAAGTAACTTTAAAAAGTAAATAAATTAAACTCTATACCCTCTCTCGGCTTCATTTGCCTTTGTAATATCTATTACTACTAGACATGTATGTATTTGGTGAATGCTTTCTTCTTCCACTAGATTCTAAGCTGCATGAGGACAAAGACCTTTTCTGTGTTGTTCACTGATGCATCCTCAGCTCTTATACCAGTGCATGACATATAGTAGACATTCCGTAAATCTGTCAAATGAATGAGTGAATACCTGTGTGAAAAGTTCAGCAAATGGCCCAGTACCACCTACCCTTGGCCACTGTGTCCCAATCTTAAGGCTCAGGAGGCACATCTTTGGAAATTTAGGGATTCTCGGATAACATAAACTATGACTCCAGTCTAGAAATACCATTTTTTTTTTTTAAACAAATACACAAGCAAGAGTTCCCAGTAAGTCTGAGTCCATATTAGTCACTCAGTCATGTATAATTCTTTGCTACTCCCATGGAACGGGAAAAGCATAACTGGAGTGTAAGAAAAAGAGTTTTAAGCTTGAAGTCTGAGTTAGGTTGAGTTCTATTCCCACTACCAGGCATTTCCCTTGACAGGGTTCTGTAATATATCCTAAACATTCTATTTCTTTCAGTGTGCCAGTGCCTAGAAATAAGTTCTATATTTATTCACAGCCTGTAAAAAGATGACTGAAAAAAAGAGGATTAAAACAATGATTAAAGATGTCAGCTGAAAAGATTATTTACCTTCTCTCCATCTCCTCCATATGTCTAATTATCCCTTTCATCCAAAACCATTATTCATAAAGGTTATTTAAGCCAATATAAAATTAAAAATTTATATTGGATGGAAATCATCATAAAGGTCACAAAATCCTCCCTGCATTTTAATAAATTACTTGGTCCTTCAATATAGGTTTTAATCTCTATATAAAATGTGGTTGATTCAGAATCAGTGTGCTAGGACTCCACTCTCCACAAAACAGATATCAACACCTTCTAGCAAGTGAATGAAATAAATACCAGCAGATGTTAATTTCAAGTTGCATAATCAATTGTGGAATAGATGTAATTTTACCTTTCTACAGCTTAATGCTTATCTTAAGCCCAAATTCTACCATGTAGAGAAAACTAAATCTCAGCCAAGTAAAGCCAATTTCAGTCTATCTAAGGTTCTAGAAGCAGAAGGTGAAGCTCCAAAGCTTTGACCTCCTGATGTGAAGAGCCAGCTCTCTGGAAAAGACCCTGATGCTGAGAAACACTGATGGTTGGATGGCATCACAAACTCAATGGACATGTGCTTAAGCAAACTCCTGGAGCTAGTGAAGGACAGGGAAGCTCAGTGTGCTGCAATCCAGGGGGTCACAAAGAGTCGGACACAACTTAGCGACTGAACAACAACAACAACGAAGGGTTCTCCAACCCCTTCCAAAGGTTACAAACAACTTTCACATCGTGCTGGCAGGAGATGTTCAGTTCAGTTCAGTCGCTCAGTCGTGTCCGACTCTTTGCGACCCTATGAATTGCAGCACGCCAGGCCTCCCTGTTCATCACCATCTCTCGGAGATCACTCAGACTCACATCCATTGAGTCAGTGATGCCATCCAGCCATCTCATCCTCGGTCATCCCCTTCTCCTCCTGCCCCCAATCCCTCCCAGCATCAGAGTCTTTTCCAATGAGTCAACTCTTCGCATGAGGTGGC
>SJYT01017023.1:82606-142679 GCA_006410635.1 Cephalophus harveyi | reverse complement strand
TATGTTATGTCATTTGTTGTAAGTTGAAATTCATTTCATAGAAAAGGTAGAAACTCAGGTCTGAGGACTTTGAGGAAAGTCAAGTGGACTCCCTCTCCAGGCTGGAGCAGTTACCACAGTTTGCTCAGAGTAGGATGACCCTTCTAAATGAATTCTCCCAATGACCCTCCCAGATGAGGCAGTCTTACTCTCCCAGTCACTCCCTGAGCTTCAGGATCCCTGATACAAGGTCAAGCCTGCAGTTGGCTCAAAGGTAAGTGGTCCTCCCCTCTCTCAAAACCTTCTTCCATCCTACCTCTCCCTGAGTGATGCTCTTCCCCTCCTCTCCTGCCAGCGCCAGGCTGCCCCTGTGCAGAGATGGCTCCAGCCATGGCCTCACCAGCCAATCACAGCTCCTCCTCAGTCACCGGAGAGAGCTTTGGCTTCGCTCTTCTGTTCAGAGCCTGTGTCTGACTCCTGCCTTGAGCCTGGCAGCCAGGCCTCCATGGTCCAAGCCTTGGTTTCCTTGACAGCCATGTCTCGCCTCTCTCACGCCCCAGCCATTGCCAAACTTGATGGGGTTTTCCAGCCATCATGCATTTACTCAATCTGGGCGCCCATCCTACTTCCATTGGCCCTTCCTGCCAGCACTGCCAAGCTTACTTCATGTACTAACTACCCAGCTCTCTGAATCCCACAGGGGCTCTGGTCTAAATAGTTCACATCTTGCAGACTCCTTTAGACTGCTTCTCCCAAGACTGAGTTCCTCAAAGGCAGGAACACAGTTGCCTCTCAATAAACTTGTGCTGCAAAAAATGAATGAATTGCTGTAAATTTTTCTAGGGGTTCTTGAGGGCTCTCGACAGCCTGGAGCTGGGCTGCTCTCTTCCCAGGTCTGTGCTCTTTGAAAGCTTCCAGGGACAGTCTCTGCTGCCATCTCGTGGTCAGATTATGCCTTGCAGCCGCTGAAAATGTTGACCTGGCATTTATGGAACTGCCAGGCTGGCAACTTCCTCTGGAAATAAAGTTTACCTGATCCTTGCTGAGTTCTTGAAAATGAGGAACCTTCGGGGTGGGGGCAAGAAGATCCTGAGTCCTGCCAGCCCTTCTCTGAGGAAGTTATCAGAGATCCTATCCTAGCTGGGAAAGACCCTGCTTTCTCACCTAACCATTCCCTGGTGCCTGCCTGGTACACACCTGCTCCTCGAGATCCCTGTGCAACTCCGGACTACTGGCCTAATTTGTGCAAAGCACAGCCCAAAGTGCAGGGAGGGATGGGGGCAGGGTGGTTTCAGTCAGCCTCCTTGATAGTACTCATCCGGAGTAAATGCTCAGCAAATAGCCATTTTGGTCATGGGGTAGGAGGGTTAGGGAGACAGCTTGAGAAGGATAGGTATTTCTGCTGTCTGGAGAATACAAATTGTCTTGGTGGAGGTGGGGGTAATCAGTCTGAAGACCAAAGGGGGCCCAGCTGATCGCAACTACATCTACCTTGGCCTTCCCTGTCCCCTTCTCGACGGAGTCTCTCTGCTCACGCCTCTGGGCCTTGCTAGAAAGACGCTCCCGCCCGCGTGGTTTGGGGCCAACCCTCGAAAGGGCATTGTTCTGGGTCTGCTCACTTGTTACCAAAGTCGCCGCGCCGATACAATCGCCCGGCAGAGGGCGCCAGATCTCCACCTTTGGGAGGTGGGGTGATAGGTAAGCAGGACTGCTATTCCCCAGCCCACTCACGGAGTCCCAGACGGCCGGATCGATCAGGTGGGCCGGCTTGACCCTCACGCTAGGATCTTGGGCACCACCGATGCTACCTTCTGGGGGAAATTGCAGTCAGAGCGGACTTCCCCAAGGCCATATAGTTGGGGCGAGGCGCAGGTGGGAGCCTTTTCCTAGCGCTTGAGACCAAGGTTCCTCAAGCCGGCGTGTTGGGGACATCCTGCCAATTAAAAGGATGCGATCCGATAGGGAGGTCAAATCGGCCAATCAAAGGGTCTCTGCCTGAAGACAGCCTGCCAATCAAGGATGCCGGGCGGCCAGAGGCGGAAACGATCGGATCTTGCCGGTGAGGGGCGCGCAGTGCTGCGCAGGGGAGATGGGAGCTGCCATTGCCGCTGAGCTCTCCATTTCTCAGTTGCCTCAGTTTCCCTGGGAATGAGACTGAAGTCAGCCCGGTTGGCTGCTTGGCGGAGGAGGTGCCGAGGGCGGGGCTTCTCTTAGCCCCGCCCCTGGGCCAGTTCCCACCCCGCCTCCGATCGCTCAACCCCAGCGCTCTACCCTGCGAGCGGCTGCCAGTGCTGCCGGCTCTTGGCTATGGACGCTGCTGGGGCCCCGGTCCCGGCCCCAACCGCCGCCCCGGGCTCCGGCCGGAAGGAGCTGAAGATTGTGATCGTAGGCGACGGCGGCTGCGGCAAGACTTCGCTGCTCATGGTGTACAGCCAGGGCTCTTTCCCCGAGGTGAGGCTCCCCGGGGGACTGCGGGCAGGTAGGCTGGGGGCGGGATTGGGGGAAGGACTTGGGACCACGAGGGGCGTCGGGCGGACCTCAGCCTGCGCCCCGAGCCCGAACCCCAGGTCCCTGGCATCCTGATCACCAAGAGGCGGCCGTCACCCTGGGTCGCCCCCTCGGGAATTCCAGAGCCCCGCAGAGTGGGGAGGTGGGGCTGAGCCAGATGGGCTGAAGATGGAAGGTAGGGGTGGGGGTCCAGCTGGAACCTGGGCACCCGCTGCACCCCTTAAAAACCGACATGACCCTTTCTCCGACAGCACTACGCCCCATCCGTGTTCGAGAAGTACACAGCCAGCGTGACCGTGGGCAGCAAGGAGGTGACCCTGAACCTCTACGACACCGCCGGTGAGTGCGTCTGGGTGGCGAGGGTCCTAGGGTCCGCCTTCAGGGTTTCCCCCTGAGGGGAATCCCCCCGCCGGGCCATCCCGCCCGCCTTCCTGCCTCTCCGTACCCCGACATCCCATCACTCCTCGAGAGGAGCTGGCTGGGAGCCCGTTAACCACCGCCTGGCTGGGTGGTGCTGGAAGCCCGACAGAGTCGCCCCGTCTGTAAAAGGAGGGTGATCGGAAGAGGTGAGCTTCTGCGCTGCCCTCCTAATGCTGATGTTCTGAGGGCTTACAGCCTCGTTCCTCTCCTGTGGTTCTAGAAAACCGTGGGTTTTGCTTCTGTTTACCGTGGTTCCAGGATGTCGTGTGTTACATGCTGTGGTCTCTTAAGATTCCGTGGGCTGCTGATCTGAGTCCCCTGCTGCTAAGGATTCGTAGGCTGCATTTCTGGGTCCTATTTTGTAGAATACTCTGGGTTTCAGATCAGAGCCTGTGAACGCCAGGGTTCTGTGGCTGACAGTCCTGAGACTGTAGGGCCCTGTAGCTATAAATTCTGAGTCCCGTGTTTCTGGGATTCCATGGACTGTGGTGCCTGGCTCTGGAATTCTGTGGTCTGTCATTCTGAGCCTGTGGTTCTCGGACTCTGTGGCTACACTTCTGTTTTTTCTTGGCTCTGAAGAAGCAGCAGAGCTCTAGGGGATGTAGGTCCAAAATAAGGTTCTTTCTGCCACCTGCAGCTCCCAAGGCAAGTGTATTGGTGCTGATCCCCTCGCAGTCTTCAGCGTTCCTATTGTTGGGGGATGGTAGGAGGAGCACAGCCAATGGGAAGATTCCAGTAACACTGCAGCTGCTGGTACCCTCGAGGAGCTTACCTCATGCCCCGACTCCCCTCTGGGCTGAATCAACATTGGGGAGTAAAGGTTAGGATCCCCAGTTGGGGCCTCACCCAGCCTCTGTGACGATTTAATGACTTGTGTGGAACCATGTCATCAGGTGCCCTGGCAGCCAAGCCTTGTATGTATAAAGTGAAGTCTTCCAACTGCCCTTGGATGAGACCAAAATCCCCCACCCTGCTGTGCACCTCTCCATAAGGCAACCAGTAGCATCTGTCATTCCACCCTGGAAAGGTTCGGGAAAGGGGCTCTCCCAGACCCAGGTCCTTCTGTATTCCTGACTTTGTGGGTGTGTCCCCCCTCGAGTGGACCCTAAGGACCCTCTCTTGTTGGATGAACACCGTGTAGGGCTGCCCCCAGAACAGGGCCAGCCCCTTGAACTGGCAAAGCCAAAGGCGTCTGAGTAATTCCCAAAGGCGTGGCCCCAAGAGCAGTGGTGTGTCTGGGGCACTTTCAGTTTCACAGGGACCCAGGTAGGGGGAGGTTCATTAACTCTGCTCTGGGTGGAGGGCTAGTGGGGCAGGGAGGGTCAGAGCAAGGATTGAACCAGCTCCTCCTTCCTCTCCCCTCAGGCCTTCTCCACTTAGATCCCTGGGGTTCACTGTTCACCACAGCCTCCCCCAGCAGACCTAGTGCTGGGACCACTTCTGGTCTTTCTCGCTTAACCCAGAAGAAGATGCTCAAAGACTTATCAGAGTACATTGTCATGAAGAGCTTGGTATAAGGCAGTATAAGAGCTTGGTATAAGGCAGGGTTTTCACTAAAAGCTCATGCAGGAGGGGTGGGGAGAGCGCCTTCTCAATCATCAGAAGCAGTAACCACCCAGGGCAATGATGACCTGCCCACAGCTTCCTGCCGCATGCTCTGGAGTCTGACCTGGGCTTTGATGCCAGCTCTCATGGCTGTATGTCCCTGGGGACACCTGAGCCTCAGTTTCCTCTTCTGTGTGTGTGTGCGTGCTCAGTTGTGTCTGACTCTGCGAGCCTATGGTCTGTAGCCCTCCAGGCTCCTCTATTCATGGGATTTCCCAGGCAAGAATACTGGAGTGGGTTGCCATACCCTTCTCCAGGGGATCTTCTTAACACAGGATCGAACATGTCTTTGTGTCTTCTGCATTGGCAGGTGAATTGTTTACCACTGCGCCACCTGGGAAGCCCCTTCCTCCTCTGTAAACAGGGCTAAAATAGCTGTGAGGATGATGACAAAGTCATGTGATGTACAGCGCTTAGCATAGGGCCTGCCTCTTCCAAAGAGCTCACTGAGTGTTACTGGGAGTTTTTTACCTCCTGCCATTCAGGCCCAGGCCCGACCCCAAGCCTGTTCTTTTGAACCAGTGGCCTGCAGAGCTCTGTGCCAGCCCCGACGCATGCTTTCCCAGCAGGACTGTTCCAGGCAGCAGAAAAGCAGAGAAGGCTTTGAACCACTCATTAGTGTTCTGGGGAAGTAGGCTGGCCTTACAATCAGTGGGACAGCCCAGGAGAGAGATTCTGGTGGGGAGAGATGTGGCTACTCCCTCAAGAGTGTCCTGCTGTGTCTTGGAAAGCCCCGTTATCTAGAGGAGCGTGAAGGAAAGGCTGGGTCATTCCTCTTCCACATGCCAGTGCCCAGCACAGCACTTGTCCCAGAGCAAGGCTTGTGGAATGAATAAATGAAGAAGAATTCTGGGTGCATAGACATCTCTGGAGAAGGTCCTTTGTGATAAAGATGGTGAGATTGGTCTCTGCCTTTGGGGTCAACAGATATCAGGAGAAAGTGGCAGAAAAGACGGCCAGGTGACCAACTAGAGGAAGATAGAGACTGAGAGGGTGAAGGGAGTGGCCAAGGTGGAGATGAGTCCAGTAAAGGTTGTTGTAGAAGGTTCTAGAACCTGATGGGCCAGACCCCAAGGTGAGGGGTGGAGGACCGGAGAAAGCATCTTTCCAACCAACCAGTGGTACCCAGAGCTGTGGGATGGGGTGGCCCCTGGGAGGCAAAGTTTCTCCATACCCAGGACCCTGCCCACAGGGGTCTGTGTGGGAGGACAGTCTGGTTGCTTGTCTCTATCCGGCGGAAGCAGTTACAGACACCGCTGTAGCGGATGGAGAGGTAGTGAGGGGGACGGAGCTCTCAGTGCTCAGAGGTGAAGGGGGCGGGAGCTGTGAGCACCCATCGCCTTAGCTGCTCATCTGCCGCCTCAGAGGCCGGAAACTGCGGTGAAGTCTGAAGTTTCCTGGGCAGAGAGAGGGGAGATGTGGGGCGAGGTGGGATGTTAAGACACCAATGAGAGACAGAGTTATCTGGGCTTTGGGGTGGGGCCCAGGGGTGGGGCAGGATGGAGTTTCCCTGGGAGGTGGGGAGCTTCGGGCCCCTTCCCAACCTGAGATGGGAATGGTAGGACAAGTGGGGGGCAAAGCAAGTTGCTAAGACAGGAATCACAGACCACTCGGGTGTCTCAGAGCCAGGAGCACCAGAGGCGGGGGAGCTGACCCTGCAGATCCGTCAGGGCAGCGTGGTCTGAGTTCCAGGCCCGGGCCACCCGAGCACCAGCCGCTCCTTTCTCCGGGGGAGGAAACACAGGTTGGGGAGGCCCCAGCAGCACTAATACAGAAGTGGGTTCCTCTTCTGGCAGCTTCCGCTTCTCACACTGCCTGCACCCCTACCCTGACCAACACCCCAGCCAGAGCTGGGAATTATGTGCCCGGTGGGTATCCTCTGGCACATTTGGGGACTGCTGTGGCTCCAAGGACACCCTCTCCTCAATGCAGCACCAGACCTTAGAGACCATGCCCCCGACACAATACCTGCCACTGCTGAGCTTCCTGCAAAGGAAATGCCCTGTGTGAGGCAAGAGTCTCGCCTCACTTCCTCTGCCCCACAGCACACCAGCTTCAGGAAGATAGGCAGCTTCAAGGGGCACCGTGGCCCAGAAAACCTTTTCTCGCCAGAAGCAAATGCATCCTTTTGCATGTAACTCAGGGCCTTTTATTTGTTTCTCAAATTTATATAGCTGTGCTGGGTCTTAGTTGTAGCATGAGAACTCTTAGTTGTGGTATGTGGGATCCAGTTCCCTGACCAGGGATCAAACCCAGGGCCCCTGCATTGGGAGCACAGAGTCTTAGCTACTGGACCACTAGGGAAGGCCTTTGGGGGCTTTTTTTAAGTGGAACCCTGTTCCTCTCTTCTGGACAGATGACTTGCCCCTTTAAGCCTGTGAATCACTGTGGGTAAATGGGAAAGGTCATTGTATCACCTGTGGCTGGGAGGCCCCCTAGAGTTTGTGGGTCCAACAATCTGGGGTTAGAATCCTCTACCCAGGCCCTTGTCCCTTGTGAGTTTCCATTTCAATAGTAACCACATCTTTGGCCAGCATTGCTCAGCCTACAAGTCCTTTACTTCCAAGATCAAGGACAGGGTTATCACCCCCTTTTCCAGATAAGGAAACTGAGGCCCAGGCAGGGAAGGTGCCAAGATTGTGGAACATGAGTCACGTGGAACATGATGGATATTGGTTCCCCTGACTCATAGCGGAGTGGTATCCAGGATACTCCACTCCCAAAGAAGCAACGTCAGCAGCACCTGCAAGTCCATCCTCTGCAGTCCTGGTCCCTGCATACTGAGCCCTGGGGAAGCTGAGCCAGACACGGGCAAGCCAAGAAGGCAACCTAGAGGAGGTACTAGGATCTGGGCTGGCTACCTATCCTCTCCCAGAGTTCCTCCCTTGTTGGCAGCCTTTTCCTCACCTGGTCGGGGCTGGGGCTTGTAGAATAAGGACAGCTTCCTATCCTCTGGAGTGCCCTGAGAGAAAAGCAACCCAGTAGCCCTCCCTATGGTCCTCTATCCTTTATGAACCTTCCTTTTGGCTGTGTGATGTTGGGCAAGTCACTTCTCTCTCTGCTTCAGTTTCTGCATTTGTAAATTGAGGGTAACAATAGCCAGTAGTGGGAATTCCCTCTCGGTCCATTGGTTAGGACTCCGAGCTTTCACTTGCCAATGGCCTGAGTTTGATTCCTGGTTGGGGGACCAAGATCCCACAAAGCCATGTGATGAGACCAAAAAAAAAAAAAGAAAAAAACCCCCCAAAAACCCAATAGCCAGTAGTGAGGAATCATAGTGAAGATTGATGAGTCTATGCATACAAAAGGCTTTGAATGGGGCCTGGCATGTGATGAGTGAGCACTGCCGATAAATACTGTTGACACTGACCATTTTCACTATTATTATCACAGGCCCACCTACTCACATGTCCATTTCACAGATGAGAAAACTGAGGTCCAGAGGTGAATTCCCAATTGAAAGGCTTCCTGGGAGGATTGGAGTTTTTAGAGTGGCTGGGCTGGCAGCTGATCTTGGAACTGGGGACTGAGTTGGTGCTTCAGCTCACAGGAAACCTGTCTATGACCTTGAAATCACCCCCAGCCACATGGGCTCCTAACAGGAAGAATTTGCCACACCCAGCTTCCCTCCTGGGGTGACTGCTTAAATTAACACAGGTGGGACTTCCCTGACGGTTTAGTGATTAAGAATCCATCCTTCCACTGAAGCGGGGTGGGGTGGGGGGACACAAGTTTGATCCCTGGTCGGGGAACTAAGATCCTGCAAGCCGAGCAATGCAGCCAAAAAAAATTTTAACACAGGTGATAGAAATGAAATGCCCTTGCAAGCCTCAAAGCCATAGAAATTATCATTACACTTTATTCACCCGCTCATTTGTTTGTTCTTTCATTCCCCCAAATGTTTACTGAGCTTGTGTGTGCACCCATTGATGTAACAGTGACGTGTACAGAGATGGCTGGCATCTCAGGGTCTTATGTACTCATGGGGAACACCTCCCCCCTCAAAAAAGAATCATGATGTTGGGTAGTGATGTCCTTTCTAGGAAGAAAATTAAAGCCATAGTTGGTCATGGGACAAATAGCAAAGGACGCTCTTATTTCAAAGCAGTCTGGAAAGTTCTCTAGGAAGAGGTGACATCTCTGCAGAAGCCTGAAGGAAAGGAGGGAGTGAGCCATGCTGTTACCTGGGAAGAGCATTCTAGAAGAGGGAACAGCAAGGGAGAGGCCCTTGCCAGGAGCAGGCTTGCTCTGACTTCCTCTTTCTACCAGCCTGACTTCGGCCCCCATCGAGCCTGCTGCAGTCAGCTCAGGCCCCAGTTCCCAGGGGCACCCTCTCACCTCCCTGGTCCCTGCTGCATCTGACAAGAGTTGAATGACTTCAAGACAGCCCACCAGCCAGTAGTGACTGGACACCTACCTGGTGCCAGGAATGATGTTTAGGGACAGACATGGTCCCTGCCCTCTGGGTGCCTACAGTCTCCCAGGGGACAGGCAGTAAACGAATAAACGTGAGTACAGACTGTGGCCAGACAGGGTGGGGACGGACTTGGCGTGGTGAGGGAAGGCCTCTCTGAGGAGTCAGCCGGGCAAGGTGGGGAAGACGTCGGCACAGACATCGGCACGCAGTAGTCCCGTCTCTTAACTGCTTGTCTTCTGCCGTGTTTCTAAAGGGAATCAGAGTGTGTGTTAGGCCTCGAACCGGTTTGTGTGTACTACCGAGCAGAAGAGCGCACTGCTGTGTATCAGCAGAAGGAATGCTGGCCTTGGAACTGAATGAACCTGGAGTCAGGCCTGGCTCTGATTCGGTGACCTCGGGGGGTCACTTCATGGCTCATGTTTCTTTATATGTAAATAGGAGGATTCAGGAGTTCCCTGACTAGCACATCAGGTGTTTGTTGTAAAGATTTATTTAAAAAAATTTTTTTTAATATTTTTCAGTTCAGTTCAGTCGCTCAGTCGTGTCCGACTCTTTGCGACCCCATGAATCGCAGCACGCCAGGCCTCCCTGTTCATTACCATCTCTCGGAGTTCACTCAGACTCACATCCATCGAGTTAGTGATGCCATCCAGCCATCTCATCCTCGGTCGTCCCCTTCTCCTCCTGCCCCCAATTCCTCCCAGCATCAGAGTCTTTTCCAATGAGTCAACTCTTTGCATGAGGTGGCCAAAGTACTGGAGTTTCAGCTTTAGCATCATTCCTTCCAAAGAAATCCAGGGTTGATCTCCCTCAGAATGGACTGGTTGGATCTCCTTGCAGTCCAAGGGACTCTCAAGAGTCTTCTCCAACACCACAGTTCAAAAGCATCAATTCTTCGGCGCTCAGCCTTCTTCACAGTCCAACTCTCACATCCATACATGACCACAGGAAAAACCATAGCCTTGACTAGATGGACCTTAGTCGGCAAAGTTATGTCTCCGCTTTAATATTTTTAAATTTAATTAATTTTCTGGCTGCGCTGGGTCTTCATCGCTGGCACAGACTTTCTCTAGTTGTGGTGAGCAGGGGCTTCTCGCTAGCTAGGGTGTGCAGGCTTGTTGTGGCTCGTTGTGGAGCACAGGTTCTAGGCGCTCTGGCTCAGTAGGTGTGGCACACCGGCTTAGTCGCCCCAAGGCACGTGAAATCTTCCTGGACCAGGGGTTGAACCTGTGTCCCCTGCATTGGCAGGCAGATTCTTAACCACTGGATCACCAGGGAAATCCATGTTGTAAAGATTTCTTAATCATTGAGAGGCAGAGGCCCTGTAAGAAGTATGTGAGGGGACGTCCTCAGTGGCCTAGTGGTTAGGATTCTGGGCTTTCACTGCCATGGCCCAGATTCAATTTCTGGTCTGGGAACTGAGATTCCACAAGCCATGGGTTGTGGACAAAAAAAAAAAAAAAAAACTGTAATGCATAACATGGCATTATCAATAAGTAGAGGTACAGAGGAGACGATTATCTTGATAAAGGAAATAACTATGGATGGTGAGTCTGAATGTTTAAAATGTTTGGAAGCAAATGATGGGGAAATGAGGAAAAAGGATTCCAGGTGTGACATGAGAGCTTGATGAGTTCAAGAAACAGCAAGACTGGACTGCAGTGAATGGGGGTTAGGGGCACAGGTGGGAGGAGGGTGAAGCCAAGGTTGGTAAGCATGGAAATCATGTCAATAACTGGGAGAGTCTTGGATTTTCCACAAAGACCAATGAGCTATTGAAGGTGTTTCAGATGAGGGGAGGGGCATGATTTTACTTTTGTTACCATCCATTCAGGGGCTTCCCAAGTGGCGCAGTGGTAAAGAATGCATCTGCCAGTGCAGAAGGTGGAAAGAGACTTGGGTTCGATCCCTGGGTTGAGAAGATCCCCTGGAATAGGAAATGGCAACCCACTCCAGTATTCTTGCCTGGAAAATTCCATGGACAGAGGAATCTGGCAGGCTACAGTCCATGAGGTCAAAAAGAGTCGGACACGACTGAGCGATTTAGTGCGTGCGCATACACACAGACAGACACACACACCACACCACCCCCTCCATTCAGCCGCCGGGTGGAGAGTAGGTGGAGGAGGAGGCACGGGAGGAGGCGACGCGGGAGACTGTCGGTGGCTTGGATGAGTTAATCACTTGAAATGTAGCCAATGCTACATTTGGAGAACCTGAATTTTTAATGTTAATTAATTAAAGTAGCCACGTGGGGCTGGTGGCTATCCTATCGGACAGTGCAGGTCTAGAAAGATGTTCACAGAGGTCAGGAGAGGGGATAGTTTGGGGATGTGTGTGGAAATGGGAGGAGATTGGCTAGAGCAGCATGTTGGCCCGTTTTCCACCATCTTACAAGGATTTCTCCTGCTTTCTGGCGACGAGGGCAGAAGGGCAAGAGTCTGCCAGGTGCAGACTATCCCTAATCCCTTCTCTGGTGTTGAGGGGATGTGGCTGAAGGACAGCCTAGACAGTCCTCCTGGACCAGCCATCGTTAGAGCTGGGTTCCCTGGCCACTGCACACCGTCAGGGGTCCCTGGGTTGATGGGGAACCAGTGGGAAAGATGGCAGCTGTGCCATCACCAGCAGGACATGGCCTGTCTGTGCTCTCCAGAGAGGCCACTTGTCCTGAGAGGCCTTGGCAGGCAGGGGTCAGAGGACAGGCTGATGTCACCCTGGCACCCACAAGCTAAAGGACAGGGTGGGGATTCCTGGGCTCGCTGTTCTGTGCTCCCTGGAAGGAAGTCACTGCCTGAGTCTTTCTGCAGAGGTGGCCGGGGGTCGCCCATGGGCCTGAAAGACTCTCACTTCTCTCTGGGAGTTTTTTAAAATTCCTGAGCCAGGGAGGGAGGTTCAAGAGGGAGGGGACATATGTATACCTATGGCTGGTTCATGTTGATGTTTGGCAGAAACCAACACAGTTCTGTAAAGCTATTATCCTTCAATTAAAAATAGAATTTTTTTAAAAACTATTGAGCCATGGGGACCACATGCAGTGTGTAATCCCAGGCCTGCTTCTGAAACAGAAAAAAATTCTGCAGGACATTATTGGTGAGATCTGAACACAGCTAGTAGATTGGGTTAGAAGAATACAGTCTCAGTGTTGGTTTCTGAGTTTCATACTTGTACTGAGGTAAGTGAGAAGACGTCCTTGTTCTTAGAAAAACCACACGGGAAATCTCTAGGAGTTTGGGGCGGGGGTGGGGAGAAGCAGCAGCCAGCCAAAGGTCTGCAATTACGTCTCACGTGGTTTAAAGTGTTTATACACAGATAAAGCAAGTGGACAAAACGTGAGGCCCCAGTGAATAAAGGAGTAAGGGAATTCTTTGCACTCTTGCAATTTTTCTGTAAGCTTGAAACTGTCAACAAAAAATTACTAAATGATGTCTTTTTTTGAAAAACAAAACAAAACAAACCAAGCGCTTGGGTCCTGATTCACTTGGTGCTGGGAGGGGCTGATATATCAGAAGCCATCAGTTCCCCTGGTGAGTCACGTGCAGGGTTGACAACCAGTGCTGGGTGGGCCCGGGCAGGCAAATGCCCGTCACCTCCAGCAGTCCCCCCACCCTCCTATTAGCATGGGCCAGAATAGCAAGAGGAGTATAACCAGAGGCCATGCCCCTCTCAGCTTGCAGGGGGCAGGGGCACCCTCCACGGTTAACTGCGGTGTTCTGGGCCCACCCAACCCCACTGGTCTGAAACCTCGGGAGGGGAAGTGTTCGGTTTCTTCAGGGTCTGAGCCTTAAACCTGAGCATCAGGGATGAAGACGGAAACGAGGGGTGGTGACCATTACCGACAGGCGTGCTAGCTATTTCCCAGCACTGACCCTTCAGCCAGGCCCACCTCTGAGCACCACAAGAGCACTGCACGGCTTTTGACTGTTTTTGTTGCGACATGTGCTTTTTTTTCTCACCAGGGCAACTCTTTGTTCCAGTGTGTGGGCTTCTCACTGTGGTGGCTTCTGTTGTTGGGGAGCACAGGTCTAGGCCATGTGGGCTTTAGTAGTTGCAGCTCCCAAGCTCTAGAGCACGGGCTCAATAGTTGCGGTGCACGGGCTGAGTTGCTCTGAGGCATGTGGGATCTTCCCGGATCAGGTATCAAACCTGTGCCTCCTGCATTAGCAGGCGGATTCTTTACCACTGAGCCACCAGGGAAGCCCCGCTGCTTTTATCTCGTGTAATCTTCCCTAAGGTCCAGGACTGTGGGCTGTCTCATCTGTTTTACAGTTGAAGAAATCGAGGCCCAGAGACACAGAGTCAATTGCCCAGGAGACCCCAACCCCTACCCCACCTGAGCCCAGGCAGGGGACTCATGTGGAGAAGTAAGGGGCACCTCCCTGACCCCCATCTGCTGTCTGGTTTCAGGGCAGGAAGATTACGACCGGCTGCGGCCCCTGTCCTACCAGAACACCCACCTCGTGCTCATCTGCTATGACGTCATGAACCCCACTAGCTACGACAACGTTCTCATCAAGGTGAGGCCGTCTTCCAGCCCCGCCTGCCTCTGGAAGTGGGGTCAGATGGGGCCCTAGCCCTGATGCCTGCCCTCCCCTTCTACAGTGGTTCCCCGAGGTCACACATTTCTGTCGTGGGATCCCCATGGTGCTCATCGGCTGCAAGACGGACCTAAGGAAGGACAAAGAGCAGCTGCGCAAGCTCCGGGCAGCCCAGCTGGAGCCCATCACCTACACACAGGTGACCGGGGGCCCTCCCCCACCCCGCCCCGAGGAGCCTGGGTCTGCGTGCACAGCCATGGCCAAAAGCCTCCCAGGCCTTTGGCTTCTGCATCTGGTGTGCCTTAGTGACCTTTTGGAAGCTGAAGGCAGCAGGATTCTAAGAATCATATACCCAAGTGGTGCTAGTGGTAAAGAACCTGCCTGCCAGTGCAGGAGACATAAGAGATTCAGATGTTCGATCCCTAGGTAGGGAAGATCCCCTGGAGAAGGAAATGGCAACCCACTCCAGGATTCTTGCCTGGAGAATCCCATAGACAGAGGAGCCTGGCGGGCTACAGTCCATGGGTTCGCAGAGTCGGACACAACTGAAGTGACTAAGTGCGCACACGTGTATTTGCCATCCCAGCAGCTTGTGGACTTAGTTCCCCAACCAGGGATTGGACCTGGGGCCACAGCAGTGAAAGCACTGAGTTCTAACCACTGGACCACCAGGAAATTCCCTAAGAATAATAATTTTTAGATATTAATAGATCACTTATCTGAGCAGCTTACTTACCTCATTTATTCCTTATTACCTTGAGGCAGGCACTGTTACTGCACGCCCACCCCCCCAGAGGTTAAGCAGCTTGCCCAGGGTCACACAGCTAACCTGAATTGGAGCCAAGATCCCACCCTAGTCACTCTGGCCCCAGAGCCTGAGCCTTTGACCACCGTCCTGTCCCATCGCCCAGAGGCCCAGAGGGGCAGGCCTGTGTTGGAAAGCAGGGCTCCTTTCAGGAACCTGACCAAACCCTGCAGCCTTCTGGGTGAGGCATGGCAGAAGAAAAGAAACACAAAGGAAAACGAAAAAAGTTTAATCAAAAGGAATAGGCATTAATAAATTTGTGTTAAAAGTATTTTTCTTTCTACTCTAATAGCCAGCTCAGGTGCTTAAATTGTGCTTCTGAGACGAGCAGGGAGAGAGGCATGTAGGAAGCCCTTATGTCTTGAGGCCTTCAACGCTTCTCACAGGCCTGGCAGACACAACAGACCACCCCAGTTCCTGGCTGAAGTCAGCCCGTCTCTGCCTGAGTTTGGGGAGAGCGTGGGGTGGAGGCCAAGACGGAGTTCCCAGCAGCTACAGCCTGTGGGCCACACCAAACCAGCCCTTATGGCCCATCTGCACACCCTGGGGAGGACCCTAGCCCCAGGAAGCCCCCAAATTCGTGAGTGAGGTCGCACAGGAGGCGCCCGAGGCCCCCGGTCTAATCCCAGCCCCTCCCCCGACCAGGGCCAGAGCGCCTGTGAGCAGATCCGGGCCGCCCTCTACCTGGAATGTTCTGCCAAGTTTCGGGAGAATGTGGAGGACGTCTTCCGGGAGGCCGCCAAGGTTGCCCTCAGTGCTCTGAAGAAAGCACAGCGGCAGAAACAACACCGGCTTTGCTTGCTGCTCTGACAGCTCCTGGCAGGGCATGCGGCCCTCACGACAGAACTGACAGGGCCCAGGCCCCCAGGCCCAGGCTGCTGCCCGGACCCCAACCCTGCCCCAGCTCTCGAAGGGCACTTGGCGTCGGGCACCTCCAGGACCTAGTGTCTGGAGCCTGTGGCCAGGCTCTTGGAACATTCTGGAACTCTCTCGTTTCCCAGCTGGAGCTCTGACCACACACTCCCCTCCAGCCTGTGTGGTCATAGTGGTGGTGAGGGTGGGGGTGCTGCACTCAGTCCCTCTGTATCCTGGAACCAGCACTTGTCCCCGGCAGTCAGGGCCCTTGATACAACCAGCCCCCAGCTGTGTGTTCCCCCTCTGCACACCCAACAGGTCCTCCAAGCCCAAGCCTGAAATGAGAAACAACATCTGGTACGTGGATAAATGTGGACTTGGCAGCCTTCCACAGGGCCCCCAAGCCTGCTCTCCCAAGTCACCCACCTCTCTGGGCCCCCGAAATAGGCATGGTCACAACCTCCAGCTTCTCGCTTCCTCCGCCCAGGAACTCGGGCGCCACGGTGGGCCTGGGGCCTATCAGAAGAACATAGGCCTCAGCCTTGGACATGGGGGCCCTCCCTCCTCCACCTCATAGAGGACTTGTCTCAGCCTTCAGCTTGGCCACCATCTTTCCAGAGCTGGACGCACAGGGGGCAGAGAGGAACCTCTCTCTAAAAGCAAGTCTTCCCTGGACCATCTATTTGATCCCTGCTCAGTGTCTGTGACCCTACCCTGGCCACGACTTGCCAGAAACCCGAGATGAAAAGCAACAGTGGCTCTTGAGTGGTCTTGGGCAGGTCAGTTCTCTACAGACTTCTTTTACCTGCAGAAGGATGGCACCGGCTCCCCTCTGTCCCAAACAGCGCCCCCCTGCTGCCAAGGTGTGGAGACCACACACCAAGGCCATCCTGGCCTTCTGGGTGACTTCCTGATTAACCCCCAGCACAGCTTCACTGAACCTCCTGAAACGTCTGGGGTCGGTGTCCCAGAGATTGTGAGCTGGTGGTTCCTGAATAAGCCGGGGAATCAGCTTTACCTAATATGAGATCATGGCGTTAGGTGGTTCCTGCCCTCCCTCGTATCTTCTGCCTCTGCCCCCTCCCTTGCCTAGTGCTCTGGCCTCTCCTGGGCCTAAGAAAGAGACTTATAAAACCTAACCTACCCCACCTAGGTTCCCCAAGGCCCTGCCATGCCTAGGAGGAGTCAACAGAGCATTCAGTCCAGAGCTTCATGGACAAAGAAAGGATGGTCTAGGACAGAGGAGGTCCACAAACTACCGTCTGTGGGCCAAATCTGGCCACTGCCTATTTTTGTAAATAAACTTTTATTGAAACACAGCCACTCCCATTCATTTATGCATTGGCTGGCTTTGCCCTCCAACGGCAGACTCGTGTGACACAGACCATCTGGCCCTCAAAGCCTAAAATATTTGCCATCTGGCTCTTTACAGGAAAAGTTTGCCAACTCCTAGTCTGGGGCAAACCCAAGTTCCTAAAGGGCCAGATGGGAGACCCAAATGAGTGAAGTAGGGTAGGGATGAAAGGAAGTGGTGGGGCAAACTAGAAAGCAAGCCCCCACCCTGAACAAGGCAGCTCAGCCCAGCCAAATGCTGCTCTATGGGAATGTTTCCAGGTCTTTCCATCTCTCTAAGGAAAGTGGAAATCTGGATTTTTCATGTGGGATCTTACTGGAGGGAGGGGAAATACCATATTTTGAAAACCTAAACTCCTTCGAGGGCCAGAGCATGACTACAGACACCATCCGTGAATTCTGGCCAACAGAGATTTCTAGGCAAGTTGTTAAGGGCAGCTGAAGCCCATACGAGAAGACGCAGAAAATGCAACCGCACCTTTTGGCTTCTTCACAGATAGAGAGCCTAACGTGAGGTAACCAGCAGACCTGCCATGACCTCCAGAGGGTGACCTCCACAAAGCGAGCCTGCTCAGACTCGCCACTCCTCCCCTCCACATTCCAGAACCTCTGAGGTGAAGAGGGGAAGCCGGGAGCACGGGTGACCTCCATGCTGCCTGAAGTCCCAACCAGGGCTGAGAGTCTTGTCCCCACTCCCTGAGTTACTCACTGCATGAACTTGGGGAGGTGGGCTGAGGAGTGGGGGTCAGAAGCACCCCTCCCACAAGAGTGGACCCAAACTTTGTGGCGGGGAGGGGGAGGGAAACACGCCCTCAAACCAACCAAACAGTGCAGGGGTGCCCTCTGGTGGTGACCCTCAGAAAACTCGCCTGCCTCAGGCCAAGCCCTGGCGGGCGGCAAGCAGGGAGGAGGCTCGGGAGCACAAGGGGCAGGAGGCACCGACGGACAGTGGTTCTCTGAGAGCTGAAACACCCCGGAGGCCGCCGGGGGCTTACAGCAGAAGCAGCGCCCGGGGAGGGAGGCTCCGCGGGACACCGAGGGGCTTCCTTCCACCCACCTGGGACTCAGTAACTAGCAGATCAGCGGAAACCCACCCCCAGCGAGGCACGTCCCAAGCCCAAACCTGACGGGCTCAGCGACAGGAAGGGGAACAGAGGGGGTCCCTGAGGCTTAGTTCCCCCCGCCCCCTCCCAGGAAGACTGACCCAGTCTCGAGAGAGCAGCGGGGGAAGGAGGGCAGCAGATTCTAGGGAAGGGGGCAGGCAATATTAAATATGTCATAAATAGAAGGCTGGGGCCGGCTAATACTGCGCCGACAGGCTGCGGTCACATTCCTCTTGTCCAGCCGGGGACCGGGCCTTGGCCCTGCTCCCAGCGAAGCACTGGCCCCTGAGGTCACCGCTGCCAGTGGCCACTGGCGCTGTTGGGGAGGAGACGGGCAACAAGGACGCCGCCTGGGATCCCCTGCAGTCTCAAAGTCCGGGGTCTCGAGGGGCGCTAGCCCCGTGGCTCACGGCTTCTTGGCCTTGCTTCTGTTCTGCTGGAGTTTGGTGTGCACGACTTTGAGTGTGGTCAGGAAGTTGCCGAGGAAGAGGACGAGTGCGGTGCAGAGGAGGGGCGCGCCGGGGTGGGGGAGGCGGGCAGAGAACAGAAGGGAGAGACGGCAGAGGCCCGCTCAGGTCAGCTCTCCTTGTTGAAATGACTGCCCCCCCACACACCCCACACACACACCAGTGCCCCTGGGACCTCAGAACCCCTAAGGACAAGCTCCCTGAGAACTGCAAGGATTGCCAGCAGAAGGCAGGGATCTGAGCCAGCTGGGTGAGAGGCGTGAGTCCTCGGGGTCAGGCAGTGTCCTAGGGAGCTCCCCCCTCGCCTCCTATCCCCAGCGCCCTCCTTGGTGTTTCTCAGACCTCTGAGGGGCTCCCAGGGACCCCCAGATTTCCTACCCCAGTCTCCTAGGCCCCCAGAGCAGTGAGCTCTCTACTGCAGGTCCCCACAGAGCAGGGAGGTGGGGAGGGTAGCTGGGGAAGGAATTCTCCCCAAGTGGCCCCAGGACACACATACACACACACAACACACACACGTGCGAGCACCATACCTGCCATTCTCTGCATTCCTCATGGCTGGAGAGCTCAAACAATGTGACGGCATTGTAGAGCTGCCAGAACTAGAGAGGGGAAGCACGCACTGCTCAGCTCACCTGAGTCCCCTGAGACCCAGGCGGGAAAGCCCAGGGGCAGGGGCAAGCCCTCCCAGCTTCTGCTGTGAACTGCCCTCGAGACACTGACAACCCCCTTCAAATGAAACTGGGGCACCCAGCCTGGGGTGGGGTGTGTGGGTGCCCAGGGCCAATTCCCGCTCCTGCCTTTGGCCTCCCTGGACCCGGGGGCTGGCCCAGCCACAGGACCCCGAGGGCCCCAGCTCATGGATGGTTGGTGAGAGAGGCAGAGGCCTTAGGACCTTCTATTCCTGGGAGGGGGTCCCCACAAACTTCAGGGGGACTCACATGGCCACAGAACAGGAAGGGCAGAAGGAAGGTGAGGCCTCGCCACATCCAGGACTGAAATCCTTCTGTAGAGAGGAAGGAGGGAGTGAAGGGCCTGGGTGAGGTGGCCCGGCCCTGGCAGTCATGCTGCGATCAGAAGGGTTCACCTCCTCCAGGTGGGTGAGTGCTCACTTGGAAAATAACCCAGGGAACACGCAGAATACATGCCACCAGGCCTGGTGGCCCTCACGCCTCACGTCCCTGTGACCCAAGTGGGCTGACCACTCTTACAGGACGCTGCCATGCCAGCATTAGGTTTTCCATAATTTGCACAGGGTTTTACATTTCGTAACTGGCTTTGGCATGAGTCTTGACAAAATAGGGCCTACTGTGCAGAGTAATTCGATGGAAATGACCACTTAAAAAAACAGAAGATTTTTATTAACACTTTCCCCTAAAAGTTTAAAGGAAGGGTCTCTGAGTTTTCCTGATGCTGCACCCACTCCGATGACTTAAAGTTAAAAACATATAAATTGCACAAGTGTAAAAACACTAGACTAACATTATGTCATACAACACAGGAAAAAAAAAAATTGACATTTAAAAAGGATAAGCTACAGGCGCTTAGCCTCCAGGGCCTGGCACACAGCTGGCCTTGAGTTTGTCAACTGCAATGGAATCCACGATGAATTACAAAAAGCAATTAGAATGAGGCCAGCAAGCCCTGGCTTTGCATGGGGCAGGTCCTATCAGGTTCTTACCGGCACCTGGTCCCTGTGACAGACGCGGGGCAAAGTCTGGGGGAACAGAGAGGGTCAGTGCTTGTCACCCCGCAGTGCTTGTCACCCCGCTGACCAGGCCGGGCTACTCACCCACAGTGAGGTCCAGGTGATTCCTCTCCCCCAGGGCCCGCAGTCGGTAGAGGCAGCCTCTCTGGTAATAATATTGCAGGAACTGGACACAGCCTGTAGGGGGAGCACAGCGCCCAGCTCAGGGACTACAACCTCCTCCCACCCCCAATACACACTGCACCGTACTGCACCGTAGCACACCACACCACAGCACACCACACCCACGTCTGAACCATGCACGCGCGCGCATCTGAACCCAAAACACGAAGGGGCAGAATTCTGCATGTCGACATGGAAAAATACCCATCATAACTGTTAAAAGAATAGAAACTAGGTTATAAAAAAAACCTGTGTAGATGAATCCTATGTTTGTAGATTATACGTAATACAGTATTACAGGTGTGTATATGTGTTTATGAATGAAAATATTTGAAAGGACATATATCTATTAACACCCTAAGGATGGAATTATACATAATTTTCCTTCTTGGCTTATGTTTGTAGGCAGGGTTTTATTTAAAAATTATATTGTATTTTTTTGAATAGGTAAGATGTATTCAGCATAAAATTCAAGTGGAACAAACAGGTACTTGGTGAAAAGTAAAACTCTCCCTGTCTTTAACTATCCAATCTCTGTTCCTCATTGTGTACAAATCTGGAGCTATTCTTAAATAAGAAAAAGAACATAAATGTCAATTTTAAGGGAAACAGAGTTGATGCTTCCAACACCACCCAGTTCCTGAAGGGCACAACTGGTCAGATTCTGAACCAGGCAAGAAAAAGGTAGCAACTGGAGCTCCAGGGGGTGGACATTCCTCTCCAGGGGCTGGGGGCTGGACAGCAGGATGGAGCTGATGGAGTGGTGAGGAGAGATGTCGGACAGCTCCTTCTGGATTTCTGGATCCTTCACTGCACGACCAGGGACCTCCCCTAGTCCTTTCACTCCTTTCACACAAGAAAAACACAACCTCCACTCTTCACACAACCTCCACCAGTGAAAGCCACACCGTGCCCCTCCCCAGAATCTGAGCAAGAGACACTCACTCTGAAAAATGGAGAACGCTAAAAACTGATTGCGAAATTTCTGATAAATTAGTCCGTTAGGCCTGCAGAGAAGTGGAGGAAAAGCAAAGATGAAGCCCAATCTGAAATCATTTGTTCATCCCCATCCTATCTCTGTTCCAACCAAAAGAGAGAGAGAGAGAGATTTTAAACCCAACTTCTACCTTATCCCATGTCCCTGGGGCTGGACCAGGTAATTTCCATCATTGCTTTAATACATTCTAGAACCAAGGGAGCTGTGGTAGGCATCTCGAAGACCAAATGCCCACCCATTCCTCCTCCCTCCATCAGTCACAGTCTTGTCCCTGTGCTTGTTCTGTCCAGACTTGCTCCCTGTCACCGCAGTCAGTAGCCCTTGAAAAAGTCCCCAGTTGGCTTGGGGTGGCCCTGCAGCCCCTTCCTAAGCTCACACTTTTACTTCTCGGCCCAAAAGTCAGCCCCCGAATCCCCTGCATCTTGGGCCCACCGCCAGTCCCCATCCACCTCTCCCTGCGGAGAGTGAGCAGAGGTCCTGGGCTCAAGCAGGAGACACTCACCAGGTCAGCATCACTCCAGACAGGAACGTGGACACGTAGTGGTGAGACACCCACCAGCCTTTAATTCTTGAGAGAAGAGAAGGAAAAGAGCTCAGGAGGGGACAGTAAGGCAAGCTTCTCAGCCTGTGTTGAGGGAGAAGAGTGATCCGCAACCCAGAGACAGCTTCTCGGAGCAAGAAATGAACCCAAGCCGGGACTTTTGCCCTCTGTCCTATGAGATATACAATCACACAGAGACCCAGAGAGGCACTTGGGCCACAGCAGCTTCCCACTACCCTCAGAACACCTCCTTAACCTCCCCAGCACTCTGAGACCCGCCTCTCTGCCCCTCCTCACCCCCACTCTCAGGAGCTCCAGGTAGCCTTTTCTTTGAACCCACCAAGCCCATGGCTACCTCAGGGCCTGTGACGGACGGAATGAGGTTCCCCTCAAATTCCTATGTTGAAGACCTCTAAACCCAGTACCTTAAAATGTGGCTATATTTGGAGAGAGGACTTTTAAAGAGATAATTAAGGTTAAATTAGGTCATAAGGGTGGGGCCCTAATACGATAGGCTTGGTGTCCTTAGAAGCAGAGGAAGAGACTGGAGTGGAGTGCAGGCACACAGAGAAAAGGCCCTGCGAGGACGCAGTGGCCCTCTGCAAGGCAGGCGGGGTCTCAGGGGAAACCTGCCAGCACCCTGATCTTGAACTTCTAGCCTCCAGAACCGAGACAATCCATTTCTGTTGTTTAGGTCCCCTAGTCTGTGATATTTTGTCATGGCAGCCTGAGCAGACTAACGGGGCCTTCAAACTTGCCGTTCTCTCTGCTCCAAGATCTTGGCTGGCTTGGCTCCTGGTCCAAATTCAAGTTTGTGGACCAATTGTCACCTCCTCCAAGAGGCCTTCCCTGACCCCCTCATCTGCAACAGCTACATAGCCCCGCTCTGGATCACGTTACCCTGCTTCATTTTCTTCACGGTGCTTATCACTATCTAAAATTATCATTCTTTCCTCATTTGTTTCTGAACCCCCTTCCCCACTCAAAAGAGCAGAGATACTATCTGTTCATCTGTATCGTGACACCTGGCTTAGAGCAGGTGCTCAACAAGCATGCTGAATAAACACAGAACACTCCTACACGTTTACGCAGAGCTGCAGCTATCTACGTTAACCCACACAGACACAGAGGAACAATAGACTGTACACGAAGTGCCTTGCTCCATCCCAGACACAGCTGCTCTCTGGGGGCCCCAGGCCTTAGGCTCATCTGCTCCTCTGTCTACAGCAGGCCCTCGCCCAGCCCTGGACTTCACTTATCCAGTCCACAAGCTGCCGGGACCCCGCGGTCAGAATTCAGCTCGGGGACCTCCCTAGGGGTCCCACGGCCGATTCCTCGCTCCCAAAGCCAGGGGCACCTGTTGGATCCTTGGCCGGGGAACTAGATCCCACGTGGTGCAGCTAAGAGTTTGCCTGCTGCGACTAAAGACGCCCCATGGCAAAATGAAGACTGAAGATCCCACGTGCTGCAACTAAGACCCAGGGCAGCCAAATAAATAAGAACCCAGCGCTCCCCTGGCTCAGGGCTATCACTCCAAAGAGGGGCAGGGAGCCTGGCTGTCACCCCCTCCTCAGTGTCACAGGAAGTCTCTATCCTTCAAGGTCCCAGAGTGTGTCTCAGGCCTCTGCTGGCCTCCCCAGGCCTCCTCCAGGAGCTCAGTGATCAGAACACGAGGAGGCAGCAATCTGCTTTGCTAAATGCACCCTGGGATACCAGGGACTGGGACACGGGAAGCATCCATGTGGGAGAAGCCGTTAACCTTCATCTTTCCAGAACACTCTCTCAGGAGACAACTGGAGTGGGGGCCAAGTGGGAGATGGGCTCCAAATGGAGGCACCTGAGGATCTGCTGGTTTGGGGGATGAGCTGATGGATTAGATGTTTTTCTTTCTTTAAATTGTTTTGGGCTGAGCCATGCAGCATGTGGGACCTTAGTTCCCCGACCAGGGATCAAATCCCTGTTCCCCTACATTGCATGCTCAGAGTCTTAACCACTGGACCACAAGGAAGTCCCCCCTTTTAAAATTTATGTATTTATTCCGCTGCATCGGACCTTATCTGTGGCATGTGGGATCCAGTTCCCTGACCAGGACTGAACCTGGGCCCCCTGCATTGGGAGTATGGTGTCTTTGTCAGGGAAGTTCCAAGAAGTCCCTTTTATTATTATTAAATTTAAAAAAAAAATTTTTTTTAGACTTTAACTAAAATCATCCTGCAACTTGCTTCCTTGTCTTGACTCCGGGCCTGTATCTACAGACCTGCCACCGACTTCTTAAACGTGACACGACATTTCAGGATGTGTCTGCTCTGCCGTAGTCTACTCAGCCACCCCTGAACTGTCACTGCCATCCTTCATGTTGCCATACATCCCGTGGAAGTCCCCTGTGTCATGACGCCGTTTCTCCATGGCGGCTACCAGGAAGTAAGCATGCAGGATGGCTGGCTCAGACGGCACGTGCGTGGTTATTTCTCAAATTACCTTCCAAAACAGCAATTCCCAATTTACACACCCATCGGCAGTAGAGTATCGAGTTCCCCAAACCCTCACCAACATGGAATACCTAATTTTAAAATTTCTCCCCGTCTTATTATGTAAAAATTGGTGTGTCATTGAGGTTTTCGTTTGCACTGTCCTAATAAGTGGATTTGAGTTGTCTTAAAACCTTCCAACCTGGACATAAACATTGTAAGGGTAGGGACAGCATCTTACTCCTCTCTTTTCGCAGCCCTTCAATGACTGTGTGTGTGCTTAGTCACTTGGTCCTGTCTGACTCTCTGCAACCCCATGAACTGTAGCCCACCAGGCTCCTCTGTCCATGGGATTTCCCAGGCAAGAGTACTGGAGTGGGTTGCCATTTCCTCCAGGGGGTCTTCCCAACCCAGGGACTGAATCCTCATCTCTTGTGTGTCCTGCACTGGCAGGCAGATTCTTTACCACTAAGCCATCTGGGACGCCCTTCAATAGTTCTGGGAAGGAAGGAAGGAAGGAAGAGAAAGAAAGAAAGAAGAAAATAAATGAACGAGACTTCCCTGGCGGTTAAGACTCCACACTTTCAACGCAGGGACTGAGGGTTTAATCCCTGGTCAGGAACTAAGATCCCATGTGCCACACGATACAGCCACAAAAAACGTCTGGTCATAAATTAGGTGTTTGGGCAACAGCCTGTGGATGCTTGAGTGGTTATGAGGAGAAACAAGGTTTTAGGAGGCTTTTTATTCCTAGCACTAACAGCACCTGGTAAACAGTAGGTACTTAATAAATGCTGAAATGAAAAAAGTGATGTCTAGGAAGTGCAGCTGGTATAGATGCCACCAGGACAGACTGGACGGGAGACTGATGCAGGTGCCACGTGAGTTCACGGGACAGGATGGGACATCTGTCCACTTCCTGGTTCCCAATCTCCCTTCCTCGTGTCCCTGCCCTGCCTGTCAGGGTCTCTGAGGAACCTTGGTTTCTGACCGAAAAGATAACTGGCCCCATCCTTAGACTTTCATCTTGAAGAGCAACCAACACTCTCTGCAAGCCCTTGGAGGCCTGGCAAGCCCCCGTTTTCTGTCCTACCTACCAAAGGTCCCCAGAGAAATACTCGCTCCCTGTCCAGGAAGGGCCGGATCCAGACACAGGCTCTCGGCAGCAAGCCTGGCTGAGCAGCAGCTTCTAATTTCACAGTTCACTGTGCCCACAGCCCAGCGCTGACAGACGCCACCAATAAACACAGCTCAGTGGCACTGGAGAGGCTAAAAATGTCCTCTTTCCTAGCGTGCACTCGCCACCCCCACTGTCTGTATGCATACCCCAGGGCTCTGGACTGGTGCTCCGCACGTACGAGTGTGTGTGTGTGTGTGTGTGTGTATTTATAGAACAGTTTTATTGTGCTGTCAGACACCATACAATTCACCCATTTAAAGTATACAAGTCAGTCTACTCAGAGTTGTGCAAACATGACCATAGTCAGTTTTAGGACATTTGTACCACTCCAGAAAGAGACCTTCACCCTTCAGCAGTCTATCTCTAGGGTCCGTTTTGCCCCAGAAACAAAGCCTGCAGAAGCTTGTGGCCTTTTAAATGAGCAGACAGTAGGTACGCCAGGAAGGCTGGCACATTGCATAGCCTGAATGTAGTATGAACAGCATGTTCTGATATCAGGGGGATTGTGCCTGGACAGCTCGGTTCAGGACACCTTAGCATAAGATCCAGGCACCAGTCACTAGTCAACCCCTGGCGCTCTCTGGCTTTGAGCTTCAGGTCATCTGGGCAGCTCGGGGAATGTCTTCTACGCCAAGGCTCCCTCTCTCCTCTGCCACCCCACCCCTCTGTATCCTAGGAAAGGCCCTTATAAAAACCCATTCGTTATGGGCACTGGTGGGCTGGCTTGCCAGAAAAGGCAACGTGAGTTCTGATTCATTATTCATTCTGTCCCGGAACTACTGCAGAGGACATCTGCTGTTTTGTCTGTCTGTTAATCACTCCCTGTTCTGCTTCTCCCCTTTGTCTTTCCTTGGGGGAACTACCTCACCCCCAGTCAGTCTGGGTGGAGGAGCTAAGATAACTGGGCACATGACCCAGAGTTAGCCAATGGAGACGCTAAATCACTCCAGCACAGTGACTGGTTCAGGGATGAGCATGTGACCTGAGCCTGGCCAATTAGAAGTCTGTCTCAAGTACTGCCCCTGGACCAGTAGAGGAAAGATGCTCTTTCCTCTGGGATTGCTGATCCCTGTGGGGCGCTGGCCTGGGTTGCTGGGAGCCAGGGCAGGAGGTAGCAGGAAAGGAAAAAGGGAGGAGGAGGAGGCCGGTTAAATTAACATTGTTTGAGCACTCTGGACCTCCCTGAACTATTTATATGCTCCAATAAATACCCTTTCATGTTTACTCCTATCAGGTGGTTTTACATCATTTGCAAAATCTGGAAGGGAAGTTGACTTACTTATGGCTCTAACTGAGCTAAGGAGCTACATCTCACATGGGAAGTATCAGACACAAACCATGGGTGGCTCCATCCCATGATGCCGGCGTTCCCCCTACACACCCACCTCTCAAAGCCTGCTTCCCCCCAACACACCCCTAATTCAGGTCTTGGATGCAACTGGAAACAGGATAAAAGAGGTTCAATCAGACCAAAACTGGGCAGCAAGCCTCCAGGAAGTCTATCTGGCTCAGGTTCAGCTGTCTCTCCAACACCAAGATGACCCCAATGAACTTCCTTCACTACAGAGCTTGGGTTCAGTTCATTTCTACACAGACTCTGGGGCATTCACTGGGTACCCACTGTGAGCTCCAGAGCTGGCTGTGGGACACTTCAGAGAAAGGCAGCCTTCATCCCAAACTGGACCCCTGAACTGGTTTCTTAGCTATTCCCTAATAAGGGCCAAGTGTGAGGGGAAACCTCACAGGCATCTCCTGTGCCCACCCTCAGGAGAAAAATCAGCTCTGAGAAGGAGTAGGGGAGGATGGAGGCTAACTATTCAACAGATGTTGAGGACGAGTCACAAGTTTTAATCACCCAACTTTGGTCCACCTGCCAGGCCTCTCTCTCCCACAAGTTGACCACAACTCCTGTAGTCATTCCAGAAAATAAGACATCCGTGCAGGGCCACCCCACTCATCCCACGGTCCCCATCACCAACACATCCAAATCTGTGCCGAAGGCCAGACTGGGGAGGCAGGCCCGGGGGAGTGTGATTCCTGAAGCAACTTGACCTTCCTGAAGCGTACTTGCCATGAATGGTCTTTTAAAGAACCTCTATGAGTGCTCCCAAAAGTCTCCACGGGGGAGCTACCTTGGAGTCCCTACTCAGTGTCTGGTACTTAGAAGTTGCTCAATAAAAGTGTAATGAGGACTTCCTGGTGGTCCAGTGGTTAGGACTCCACACTTCCACTGCAGGGGGCCCAAGTCTGATCCCTGGTCAAGGAACTAAGATCCCGGTGCTGTGTGGCACAGCAAAATAAAATGTAAAATACATAAAATAAATGTGTAATAAATGGCAGGTTGGGGACAGATTGGACCACACACAAAGCTTTGCGTTACCAGCTCAGTGACAGCCCTTCCTGTTGTCCCATCAGAGCACAAGCCCTAGGGAGGCCCCAGAGAAGGCCCCACTAAGGTGTCAGGCAAGTGAGGTGGCTCTGGAATCCTACTGCCCCCTTTAGTCCTCCTCCCTGTTTTCTGGGTGTGCTCCACACTTACAGGGACCTCGACTCAGACCTGTTCCCTTCTCTCAGGGAACCCCCCACCCACTGTTTGTCATACAAGAAAAAAGTGACAAGAGTAACTCTTATTGAAGTGTTAGTGACTGTTAAAGATGTAGCATGCCCCCGAACACTCTTAATATGAGTTCATCAGGAGGAGGAAACTCCCAACACCAAGCCCAGGGGAGCATGAAGGGAATTAGTAACAAGAAAGCTTGGCCCATTGCCCTGGGCCCATTTCCCCACTATGTACTACCCTGGGTCCCCTCCAACCATGCCCCAAAGCAGGAAAATACAATCACTAAAATTAAGGAAAACTACAAATGTTATTGATTTGGTAGGATTTTCGACTTCAGTGTTTCCCAAAGCATGGGGCATGTACCACCAAGTTTTAGATGGTATCTGAGTGTAACACTAGATGATACTGAATCACATGGTGAGAAGTCATCAGGCCTGTTCTTTCCATTCTCCTGGTTAAGTGAGGGAGACAGTCTTGGTTAAATGCCGGAACATCTTTAATATACAAAATCCTCTGCTCTGGGGCTTCCCAGGTGGCTCAGATGGTAAAGAATCTGCCTGCAATGCAGGAGACCCAGGTTCAATCCCTGGATTGGGAAGATTCCCTGGAGAAGGGAATGGCAACTCACTCCAGTATTCTTGCGTGGAGAATGCCAAGACAGAGGAGTCTGGTGGGCTGTAGTCCATGCGGTCACAAAGAGTTGGACACGACCGAGCAATTAACACATACATACATACATAGAGATCTGCTCATCTCCCTTTTAACACATGTACACACACGTAAGAGAGATAGCAAGCCTCAGGCTCAGAGCCTTCAGGAAGCAGGAATCATTGACTTCAATAAATTAGACAATGGAAATGAAATTCTATTTTTACACTATTTCCTCTTTCCTGCAATTGATGCTGGTTTTCCACGTATGGTGGTAAAATAAAAGTTTCCTTTTAAAATAAATTCACATTTATTTAATTAAAAATTAAAACAAAAAGAGGGTAGATTTAAATTGTGAAAAAACTATCATCCAGGTGATGCTGGACATGGTAAAGGAGGAGTGCAGTTTGAGAAACACTGATCTTTTCTAAAGGGCGACATGCTACAGGGCTGCATACCTAAGAAGAGCTGTTTTCCCCTGGTCCTTACCTCTCAGCTCTATGTTCAGGGTAAGGCCTGGCGGGGCAGGGATATGCCATGAGTGACCACTGGCAGAGAAGTAAGAAGGTAGCAAATTATTTGGGGGGTTGGCAAACACCCCCATCTTAAATACACAGCTCCTGGCCGTTCCTTACCAGCCTCCAGGAAGAAGGAAGTGGGGAGGGTCGAGAGGTTTACTTTTTGTTTCAGGAAAAACAGGGCCAAGAATGGTATGCAGGGGTTCAAATGGACACCCTCAAAAGGCATCAGACCTATGGGAAATGGGTCCTCCAAGTGGCAAGTCATGGGTCTTAATTCAGTCCTGATACTCTAATCTCTCTGTCGGGGACCTTCCACTTTTCTCACCAGAGTCCATTCAAGCTTCTGGTGACAGTAACCTCACTTTCCTCCAGGGTACCATTCCTCTCCTGACACTCAGCTTTGAGGTGCTGGTTGACAGCCCTGGGGGTGGGCACAAGGCTCACAACCAGCCAATCACAGCAGTGCAACTGGCTCAGAGATATGTGCTGATGGACCCATTCCTTGATGTGAGAAAATAAGTTTCCTATTGTGCTAAACTCATTTATTTGAGTTAGGGTTTCTTGTAAGCAAGAGACTGACCATTGCAAGTAAAGCTGCTGCAGCAGACACTGTTTTCCTCCTCCCTGGTCCTCAACAGTCATGAATACCCCCACCCCACACGGAGGAAGCGGGTGCAAGGCGAGGGTGAAAGCTCTCACCTCCACGAGAGATTTCCCTCCGGCTCCCCTGCACCACCCCTCAAAGCTGGGCCCCCTGTTACCTCGAGCCGTTGCTGATAAGAATGCTCTCCCGAATTGTCAGGGTGCAGTAATACCATACGAGCAGGAAGTTAAAGACTTCATCTGTCACCCTGGCATAGAGAAATAGCCCCGGGGAGGGGTACAGACATGAGAAACCAGGGATAGCTGCCCCCCGCCCCACCTCCACCCCCGGCACACGCCACAGCTGAACAGCAAACCAGGACAAGAAAGTCCCCAAAGAAGGGATGGCATTTGAGTAGGGCCTTGGAAGTTCAATACATGGAGATGTGCCTTTCTGAGTGTTGGTAGTAACTAAATTTGGCTGTGGAAACCGATAATTGTATCTATTATGCTCACTTACATTGTTCCATTTTTTATTTTGTAGACAATTATAGCGTAAATGCTACAGGTTGCAATACTCTGTGAGAGTCAAGCCTCCCTTAACTGACAGCAGTTGGAGGATAAACACCACCCACTCCCTCACCCCTGAGGGGAATAACTGAGCCCTGTCCTTTGCTGTCTCCTATTCCCCAGCAGCACTGAACTCCAGGTGCCCACAGGATAACCCTACTTGTCTCACTTCCATTCCCCTACCAGTGTTTCCTGGGATCACCTCCTGAATAAATTATTGGCACTCACATGGTTTTCTTGGGGGATTTCTTCTGGGGAAACCCAAACAAAGACAGTATTATTTCCCATTTCTGAAATTCAAACATGCTTGCTCCTTGGAAGAAAAACTATGACAAACCTAGACAGTGTATTAAAAAGCAGAGACGTCACTTTGCCAACAAAAGTCCGTCTAGTCAAAGCTATGGTTTTTCCAGTAGTCATGTTCAGATGTGAGAGTTGGACCATAAAGAAGGCTGAGCGCTGAAGAACTGATGCTTTCGAATTTTGGTGCTGGTGAAGACTCTTGAGGGTCCCTTGAGATCAAACCAGTCACTCCTAAAGGAAACCAACCCTGAATATTCATTGGAAGGACTGATGCTGAAGCTCCAATACTTTGGCCACCTGATGTGAAGAGCTGACTCACTGGAAAACATCCTGATGCTGGGAAAGATTGAGGGCAAGAGGAGAAGGGGGTGTCAGAGGATGAGATGGTTGGATGCCATCACTGACTCAGTGGACATGAGTTTGAGCAATGGAGCTGGGAAAGACTGAGGGCAAGAGGAGAAGGGGGTGTCAGAGGTTGAGATGGTTGGATGGCATCACTGACGCAATGGACATGAGTTTGAGCAAATTCCAGGAGATAGTAAAGGACAAGGAAGCCTGGTGTGTTGCAGTCCACCGGGTCTCAAAGGGTCGGATGCGACTTAGCAACTGAATAACAACTTCCCATTTTACAGATGAGGAAACTGAGGTTCAGAGATACGCTGCCCATCCAGCTGCCCACCCTTGCCCTTTTTTAAGCCATTGAAGGTGTAGTCAGCTAAACAGTGTTCCCTCCTGCTCAAATTTGAATCCACCCAGAACTTCAGAATATGGAAACAGGGTCTTTGTAAATATAATTAGTGAAGATGAGGAGATAATGGGTTAGGGTGGACCCTAAACCCACGGACTGTGTCCCTGTAAGAAGACCAGGAGAGAGATACAGGGCCACAGGGCAGAGGGCCATATAACGACAGACTAGAGTGAAACAGCCTTAAGCCAAGGGAATGCCAAGGATGGCCAGCCAGTACCAGCGGCTGGGAGAGGCAAGGAAGGCTCCTCCTCTAGTCTTTAGAGTGAGTGTAGTCCTGCCAACCATGATTCCAACCTTGATTTCAGATTTCTGGCCTCCACAACTATGAGAAAATACACTTCTATTGTTCTAAGCCACCCAGCTTGTGGTGCCTTGTTACGACAGCCCCAGGAAATGAATACAGAAAGGGATGGGAGACACGGTGATGCCAGGCCCTCAGTGAGCCTGAGCACTCAACCGCACACGACAGGTTTGTCCTCTGAGGGTCCCAGACGTCCGAGCATCAGGAAATCTGGTTGCACCTCAAGAACTTCTGCCCCCTTTCTGGGGGCACGTGAGTGGGCATGACTGACATGAGCGGCCTCTGCCCTCCAGGGAAGCAGCCCTGGCCCAAGGCAGCAGGCAGGCATGGGCTCAGGGCCTGAAAGAACCTTTGTCTGGACACTCAAGTAGGCAGCCCAGCAACTGGACTCCCAGCCAAGCGCCTGCCAGGAAATAAACCCTTGACACGTGGGCCAAATGCCCAAGCCACACTTGGCTGCCTCCCCTCAGGGCAGGAAACCTGGGGCCAGGGCAGGGGGAAACAAAACCCCCTGGGGGATCGTGGCTTCGGCTCACCTCCCTCGTCCCACGCAAATGGAGCAGCTGACCCTCTCGACCGTGCCACTGGGTGCCAGGTGCTGGGCACAGCCACGTGCAGTGTTAATGCACTCAACTGTCACTACAACCCAGTGAGGCAGGGTCTGGTGTCACCCTCACTGTACAGCGAGGGAGACTGAGGCACCCAGAGGCAACCTGCCCCTCTGACAGCCAGTAGGTCTCGAAGGCAGGATTCAAACCCAGGAAGTCTGTGGTCTATCTCTTTTTCTTTCCTCCCTTCCTTCCTCTTTTTTGCTCCCCATCCTACCCCCTACCACCTCTACTTTTGTAACCGAGATACAATTCACATGCCATACAATTCACCCTTTTCAAGGATGCAAGTCAGTGTGTTTTCAGTATATTCACCAAGTGGCGCATCCATCATCACTATCTAATTCCAGAACATTCTCACCACTCCAAAAAAACAAAACATCCTGCGGCCCTTAGCAGTCACTCCCTATTCGCCTTCCCACCACCCCGTGGCAACCACTAATCTGTTTTCTGTCTCTATAGTCTTTGCCTATTCTGGACATTTCATATGAATGGGAGCATACAGTGAGTGACCTTTTGCCTCTGGGCTCTTTCACTCAGCACCAGGTTTTCAGGCTTCATCCATGTTATATAGCACGTGTCAGTACTCAGTCCTTTTTGTGGCCAAATAATATTCCATTGTATGGATGGACCACAGTGGGCTCTTTCTTAACTACTACGTTATAAGGCCTCTTTAGCAACCATTTAGTAAATATTTGTTGGATGGCTGTAAGGCAGACAGAACTCCTATTTCCCATAATAAATGGTCATTCTCTACCCTATACCTTATCACACCAAATGCTGGAGATGCAAGAGAAACCCTGGATCCTTCTCTCATGGCCCTCCTCCCTCACCCCTGCACACACATCAACACACCCCATCACCTGTAGTGAAGGAAAAATCGACACGCCACAGCACCCAGGAGCAGGATGATGGTCAGGTAGAGCTTGAACTTCTCATACTCATCCTTGTAGGCAAATCTGCAGTGACAGACACCCCCAGGAAAGGTCACATCACTATAACCCATCACCTTACCGGATCCCTGACCTGCTAGATCAAACTAAGGGAGAGATTTCGAATTAATGGTGATGATCGATAGGGAAAGAGGGTCTGTGTGCAAAGCTTCCTTTGTCCCTGGACTCCTGGGTTTAAGGTTTTGAGCCCGTGATGGGCTGGGAGCTGAGACAGGGTCTCCTCCTCAACCACCTAGAGTAGTGGAAAAGCCGCAGCTCCATTTTCCCTGGAAATGGGACACATTTGGGGTGGCCAGGACTGCCTCCCCCCCAGGAGGAATGTGTGTGATAAGGCATGGAATGCGACAGGGGGCCATTTCTCATGGGAAACTGGTAGTCCAGTTCACACCATGTACTGATTCTGTGAAAGGAAGGAAGGAAATCTCCCCCAGGTGACCTACACACTAAGGAAGAGACCGTCGGAAAGACCAAAAGCCAGAGTCCCAGCTGTGAACTTTTTTTTTTTTAATGCAAAAGCTAGCTTGGTCCCAACTCTCTTGAGCTGAAAGAGCAAAATGCCGAGATTCCTTAAAGTCAGGTGGAGGGGTGCCTGGGATACTCACTTGGCCTGGTTGCTGAGAAGGGTCACATTCACGTTACCGAGAACCAGATTCAAGTAGAGCCTGAAAGGAAAGACCTGTGAGGGCCACTGAGCCAACAACCCCAGGAGTGGGCCCCAACCAAAAAGATTCAAACTTAATAAGCATGGCAAGACCTTCCCAGGTGGCCCAGTGGTGAAGAACCCGCTGCCGATACAGGAAACGTGGGCTCAATCCCGGAGTCAGGAAGATCCCCTGCAAGAGGAAATGGCCACCCACTCCAGTATTCTTGCCTGGGAAATCCCATGGACAGAGGAGCCTGGTGGCTATAGAGTCAGACATGACTGAGCACGCACACACAATAAGCATGGCACTGGGCACCAGACACTAGAAAACGAGGTGCTAAGCTCAACAGTAAAGTTCTCACATCATATGAGAATGAAAATGATTAACTAGAGAACATGGCAACTGTCAGGACCGTCATGATTAACCCATTTCTCCCCATTTTAGCTGGCTTACAGACCATGTTTCCCAGCCTCCCTTGCAGCTAAATATTTTAAAAAATAAAATAAAAAATAAAGTATACAGCTTAGTGGTGATTATTTTGTACTGTACAGAAATATCAAATTGCTATGTTTACCTCAATCTAAAAAATAAATAAAATAATAAGGTGAGCTCGTAGAAAAATGTTTACATTAAAAACAAATTATATGGTGGGAGGGGGGTTCAGGATTGGGAGCTCGTATACACCCGTGGCGGATTCATGCCAATGTATGGCAAAACCAATACAGTATTGTAAAGTAAACTAAAGTAAAAATAAAATTTATTAAAAAAAACAAATTATACAATTTAATAGTTTCAAGTATATTTACAACATTGTGCAAACATCAGTGTCACCTAATCCCAGAAAATGAAATTTCAACACCCCAAGAAGAAAGTCTGTACCCACTAGCAGTCACTCCTTCAGCCCCTGGCAACCACTAATCTACTTTCTGTTTCTGTGGATTTGTCTATTCCTGACATTTTGTGTAAACAGGCTCATGTGATACGTGGCCTTTTATGTCTGGCTTCCTTGTGAACGTTCAGCACTCATTTCCACTGAGTGTATACACACCCAGGAGTGGAATTTCTGGGTCGTATGGTATGTATATGTCTGGCTTCACTAGCAAATGGCAAACATTTTTGTAAAAAGGGATCTGCTTGCCCTCCACAGCCTGACTCTTTCCTCCTTGCTGAGAATGTGATGGTGTGACCCAGCTTTGGCCATGCAGATGAGAACAACTCCTAAAGAAGTGGTGAGTAGTAAGTAAGCAGCAAGGACCAAGTACCTAGGTGACCTCAGGAGCCCAACATTCTTGGCCCACTCACCTCTGAACTGTTATGTTTGAGAGACAAAAGCCTCGCATGTTTGAGCCACTGTGCTATGATGCTTCTGTTACAACAGCTTGTACTCTAACATGCTATGTGCATGCATGCTCAGTTACATCCAACTCTTTGCAACTCCATGGACTGTAGCCCCCCAAGGCTTCTCTGCCCGTGGGATTTCCCAGGCAAGAATACTGGAGTAGGGAGCCATTTCCTTTTCCAGGGGATCCTTCCCAACCCAGTGTCTCCTGCTGGTCCTGCACTGGCAGGATTCTTTACCACTCACTGAGCAGGTGGATTCTTTACCACTGAGCCACCTGGGAAGCCCCTAACATGCTAATTAATAAAGGTGAAAATAAAGGGTTAGGAGATCTCAGGGGAAGACAAGTTAATTCCACAGAAGGAAAGAGGGGGTTTAGAAAGACTTCACTGAGCTAGTAACATGTGAACTGGGCTTTGAAGGATGCATACAAGTTTGAAAGGAGAAAAGGGAACAGAAAAGCCCTCGTCCAGCTATGGGTAAAATCAAGGTAGATTTCCAGTCTTGTGCATCTAGAGCAGAGGTGTCAGAAAACCATCTATTTTTCTCACCTAGCATATAGTCCCTACCTCCTGGAAGGGAATCACTTTTCCCTTCAGAGAATCACTTTTCCCCCTAGGCTCTAGGGTAAGGCACATGATCCAGGTTCCCCCAATCAAAGTGGTGCAACTTCCTGATTGGGTCAATCATGATCATGGAACACAATCTAGGCCAAGGAGAATCAATAAGAGGACTTTTCCCAGAACTCCTACAGAACAAAGAGGCTTTCTGTACTGGATTTGCTAAGCAGGTAGGATGCAAACCCAGAGCTGCTAGGGCCAGCTTGTGGAGGAAGCCTGCCTGAGAATAAAATGCACACACTGCAAAACAGAGTAAAAAAAATAAGTAAATAGGGACACAGTTTAACAGTATCCAGTCCTACCTAGAGCGGGACCTGGACTTTTTAGTTACATGTGTCAATAAATGTCCTCTGTTATTAATTAAGCAACTTTGAGTTGGGTTTTCTGCCATGTGTATTCCAAGGATTCCTAACTAATGTAAGCTGGACAGAGGACTAGGGAGACTGGAGCTGGGAGAGTGAATCTGACTTTAAAAGAAGGTCATGCTGTTTTATTCTGCAGAAAGTTATCACCACCTAAAGCATGGAGTTTTTAACCAAACACGGCCAAAAAGGAGAAGACAAGAGGAAGGCCTCTGGTAGAAGGCTCTGACTCAGGGCTGGGTCAAACCAGGAAGAAAGTTAGGGTGCTTCCTGGGACATGCATTTAGCCACCCACGTCAAGTCATGATACAACGCTATAAGGATCCCTCTTTACGAGGTGGCAGAGACGTCACTTGAGGAAGGAGATGGGACTTCTCTGAAGAAGGAAAACGGAAAGAACACAAGCACTAGAGTCAGAATGTCCAATGTTCACATCCTGGTTCAACCTAACCCAGTCTGAGCCCGCTGGGCAAGATACTTCCTAAAGCCACTTCTCTGAACCTTTAGAACAGGGATTCCTGGATCTCACTCACCAGGTTGTAGAGGGTGAAATGACTGACGTCAAGAGAGCCCCCCTGCACAGTGCCAGGCATACAGGGGCCCTCAATGGATGTTTGTTCTATTGAAAGAGAATACGTTTTCTTTTGACCCCAGGTGACATCGGGCAGATGGCAGAGGCTGGGAACCAGATCCTTTGTCTGGTTCCTTGAAAACGCCCTTCCAGGAATGTCACTGCCACACGGAGGGGCTGAGGTCCCCTCCTGGGTTCATGGAGGGTCATGTAAGGAAGCTTTCTTCTCTTTTCTGCCATGTTTCCTCCTCAACCCCCAGCAGGGAGGTCAGAGGCACGCAGACCAGGTGCTCCAGGCCTGGGCTTCTGCACACAGTGTTGGGGGTGTGAGGGCAGGTCCCCAGCTCTTACCCATTCTTCTTGGGCAAGTAGGCCTCCATGTCAAAGAAGACGTTCTGCCGCTCCTTGATGTTGGCGCCCATCTGCTGAATGAGCTCTGCCTCCTCCCGACTGGCATGGCGCTTGTATCTGAGGTCAGAGGTGTGGGGGTGAGACAAGCGTTACACAGACTGGATGAAGAAACCAGAAGCTCTAGGCATTGCCCCCCATCTTTCCATCTCAATGCTTCTGGCAACCCTCAGCTCTCCAGCTGTACTCGCTGCTGGCTCCCTGCCAGCCTTGGGAAACGTCCTTTAACCTCTCTGTTTTTTTGCCCATACCTCAAAAACATGGATAACATCAGACCTACCTTGTAAACGATATCATTGTGAGGACACAGTGAGTAAATGCAGTGTAAAACATTTAGAACACTTGACACATAGTACAAGCTCCAGGGATATTGGCAGGCAATACCACCCTCCACGCTATTCTACAGGAATAACCTGAAGGTTATGAAGAATGCAGACAGGAAAAGAGTTTTGAAAGTATTAGCAGTCAACCAACCAAGATCTGTTTCACTTTCACTTCTCACTTTCATGCATTGGAGAAGGAAATGGCAACCCACTCCAGTGTTCTTGCCTGGAGAATCCCAGGGACGGGGGAGCCTGGTGGGCTACCGTCTATGGGGTCACACAGAGTCGGACACGACTGAAGTGACTTAGCAGCAGCAGTAGCAACCAAGATCTGATTGTTGTTCTTTGGTGAGATTTAAATTTAAACTAGAAAAACAAGTCACAGATACTCAGAAGAATAGCAGGGGTCCTGGGGAACCTAACTTATGAGTCAACCTTCCAACCCAACGGTTCCCAGCTGGGGAAACTTGGGATGGGAGTTCTCCCAAACCATGAAGACACTGTCTGGGAACAGTCTGGGTTCTCAAGACAGGAGTAGAGAGTTCTACTGGCATCTAGTGGGTAGAGGCCAGGGATGTTGCCCTACATCCTACAATGCACAGGACAGCTCCCAGAAACAAAGAAGTACCAACAGTGACAGGAATGAAAAACCCTAGACAGATAAAAGACTGGAGTCCTACCATCAGTGAGATATGTTTTTCCAAGAGTGGTGATGTCATTACGTGGAACCATCCACACTCTTCACATGACTAATGGGCCTCCATGTCCAAAATGGTCAATCAAGGTTATGGGTATAATCAGTAACCATCTCCCAAATTTTCCATTGGGGAAGGGAAGAATAGCCCAGGAATCATAAACTGGAATGGAGGCCCAACTAAGCGGCCAGGGACAAGGCACTCAGAGCCTGTTTTCCTGTCTCCCTAGAGGGTCACAGCATCACTGGACTCCTTCACTTAGAGGAATGACAGCACTTTCCAAACCATAAAGACATGGGACTAGGAAGTGAACAGGTGATCCTGGCCTTAGGAAATGAACTAGGTCGTAAGCTCAGGTACATCCCCACCAGGCATGCCGGACCTCTCACCTCCTACACCAGAGGCCTGGTGGGGTGAACTCCTTTTGCCTGAGAGAAGGATACTTGCTATTTGCCTGCCCGACAGGATTTCTCATAACAACTTTCCTGTGGGAACTATGCCTCATCCTCCTCCCCCTCCCAAGTAGTTCAAGTAGAGCCGTCCCATCCCCCAGGTCCATAAACTGAGCATAGGACCAAGTCTTACATAATTGTTACCACTCAGTCGTGTCCGACTCTTTGCAACCCCATGGGCTTGCCTGCCAGGCTCGGATGTCCATGAAATTCTCCAGGCAAGAATACTGGAATGGGTTGCCATTTCCTTTTCCAGGAGATTTTCCCAACCCAGGTTTCCTGAACTGCAGGAAGATTCTTTACCTTCGAGTCACCAGGGAAGCCCCCAAATCTTATATAAACCAAGTCTCAATGATTGGGTCACAGATGGTCACATGACCAGTTCCAGCCAATGAGACTCGCACCCAGCACTTGTGCTGAAAGACAAGTTCTCATTCTGCTGGGGTGGCCAAGCCAGTGGAAAGAAAGGGAAGAAGATAACAGCCTGGCACTGCTGGCGGCTATCTCAGTGACCATCTCAGCCAGAGAGTGAAGCCAATCTAGAGGAAGGCAGAATTGAGAGGAAAAAACCCAAATTCCTAAAAACACCCTTTGACCCCCTGGATCCAGTGATGCTTGAAGCCACTTCTGTTTTTTTCCATTAAAATTTCCATTCTCGACTCAAGTCAGTTTTGAGTTGAGATTCTGTCCCTAAAAGCCAGGGGAGCCTCTGAGTTGCAGCCCGCCTACCTCTGGAGTGTGAGCTTCAGGTCCTTCAGTCGCGTCTTCTGCTTGTTGATGGAGCTGCTACACGAAGTCTGGAGCGCATTCAGTTCCTCCAGCTTCTGCTTGTAGATCCTGTGAGTTTCCTGAGGGACAGAAGAGCCCAGGCAGGGTGTGCAGGAGAACATAAAGGGGTTATTTTTCAGTCTGCTTGTGTCGGAGTATATTATTGTTCAGTCGCTAAGTCGTGTCCGACTTGACTTTTTTCGACCCCATGAACTGTATAGCACGCCAGGCTTCCCTGTCCTTCACGACCTTCCAGGGTTTGCTCAAATTCATTCAGTGATGCTGCCATCTCATCCTCTGCTGCCCGCTTCTCCTTTTGCCTTTAATCTTTCCCAGCATCAAGGTCTTTTCCAATGAGTCAGCTCTTTGTGACTACAGAATCCAGTTTGACAGTTAAGATGATACAAGTACACCTATTAAAGATCTAACTCATAAAGCTGGGCCTGGATTTGGGGAAGGCAGCACTACCGTAATAAGGAACTGCTGTTTTTTCCTGTGCAGGTTCTGTCTTTTCTGATGGGAACAGAAACCAAATATGCCTGTGAGGCGCCAGCCACTTCTTGTCAATTCTTGGTCCAGGTGGTTTGAGTAGAGCTAACACTGCCCATACCAAGTGTGGTCATGTGACCCAGGCCGGGCCAATCAGTATTCTCCAATCCCCCCAGCAACTGATTGGTTCATAGGTGGATGTGAGCCAATGAGAGTCAGCTCTGGGACTTCACCTACAGGTATTGATTTAGAGATGCCCTCTTTCTCCTGGGTTTGTTAATCTGGTAGAAGGCACACCTGGGGCTGTTGAGGGTGGAGAGCCTGCCAAAGAATGAAGCTGGGAACTTCCCTGGGGGTCCACTGGCTAAGACTTCACGCTCCCAATGCAGGGGGCCAGGGTTCGATCCCTGGTCAAGAAACTAGATCCCACATGCTGCAACTGCCACAACTTAAGATCCCCATGTCACAACGAAGACTGAAGATCCCATGTGCCACAACTAAGACCTGATGCAGCTAAATAAATAATTTTTTAAAAAGAAGAATGAAGCCAAACAGGAAAACAGAATTGGGACACAGTAAGAGACAGCATTCTTATAGCATCATTTCAGCGCTTGAATCTAACCAAGTCTGAATGCAACACTGATACTCTTAGTTATATGAATTAATAAATTCCTTTCTGGTTAGTCCAGTTTGAGTTGGGTTTCTGATCTCGGCAATGAAGGCAGTTCTTGCTAAGACAATTAAGAAAAAGACATACCACCTCCCTTTAAGTCAACCCTCCTTATCCCAGGCACAGCCACTCCAATACACTCAATATCTTACTTCTGGAAATAACCATTCGGGACCACAAGGCCAGAGGAAATACAAGACAGTGCTCCCCACAGCAGGGAGAATGGAACAGAGGATCTTCTCGACGTTACTGCCACAGCACACCTCCCCCTGGGTGCTGCCCTATGCAGGGAAACAACCAGTCTCCTCCAGAGTCCTGATAATCTAAGACAAATACCAACAATCTGGAGAGAACAATATGAGGGTACGGGGACCATAAAATTAGAAACAATAATCCAATGGCCATATTTAAGGTGGCTGTCTGCTAGGGTGGCAGAGAACTGGATTAGCAGAGAGGAAAAAGGGATGGGCAGTGAGGCCCATAGCCTAAACTCTCATGTCCGCCAAGCAGGTTCCTAGATATGAAAGTTAAGCCCGAAAATAAGAAAAAAATGAAGGCAATGAGGTGAATAGATAACACTTAGGGGCAACATGGAAGAATGCTCTGAGCATATCTCCTTTGGCCCTCAGTTGAGAGGGCTCGGTCCCCTGGATTTATACAGTTTCCTCATTCTCTCCTTCCTCAGCCCCCAGAGAGGAAAACAGTGTCTCATTTTTAAAAATTTAGCTTTTAATTTTTAAATAATCTCACACTTCTGAAAGAATTCTAAGAGTGCAAAGAACTCCCCTACACCTTTCGCCCACCTTCACCAACTATTAGCATTATCATATATTTGCTTTCTTCCCATGTGTGTGTTTGTGTGTGTGTGTGTTCTTTATCTGTATCAGGCATCAGTAAACCCACCGGCCAAATCTGGCCACCTGATTTTGCACAGGCAGTAAGCTAGAAATGATTTTTGTCTCGTTGCAAAAGATCAAAAGAAGAATACTTCGTGACATGTAAAACGTATATGAAATTGAAACTCTGGAATCCATGAATAAATATCCATTTCACTGGAGCACAGCCATGCCCATTCATTTGCATATCGTCTGCAGCACCACAACGACAACGGAGCAAGAGTAGTTGTGACAGAGACCACATGGCCTGCAAAGCCCAGAATCCTCACTACTCGACCTTTTGTCAAGAGTCTGACTATTTCTGTTCTAAATCATTTGGGAGTTACTTGTAGACAATAGGCTTCTTTACTCCTAAATACTTCAATGCATATTTCCTAAGGACATATGACTTTCTCTTATACATCTAACTATCAAATCCAGAAAATGTTACTTTGATACAATACACTACTGTGGCCTCAAATACCATCCAAATTCAAGTTTGGATGCGAACGCTTTCTTTTTTAAATTATTATTATTATTTATCTATGGCTGTGTGGGGTCTTGGTGGCTTTTTCTAGTTTGTAGAAGCAGGAGCTGCCTCTAGTTGCAGTGTTTGTGTTTCTCACTGCGGTGGCTTCTCTGGTTGTGGAGCCTGGGTTCTAAAGCACGGGCTCAATAGTTACGGCAGGCGGGCTTAGATGCTCCTCAGCATGTGGGATCTTCCCACACCAGGGATCAAACCCGTATCCCCTGCACTGGCAGGCGGATTCTTAACCACTGGCCCACCAGGGAAGTCCTGCGAACTATCTCTGGCTGGCAATTTCTCCCCAGACCTGGGCCCAATTCCATCTTATGCCTTGTACTGTTGTTCATATCTCTTTGGTCTCCTTTAGTCTAGACCAGCTCCTCAACTTCTGTCTTGGGAATATCAGCGTTTCTAAAGTGTTCAGTCCAGTTGTTTAGGAGAATGTCCCTCTGCCTTGGTTTGCCTGACATTTCTTCATGATTGAATTTTGAATATGCATCTGGGACAGACATGCCACTCAAGTGACACGGGGTCCTCAGTGTCTCCCATGAGAAGGGACGTGGAGTCTGTGATGTTAACTCTGATTGCTTGGGAGAGATGGTGGCCATCTGTCTTCTCCACTGTACAGTGACCAGCTTCCTACCTGTAATGAATGGTCTGTACAGAAAGAGGCTTCAGCGCCAAAACAGTCCTCAATGTTCAACCAGTGTCTGCAGGTAAGAAAGGCAACTCTCCAGAACCAGACGTGGAGGATGGGTGCAGAGACATCCCCAACTACACAGCCTTTGAGAAAGTGAAGCCTTTGGATTTGGAGTCCCCAGCAACGGAAGGTAAAACACCACACCTCCTCCTGGCACTCTTGGGTGTCGGGCCCCCATACAGTGAGATAAGACCCAGACTGCAACATCAACAGACAGATGCTCACCAGGCCTTCTTCAGTTTGAATTAATATTTAATTTCACAAGTAAACATAAGGACATTATCCTCGTTAAAAATTAAAACACTACAGCTACAGCTAGAGTTGACTTTGAATAGACCCCTAGCCTGTCTTCTCCCCCTTCTCCAGAAGTAACCACTGTTATGTTTCTTCTAGACTGTATTCTCTGTATCTGTGTATTTCTAAACATAGGCCTATTTCTATATATATACACACACTTTATATACGAAAAATGCTCACTGTTGCAAAAACTAATTGTCCTTAATACTTATTCTCCTTTGTTTCCTTTTTTAAATAATGAGTTTGAGTATTTATTACATCTCAGTTTTTTGTTTTTTAGCCCCACACCATGCGGCACATGAGGCACATAGGATCTTAGTTCCCCATTCAGGGGTCAAACCTGTATCCCCTGCATTGGAAGCAGAGAGTCAACCACTGGACCCCCAGAGAAGTCCTCCTTGGCTTCCTTTTAATACAGGACCCCACCAAGACATAGCCAGCACACGGCTGTCCAGCTACAGACATTTCCCAGCCTCCTTTGCAGCTAAGTGTAGGAATACAACCAAGTGTTAGCCAATGGGTTGCAAGCAAAAGGGATGTAAGTTCTGAACTACATTTTTTTTTTTTAACCACCACACCTGCTCTTTCTAGCTATTCAGTTTTCACATGTCAAGGCAATATTTTCTGCCAAGAGTAACTGAACCACATTTTTCTAAGTAACGGCTTGCCCTCCATTCTTTCTTTCTCTGGCCGGCATATGGCAACGATGGATCCAGTTACCTTGAAACCGGAAATGGAAGCTACATGGTACAAATGACAAAGCCCACAATGCCCTCCTCAGCCACATCAACCTGGATCTTGTTTTAAAACATGACCACCAGTCCTTTAGCACTCCTCACATAGACAAGTGGTATCCCTTTCCAGTCTCCTTAAATACAAGTAGGCTTGTGGCTGGTCTGACCAATAAAACATGTCAGAAGTACCCCCAAAAACAAACAGCCCAATTAAAAAATGGACAGAAGATCTGAATAGACATTTTTCTAAAGAAGCGATACAGATGGCCAACAGGCACATGAAAAGATGCTCAACATCACTAATTATCAAGGAAATGCAAATGGTTTTACCACGGGGAGATACCACCTCACACCTGTCAGAATGGCTATCATTGAAAAGACCTCAAATAACAAATGCTGGCAAGGATGTGGAGGAAAGGGAACCTCTGCACACTGTTGGTGGAAATGTAAATTGGTGCAGCCACTGTGGAAACAGTATGGAGGTTCCTCAAAAAAACTAAAAATAGACCTACCATATGATCCAGCACTTCCACTCCTGGGTCTGTATCCGAAGGAAACGAAAACACTAATTCAAAAAGAGACATGCACCTCAATGTTCATAGCAGCATTATTTATAACAGCCAAGATACGGAAGTAACCTAAATGTCCATCAGCAGACGAATGGATAAAGAAGATGTGGTACACACACACACACACATACACACACACACACACACAGGACTACCATGCACCCATAAAAAAAGAATGACATTTCTGCCATGGATGGACTTGGAGGGCATTACGTTTAATAACATGTCAGATAGAGAAAGAGAAATGCTTTATGATATCACTTAATTGTGGAATATAAAAAATACAACAAACTAGTAAATATAACAAAAAAAGAAACAGACTCACAGAGAACAAACTAGTGGTTACCAGTGGGGAGAGAAAAGGGGAGAGAGGCAATACAGGGGCAGGGGGATTGAGATACAAACTACTATGCATAAAATAAACAAGCTATAAGGATACACTGTACGGCACAGGGAATACAGCCAACATTTTATCATAAGTAAAGTGTACCCTTTAAAAATTGTGACTCACTATAGTATACACCTAAAACATATGTCAACTTGATCTCAATTTTTTAAAAATGGCAGAACTGACACTGTACCATTTCTGAGAAAAACTCACAGAGGGCCATTGGGTTTGCACCTTCTTTGCTGGAACACTAGCTTCTGGAACAAAAAGTTCCATGACTCTGAGGCCACCATGCTGCATGGAAACCCTAACCACATAGAGAAGCCCCGTGATGGCAGTCTGATCTGATCAACAGCCACAGCTAAAATAAATCTTCTTGACATTCAGTTCAGGCAGATATGAGGGTCAAGAAACCTCCAGATAATTCCAGCTCCAGCCATTTGCATCTTCCCAGCTAAGGTCTCTGACCTCGTGGAACAGTCAAGCCATCCCCACCATGCCCTGCCTAAATTCCTGACTCCCAGAATCCATGAGCAAAATGCAATTACTGTTGCTTTATGCCAATGGATAACTGGAACACTCAGCACCCATCTGAACTACTATATGAGAAAGGAAGAAGCTATCTCACTGAAACTGTTTTATTAGGGGATCTCTTTGTTACAGCAGTATAGCTTATACCCTAAAGCACATACTTTTAATTTTTTTAATATATTAACAGTATCAGAATATAGATACAATTTCACAACCTTCTTTTCTCAATAATATGTCTTACAGACCTACCCACATAAGAATACATAGATAGGGATTTCTCTGGTGGTCCAGTGGCTAAGACTCCACACCCTCAACACAGAGGGCCCAGGTTTGATCCGGGGTCAGGGAACTAGATCCCACAAGCCACAACTAAGAGTTCACATGCCACAACGACGATCAAAGATCCCGCGTGCCACAACTAAGACTGGCAGAGCCAAAGTAATTAATAAAAAAGAAGAATATAAAGATGTGCTTCATTTTTAGTCCTGTTCAGTCCTTTATACTACGAACACTCCACAGTTTATTTAGCCATTTTCCTGTCACTGGATACTTAGGTTGTCTCCAGTCTCTGACAATAACCAACAATGCAACAGTGATTAATATCCTTGCACTGTCACCTCGGGCACACACACAAGTGTCTCTGGGGAAGAGAAGCGGAATTGCTGGGTCATAGGCTACAGGCTTGTTTTTACTTTTAACCTATCTTGCAAACTGCTCACAGAGTGGCTGTGCCAATTTATGCTCCCACCCACAGCATATGACAGCTGCCCACACTTCACAAACACTCAGTGCTATCCCCACTGACTTTCTTAAAGGTGCTTCCTAATGCCTCCATGGGCTTCCCAGGTGGTGTAATGGTAAAAGAGCCCACCTGCCAATGCAGGTAGACGTAAGAGATGCAGTCTCAGTCCCTGGGTCAGGAAGATCCCCTGAAGAAGGAAATGGCAACCCATTCCAGTATTCTTGCCTGGAGAATCCCATGGACAAAGGAGCCTGGCAGGCTACAGTCCATAGGGTTGCACAGAGTCAGACACGGCTGAAGCTACTTGGCACACATGCGTGCAATGCTCCATACTTCACCTAATGCTGAAGCTCCAATACTTTGGCCACCTGATATGAAGAGCCGTCTCATTGGAAAAGACCCTGATGCTGGGAAAGACTGAAGGCAGGAGGAGAAGGGGGCAACAGAGGATAAGATGATCAGATGGCATAACCGACTCAATGAATATGAGTTTGAGCAAACTCTGGTCCATGGGGTTGCAAAGAGTCAGACACGACTTAGCGACTAAAGAACAATAATGCTCCACTGGTGGTATTTTCTGCCCACTCTTAAAACATCAGACTGAAGTCCATGGCCCTTCTCATAACTGTGTCTCCAGGCACATACAGTCATTCCTGACTCCTAACAGTTCTCTGTCTTTCTCTCTCCCGTTGGCTAGGGCCACTTCCTAAGGGAGATCTGACACTGGAGACCACACCTCCTGTCCACCCTGTCGTCGGCTCCAGGCTCAGGATTTGTCAGCCTCAAGGACAATGTGAAGTGGAAACAAGGCCCTTAGTGTGACACGCTCTCCGTGCCCAGGGCATTCCTCACCCACACCCAGCCTCTGCTGATTCCACCTTGTGCCAGTCACACAAGCAGCAGGAAAGATTACCAACTCATTTCTGGGATTCTGTCCATTTTCCAGACAGTTGTCTCTCAGTCTTTTTTCAACTATGGTAAAAATATATATAAAACTTACCATGTTAATCATTAAAATTTTTCTAATTGCAATAAAATACACATAAAACTTACCACCTTAACCATTTTATGTGTACAACTTAGTGACATCAAATATGTTCACATTATTTGCCATCCATCTCCAGAACTTTTTCATCAGCTCAACCGAAACTCTGAACCCGTCACCCAATAACTCAGTTTCCTGTTCCCCTCTGACAACCTCCACTCTATCTTCTTCTTTATTTATTTTTGGCCATGCTGGGTCTTTACCGTTCTGAACAGGCTTTCTCTAATTGTGGTGAGCAGGGGCTACTCTTTGTTGCAGTGCTCAGGCTTCTCATTGCAATGGCCCCTCATTATGGAGCGTGGGTTCTAGGCAAGCGGGCTTCAGCAGTTGCAGCTCGTGGGCTCAGTAGCTACAACTCGAGGGCTCAGTTGCTCTGAGGCATGTGGGATCTTCCCAGAACAGAGATCAAACCCGTGTCTCCTGCATTGGCAAGCGGGTGCATACCCACTGTGCCACCTGGGAAGTCCTCTACCACACTTTCTACTTCTATGAATTTGACTCCCGTAAGTACCTCATATAAGGTGACTCATACAGTATTTATATTTTTGTGCCTGACGTTTAAACACACCATAACATCTTCAAGGTCCATCCACACTGCAGAATGTATCAGAAGTTCCTTCCTCTTTAAGGCTGAACAATACCCCACAGTATGTATATACCACATTTTATCCACCCATCCGTCAGTGTACACCTGGGCTGCTTCCATCTTTTGGACATTGTGAATAATGTTACTATGAACATGGATGTTTATATATTTGTTTGAGTCCCTGCTTTTAATTCTTTGGGTGTGTGTGTGTGTACTCACAAGCAGAATTTCTGGATCATATGGTAATTAATCACACAGCTTAATTTTTTTTTAAAGAACTGCCATATCATTTTCCAGAGAGGCGGAACCATTTCACGACAGCTGTCTCTTGATGGGACTGTCTTTGTGGTGTTTCTGGGAGGGGGTTGGTGGGGGGAGGAACACAATTCCTGTCTTCCCTCAGAGACCCTGCCCTCCACTCCTGAGGATGTCTCCAGAAGACCCTCAACTGGACCTGTGCTTTGAGATGCTTTTTCCAGGAGTGAGCCACACGGAGGCAAGCCAATCCTGCCTTTCAACCAACCAGCCCCTACGGTCTTGAACGCAACTAGTCGCCAGATGGAAGCCTTCTGTTGTTTTTGCCAGCTCGGCAGCTACTCCCTTTCTGGTTAATTCCCTGTAATTTCTTTGGAGATCCTCCCTCCCTGACACTGAGTCCATGAGATCTGGTTAGGGACAGAGTGGACCTTGCCCCAGGTTCCAGGGCAAATGACCCAGGCCTGGCCAATCAGAACATCACCCTCCTGACCCAGCTGGTTGACTCAGTGACAAGCATTCAAAACCCAGTCACACTCAGTTGTGGGACTTTTTATCAGAACTGTTGAAAAAACGGGGGGAAAAAGAAATTTTTTTGCCACTCGTTTTGAAGGTAGCAGGATATGAGCCCAGAGCTAATGGGGCTGCCGTTAGCTGTCTGGGAATGAACCCAATTGAGAGGAAAACAGGATGGAGGGGTAAACCGAGCCCTGACAGTTTCATTTAAGCTCCTGGATCAGCTTATATCTGCAGGTGGTACACCTTTGAGGTCCTAATTAACGTAAGTGAACAAATGCCATTTTATTCTGCTTGGCTTTGCCAATTTGGGTTGAGTATCTCCATTTAAGAAGCCAGTGCCAGGGACTTCCCTGGTGGTCCGGTGACTAAGACTTTGCACACCCAATGCAGGGGGTCCAGGTTCGGTCCCCAGGCAGGGAACTAGACCCAATTTGCTGCAATTAAGAGTTCACGTGCCACAACTAAAGACCCCGCGTGCAGAAAGGAAGACAATATCCCACATGCCGCAACTAAGACCCAGTACAGTCAAATTAATTAGCTAATTTAAAAACGAGGCAGGGGTCAGAATCTAGATTAATATGCCAAAGAACAGAGCCTTCTGGGAAAAGTTAACCATACCAGGTAAGAAGAGAAGCCATAAATCTTGGACTCATTACCAAGCTCTTGTCCTGGGCAGTGTCATCGTAAAGGTGCCAAAAACTTGGAGCCTGATGAATAAATCCTTCATCAAGCCGGTAACTAAACAGGCACTTTAAAATGCAGATCTCTGAAAAACCATACTGGGTGTTTTTCTGCCAAAGCAAGAACCTAAACCATTATTTTTTAACAACTTTATTGGGGTATAATTTACATGTCATAAAATTCTCATTTTAAGTGTACAATTAAGTGATTTTTATACATTTATCAAGTTGTGCAACTATTATCACATCCAGTTTCAGAACTTTCCGTCACCCAATAAGATCTCTCGTGTTTATCCATACTCACTCCCAACTCTTCCTTCCTCCCAGCTCCTGGCAACCACTAACCCACCTTCTGACTCTATAGATTTGTCTTTTCTGGGTATCCCATATCAATGGAATCATATAATATGCAGTTCTGTGTCTGGTTCTTTGACATAGAATAGTGTTTTTGAGGTGTATTTCTGTTGTGGCATGTATCCACTTTTTTTATTGCACCTCAGCATTTATACCATATTTTATTTATTCATCTACCAGTTGTTGGACATTTAAGTTATTTCCAGTCTTTGGCTATTACGAATAAGGCTGCCATGCACATTCATGCACAAGTCTTGGTAGTAGACATATATTTCAACTTCTCTTGGTTAGATACCTAGGAATGAAACTGCTGGGTCATATGGTACATGTATGTTTGCCAACTTTCAAAGAAAATGAGAAAAATACCAAACCACTATTTTTTTTTCTAAACTTGGCAGCAGTGGGACTTTCCTGGTGGTCTAGTGGCTAAGACTCTGCACTCCTAATGCAAGGGGCCCACGGTTCAATCCCTGGGCGGGGAATTAGATACCACATGCTACAACAGAAAGACCCTGCATGCTGCAAGGAAGACTCAGCACAGCCAAATAAATAAATAAAAAGAAATACAATTTAAAGTAAATAAAATAAAATAAACTTGGCAGCAGTGGACTGAAGCAAAGGAGCACACTCACCAAAAACTGGGAGTCAGGTGTCTGCACACAATGCAGGGAGTACCAGCTTATAAAACACATGACTGACTCCCACTTCAAGCTGCTACCTCCAAAAATAACCCAGAGTGCTGGGGGCACCAGGGCAGACAGGCAGCTGGGAAAGAAAGGACTCTGTTCTGCGGCTCAGAGCAAGTCCCAACCCCCAACTGTCCAACTCAAGACCAAGCAAAGGAAAGAAAGACCCACTTGATAAAATACCTAAAGATAGAGCTTTGGGGTAGGGGGCGGGGAAGGATAGTTCCAAGGCAGACACTGCCAGGAAACAATCAAATGCTGACTATATAAATGTAATAAAAATCCCCAAGAGAAAGTACAAGCATTGTACACTGCTCAGTTCTTCAGTAAATGAAATTTGCATGGTCGTAATCACATAAATGACTGAGTTATTTTTTTGTTTGTTTGTTTGTTTTAGCCACACCTCTCGGCATGTGGGATCTTAGTTCCCCAACCAGATGCTGAACCCATGCCCCTGCAGTGGAAGCGTTGAGTCTTAACCACTGGACCATCAGGGAAGTCCCATTGAGCCTATTTTTATGAATAAGCCTTTTGGTACTGTTAGGTGACTTTTTGGTCTCCTGCTCATTTGACTATGAAATATTTCAGGCATATTGAAAAAGACAGAAAATCCTATAAAAGAAAATAAATAACATTAATGCCCACATTTCTCACCCTCAGTTTAAGAACTAACAGTACACAAATTGTTGAAAGCCCCTATATATTCTTTCTACATAGCATTCCCATCCTCTGCGCCCAACGAGAGGAAGCCCTAGGCTGGTTATTTCCACCCCCAAGCCCACCCCAGATCAATCTTGTCTTCCTCTGTGCCCTGAGAGGTTGGCCCTTATGGACTGCATCTCCTGGGCTCCCTTGCCCTGCCTCCTACATAGCCAATGGGATGCAAGGACAGAAGACTGGGGGCAGGAGGAGAGGCAGGCTGGGGTGTTGGTTCCCCTGCCTCCTCCTCACTTTACTAGGCTTTTGATGCTACAGCTCCAGTCCTGCAGCTTTCCTTACCCTGCAACAGGCTCCAGTGACTGCCCCTTCCCTCTGTCCCTTAAGTATTAGGATGATCCCAACTCCAGGGGCCTCGTTGTGTCCAACTCTTGATGACCCCATGGACTGTAGCCCACCACGCTCCTCTGTCCATGGAATTCTCCAGGCCAGAATACTGGAGTGGGAAGCCATTCCCTTTTCTAGGGGATCTTTCTGACTCAGGGATTGAACCTGGGTCTCTCGCATTGCAGGCAGATTCTTTAGATCTGAGCCACTAGGGAAACCCCTTTAAACCGCCACACCTCTGTAAATAGCCCCGTCCTTAAACTCTTTTCAGTGAGATCCATCCAGAACAGTCATTTGCTTCTTGCTAGGGACCTGCCCAAATCTCCATTCTACTGAATCTGACCCATATCACTCCCTTGCAAAAGTCTGTATTTGTACTGTATAGACACATATCAGTAAGCAGAACATAAGTGTTGTTTTGAATGCTTTAAACTATATTATACATGTCATACTATATATATACCCACTTAGCAACTTTTCACTCAATGTTGCTTTTCTCTTTAAAACATTTACCCATGTTGATACATATGGTTCTAGTTTATTCATTCTGATCATACCACGCTCTACAGATGTCCAGTGGAATTATCCATCCTGATGGACAGTTAGGTTTCCAGATTTTAGTTGTTATAGAATGCTTATACACATTTCCTACTTGACTTTTTAACTATGTGGCTACGTATTACTTATAAAAGTATAGGATAGATCAGAGACAGAGAGAGACAGACACTAACATTGGCCCCGTTAGCTGGGATGCTCATAGCTCCTTTCCCACATATCTGATTGCCATTCCTTTTATGCCATATAGAGGAGACACAAACACAGTCCTTCAGTTTCCATTGAAGGATTTGGAGATCTGCCACCTCTCCTGTCCTCTGAGGCCACAAACTCTGCCCCAGTGGGAAGATGAGGTTAATGATTCCAGGTCCCAGCACGGCTGTGACACATCTGGAGAAGCCCTCTTAACATAACTTGACTGAGTCACAACACCTGCTGCTGCTGCTGCTGCATCGCTTCAGTCGTGTCCGACTCTGTGCGACCCCAGAGACGGCAGCCCACCAGGCTCCCCCGTCCCTGGGATTCTCCAGGCAAGAACACTGGAGTGGGTTGCCATTTCCTTCCCCAATGCATGAAAGTGAAAAGCGAACGTGAAGTCGCTCAGTCGTGTCCGACTGTTAGCAATCCCATGGACTGCAGCCCACCAGGCTCCTGAGTCCATGGGATTTTCCAGGCAAGAGTACTGGAGTGGGTTGCCACTGCCTTCTCACGACACCTGAGTCAATATTTATTGCAAGAGTTGACGGCAATGAGACTTCCCTGGCAGTCCAGTGGTTAAGACTCTGTGCTGCCACTACAGTGGGAATGGGTTTAACACCTGGTTGGGGAACTAAGCTCCCATATATCATGGCCAAAAAAAAAAAATTTGCCAGAATGGAATCATGTGCCATTTTCAGACAGGGCTCTGGCCTAGGAGCACTGCCAGCTGGTGGATAGCCCAGAAGACTGCCAGAGTCATGGCACCACAAAAACACGGTGGCTGATGGTTGGGGCTGGTGCTAAGCTTTCAAGAGATTGCATTTATATAGTTCTGTTGCTAAGGAACTGACTTCAAACACAGATTTCTGAATGCTGAATATACTGAACTAAGACTCACTGCCAGTGGAAACACTACAAAGACGACAAGTTGACTTCACCTAAACTGTATCAGTTCTATACTGGGAAAGATTCTGAGTCATGTGCCAGGATCAATTAGTAATGTCTGTTATAGGAACAGTAAGTGAAGGTATAGGCATTTCGGAGGCGGGTAACATAAAACATAAGTGATTAGGCTTGAGACTCAGACTGACTTCAGGTCTAGAATCTGCGACTTCTTAGTTTTCTTAGTTGTGAAAGAGCTAGGGCATGAGATATAGGTAACAGGTATTTTTTAAATCAGCTTTATAGGTATAATTTACATACCAATTCACCAATTTTCAGATGTACAATTTAATGAATTTTGGCAAATATATACAGTTGTGTAACCACCACCACAATGAGGATATAAAACAAAGGTTCCCTAATTTTGTTGGTTTACCACACCCTTAGAGTCTCAATGAACTTTTCACAGGATCCTTAAGCCAAATAATTGGAAGAAAAAGTGAAAGTGAAGTCATTCAGTCGTGTCCACCTCTTTGTGACCCCATGGACTGTGTAGCCTGCCAGGCTCCTCTGCCCATGGGGATTCTCCAGGCAAGAATACTGGAGTGGGTTGCCATTTCCTTCTCCAGAGGACCTTCCCGACCTAGGGATCGAACCTGAGTCTCCTGCATTGCAGGCAGAATCTTTACCCTCTGAGCCACTAAGGAAGCCAAATAATTGAAAAGTATCTATGTTCTAACAACTCAGTAGCCTCTTGGAGAAAAAAAAAAAAAATGCAGAAATTGACAAGGGAATTTTTATTTCATTTTGAAGTAATCAAAAGTATTTATGGATGTGTATGCCTGTCAGGCTCTGCACAAATTCTCAAACCTTAGAAACAGAGCAGACACTGTCACCCTCATTTCTTCTTCTAAATTGATTTTCACATAGTACTTGATTTTAATCAGCGCCAAAAACCCAACTTCACAAAGATATGACATCATTAAAAAGAATGTAGCATAATCTAATGTGCAGCTGTGAACTACTCCATTAGCAGTTTAAGTGGTATGTGACAGATGTCATTGTCTTTCTCTTGAAAATTTAAATTATCCCATAGTGCCCCTGTGAGCTTGCTGCAGCTCCTTGGAGGTGCCTTAACACAGTTGGTGAAACACAGATATAGACTGTTTCTACAATATTACTCCTAAAAAAATAGCTGTCTGGCATCCTTCTCTGTTTTTGCTTTTTTACTAGCAGTACTTTGATTTTCCTGCATGGGACCACCCCTCTCCCACTGTTTCATGTGGTTTGAGCAGCAGTCATCCCAGTCCTGGGCAACAGGGGAGACATATTAACCAAGACCCAGCCAATCAGTGCCACAGGATCTGGTTAAGGGATAATCACATGACCCAGGTAGGGCCGATGAGAGTCAGCCCTGGGACTCCAGCCAAAATTACAAGGGAAAAGATGCTCGTTTTTGAGGTTTGCTAAGCTGGTAGATGTCAGCCTGGGGCTGCCAAAGCTCATCTTGGCCACAACATGGGAGAGAGCATTGAGAAAGAAGCTGACAGAGGACACAGACACACATGCACATGTAAACATCACAGGAGAACCTGGATCCAGCCCTGCCTGAAGTCATTTGCCACTGGACTTCCCAATACGGAAGCCAATAATCTATTTTGATTTTTTGGCTTAAAGCTGGTTGAATTCGATTTCTGCCACTTAATGCTTCATGTTAAAGCACCATAGGAGAAGGCAATGGCACCCCACTCCAGTACTCTTGCCTGGCAAATCCCATGGACGGAGAAGCCTGGTGGGCTGCAGTCCATGGGGTCGCTAAGAGTCGGACACGACTGAGCAACTTCCCTTTCACTTTTCACTTTCATGCATTGGAGAAGGAAATGGCAACCTGCTCAGGGACGGGGGGAGCCTGGTGGGCTGCCGTCTATGGGGTCGCACAGAGTCGGACACGACTGAAGTGACTTTGCAGCAAATCACCATAGAAATAAAATTAGTCCCCACAAGTCCAAAAGTTTCCTTCTAAAGCCAAGGGTCTCGGGATACTTTTGGAGCTCAACCCCAAAAATACCTGATGGAAACAGCGGGCCTGGGGTCAAATTCTGGCTTCACGAATTTCAAGTTACGTAACATCTCTCAGCCTCAGTCTCATCTATAAAGCCAGGTTGTTGTTTAGATTAAATGGAATAATCCATGTATCATACAGTTAGTTCTTATTGTTGCTGCTATTACTGTCAGCCTTTGTTTGGTAAAGAAACTCAAGTTCAGAGAGGCAGCTTGCTAAAGGTCAGATGCTAGACAGCAGCAGAATTCAGTCCTGAACCCAAGAATTCTGACTCCCTTGTCCAGAGTTCTTTCCACACAACCCACTTCTAGAGGAAAAGAGGCCTAGAAAGTAATGCAAGATGGGAGAGAAACAAGAGTACCCAGGGCACAGACCTACCTTGGGTAGTGGTTAAAAGTACAGACTCTGGGGACTTCCCCAGCAGTCCAGTGGTTAAGACTCCACACTCCCAATGCAGGGGGCACCAGCTCGATACCTAGTGTGGGACTATGATCCTGTGTGATGCCAGGCATGGCCTAAATAAATAAAAAAAATTTTTTAAAGACTATAGACGTTGATGTTCACCTGCCTGAATTTGAATCCTGACTCTAGTACTTTGGGGTGTATTTTTCACTCTGTAAGATGGGTATAACAGGCTCTATTTCAGAGGGTTTTAATTTAATAATACTGATCTTCCTGCTTCCGGCCTGTCCCCCTCATGTCTATTCTATACACAGCAGCCAAAGGAATACCCATTTCATTGGTAATAAAAGCCAAAAATCTCTGTAATGTCCTACCAGGCCCCTGCATTTCTGCGAGGTCAGGGTAAGGGAAAGGCCTCTTCAGGCCACCTCCTTCCTGGGTACAGAGGGATGAGATCAGGTTTTCAGAGAGGCAAGACAAGAAATGCTCATTAAATCACCTGCCACCACGTCTGTAAGTGACCTTCTGCGGTCACACCACAGGCCACAGGGCCAAACATGCGCCAGTCTCAGACTAATGCTCAATCAGCCAGCACACCCGAAACCCCAACCAGCCAAAACCAAAGTCCTCATAGCAACTCAGCCTTGCCCCTGTGTCCACGGAGGCCCTAGCAGATGTACATCACAGACAAAAGAACAAAGATCCTTTCCTCTAGAAAGTCCCAGAGATTTTGACACTTTAGGGGTTGGGGAGGGGGGGAATTCCAGAAATCTTTCAAATCCTCTTGGGTCTGAAATTAGATTTCCTCTTTCCTCCCTCCACTGGCAAAAAGGAAGGAGAGGTAAAACACAGAGATATTATACATCATCCCAAGAAAGACAGAATCAGAGAGATACGAACATGAAACCCACAAATCCCAGATTCTGAAGCAGATACAGTTGAAGGAAGATAGACTGGGATTTTCTGGTGGGAGAAAAAGACCCTTCCTACCATTAACCTTTCTAGTTCCAGTCAGCAACCCCCACCCTGTATACCTGTTGTGACCTCCTTGCTCCCCGACAAATGTCTCATATTTGAAAGTTCACCCAACACACACATAATGACAAGGTACACTCTACTTATTACATGTCTATTTCCAGAGGTTCATCTCAGGAGTTGAGAGTTCTCACGTGTATTATGGGGAGTGGGGAGGGATAAGAAGTCGGACCTAGTCCATTCCACTTGCCCCAATGCTGAAGACCTGAGTAAGGGACATCATGGTTTCTACCCAGTCAGTTCTTTTACAACCCTTGCTGTGCACCAGGGGACACAATCCAGGATTCATTTCCAATTCCTCTCTGTCCCCCACACACTTGATCCCCAGAGATGCCAAGTAAGAACATAACAACAAATCAAACGTCTTCTTTGCAACCTCTGCCTGCCAAGACTAGCTATCTAATTGCTGTTAATTGCATTAATTATATAGCTCTGAAGAGTTAAGACTCTTCCTTCTAGCCGAAAGCAGGGTCAGGGAAAGGAATTATGAACAACAAAAGCTCCACACAGCAAAACTCTTCTCTCACACCCGACCCTAATACCGTCCATGGGTCCACAGTTGGACATAACCGAGAGCCCAGCAGGACAAAGCAGCGAGAAGCAGCTGAGTGGGGAATTTCCTGGTGGTCCAGTGGTTAAGACTCCTCGCTCCCAATGCAAGAGGCCCAGGTTCATGAGCCACAACTAAAGATCCCCCACATACTGCAATGAAGATTGAAGATCCTGAGTGCCGCAACTAAGATTTGGCACAGCCAAAATAAAGATAAATACTGAGAAAAAAAAAAAGTAGCTGACTCTTCTCCACGGCAGGAGAGCCAGAAAGGTTCCCTGGGAACCAGCTCTGGTACCTTACTCTCTGCTCACACCTAAAACAGCACCCCTCTCCCTGCATGGTCTCTCCAGCATCCCTTCTCTATTCTTCGGGACCTATGACCCATCTTCCCTCTAGATGGCTCTGGAAAGACCCATCACAGACACCCTTCCCCATCTCCCCTCCCTCCCCTACTCTGGCCACAGTAAGAGGCTAACCAAACTGCAGACAAGAGCTCCATGGACAAGCCAAATGTCACTGCTCCCAACTGAGACTAGGCAGAAGTGGGCGGGGGGCGGTGGGGTATTCCATGTGATTTCAGGCAAACAGAGCCCAACTCTGGAGAAAACAAACACAATCCGGCAGCTGGGGAGGGAACAGCCCCATCTCCCAAAAAAAGATCCAGGCATCTCTCTTAGCCAACCCCAAGATTTCCAGAGACCTCTCTAGTCACCAGGATAGGCAGCTGAGGCCTCCGCGAACCTCCTATCAGGAACAACTCCTCCTGCCAGGGACCCTGCAGCGGCAATGCCGATGCTGTTCTTTCAAGGGGCCTCTCTTACACCCGACCTCACCCCACCCAGCATAAGGCTCTGGGCCAAAGGGTGAGGGCTGAGAGCAGCCTCTATCACTGGGAGGCAATCCAGCTGTCAGAAGTGACAGATGTCATCCACGACGCCAAACTCGGCCTGCAGCAACGGAAGAGGCGGGACACAGGAGCCTCAAAGGCTGAGGTCTGGGGTCTCTAACCCTTAAGCAAAGCCTGCGGGTTCAAGGTGAAGGGCTCCCAAGCACATCTCCCAAAATGGAGCGTCAGAGGAGAGGGCTGACCTGCCACAGCAAACGGGGAGTGGAGCCGCCAAAACCTGGTGGGCGGCGGCGGGGTTAGGAGAGACCCCTGAGGAGGTAGGGGCTGGGCTTTCTCTTTTGAGTCCCAGAACATACCTGGTCCCTCCGGCCTCCCCGACATGGACATGCCTGGAACTTTCCCTCAGAGGTCACAGATCAACTTTCTGCAGCGAAAGAGGCGCGCGCGGCAAAGAGCCGGTGAGAAGGCGCGGGCGGATGGGGGAGGGTGCTGGGGGTGCTTCCACCCGGCGCCCTAAGTGGATGAAAAAGTGAAGTCCTGGGAGATGGGAGGGGGTTGGCCCACGCAGACCACCGGCAACACCCCCCCTCCTCCGCCGCAGGGCCTGGCACGGGGCAACCTCTGGGCCTTGATGGTTCCCACGGCCGGGGCTGGGAGAAGCAGGAAAGGAAATACCCGGCACTTCAGGTAGCAGAGTTTCGGGACCAGGTGGTCCGGTCCTACCTGCAGTTCCTGAAATTCTCCCTCCAGCTCGTGCCACTCGCGCTCGCAACGCTCCAGCTGGTCGGACATGGTGCAGTGGTGCTAGGCGGCGGCTGCTCCCGCAGCGTGGCGCGGCAAGCCACCCGCACCCCACGCGTGTCCGCCGGCCAGCCGCCTTCCCAGGCACCAGCTGTTCCTGCGCAGCCCGAGCCACGCGCGCACCTGACGTCACAGCCCCAGCCCAGGCGCCCGCCCCACCCCCTCGCCGGGAGGCAGCCCCCTGCGCATGCGCACGCGCCTCCCCGGTCCCGCCCCCGCGCGCCTGGAGCCCGCGGCGGGGATTGTTGTACCTTTGCGGGATTTGGCTGGGTCCCTCAGTGTTTCTTTAGAAATGCTTCGGCCCTTTCGGAGTCTCTCATGCCTAGGTGGGATGGGGAAGTTGTCCGCAAACCGCATTTGTAAAGCTTATTTTACCTAGATTGTGTGTATTTGAGTTGTCTGTGGCTGGAGGGAGGAAGGAGTTTGCGGGGAGGGAGCGTTGCCTTAACGGAGCCGAAGCCAGCCACGGCCTGAAATGCTAGAACTGACATTGACCATCCAGCAAGGTCGCCGGGCAGGGCAGGGAAGCTCAGAGAGGGCCCTGTCATCTCATAGTCATTATTTATTGCAACTAAAATATCCTAGATCCTGCCCTCTAAGACTCTGGGTGACTTGCTTGACAGCTGTTTCTGTCATTCAGATGACACAACCACCTCATTGCTAATTGAATCCCCTCTCCCGCCTGGTCCTACAAGGTCTATCCCTGGCTAGCTTTCCAGGCATAGCTCCTACTTACCCCTCTTCAGTCACTGTTTTTTAATTCCTGCTTTTGCATGAAATATTCTTCCCTGTAACTCTTCACTTGGTTTTCTCTTTGTAATCATTCTCTCCTTAGTTCAAATGACACCTGTATTAGTTTCCTAGGGCTGCCCTAACTACAAACTGGGTTAAATACCACAAACTGGGTGACTTAAACAACAGAAATGTGTTCTTTCATGGTTCTGGAGGCTAGACGTGAGAAATCAAGGGGACAATAAACCCATACTCCTTGGAATCTTGTTTCTTCATAGCTTATGGTGGTGGTCACCAACCTCAGCATTCCTTGGCTTGCAGCTTCACCCCCTCCAGCCTCTGCATTCTGTTGTTACATGGTTCTCCTTCCCTGCATGCTTGTCTCTGTGTGTCTTCTCCTCTTACAAGGACACCGGCCTCCTTGGATTAAGGGCCCACATGACTCATGGCCAAAAAAACAGAACATAAACAAAAGTAATATTATAACAAATTCAATAAAGACTTTAAAAATGGTCCACATGAAAAAAGAAAAAAATGGAGGGGGGGTGGGAGGGAGGTTGAAGAGGGAAGGGACATATGTATACTTACGGCTGATTCACGTTGTTATACAGCAAAAACCAACATATTTTAAAGCAATTATCCTCCAATTAAAATAATTTTTTTTAAGTGGAAGGCTCTGGGTACACTGGACTCATGTTCATACTTGGCCATGGGCTGGAACAGATGAACAGATATCCCCTTCACAAAGGGCTTGCCAGTCACCACAGTCCCCACCATGCTCAATTGTACTCCCCCAGCTTATTTCATGTGGACTGGAGACTGTTGAGTTTGAGAATTCTGATATAAAGTGTCATGAAGCTTGGAAACCTGTATAAATCATGCACGTGGTGAAAAAAAAACAGAAAACAGTTTATTTAGTTGGGGTTAGTAGACATAAAAGGAAACTCAGGGCCTTGAAGGATGAATTAAATGTCACCAAGCGGGAGAAGAAGGGGACAACAGAGGATGAGACGGCTGGATGGCATCATCGACTCAAGGGACATGAGTTTGAGCAAACTCCGGGAAATAGTGAAGGAAAGGGAAGCCTGGCATGCTGTAGTCCATGGGATCGCAGAGTTGGACAAGACTGAGCGACAGAACAATGACAACAAGCAGAGGATTTTGGAAGAAGATCCTGCTTTACCTATGCTTGCAGTCATTCAGTTCTGGGTGGAAGAGGCTGGGCCTGCCGCCCCCCCCC
>SJYT01017023.1:51664-82460 GCA_006410635.1 Cephalophus harveyi | reverse complement strand
CCCCGCCCCCAACCCCCTGTCCCAGTTTCTGCCCAAAGAGCTTTCAGACTCACTCATCAGCTTCCTGGGGCTGGATCTGCCTCTTTTTAGGACTTTTGAGCATGACAGATGAAAACATGTGTTGCAAGAGTATCCTCCCCACTTCTTCCCCACATCACCAGGGGGAAATATCTTCTGTTTGTTCATTTTAAGGCCCTCTACTTAAAGACCTACCCACTGGAGAATTTGCTCAGTTAGCTGGGAAGAGTCATAAAAGTAGCAAAACAGAAGGAATTCCCTGTCAGTCCAGTGGTTAGGGCTCTGTGCTTTCACTGCTGAGGGCTCAAGTTCAGTCCCTGGTCAGGAAACTAGGATCCTATAATCCTCGTGGCACAACCCCAGAAAATAAGTAGCACACACATAGCACTCACTATGTGCTCGGAGTTCTATGCACTGTATGTATATGTATTAACACATTGCTGCTGCTGCTGCTAAGTCACTTCAGTCGTGTCCGACTCTGTGCGACCCCATAGACGGCAGCCCACCAGGCTCCTCCGTCCCTGGGATTCTCTAGGCAAGAACACTGGAGTGGGTTGCCATTTCCTTCTCCAATGCAGGAAAGTGAAAAGTGAAAGTGAAGTCGCTCAGTTGTGTCCGACCCTCAGCAAGCCCATGGACTGCAGCCTTCCAGGCTACTCCGTCCATGGGATTTTCCAGGCAAGCGTACTGGAGTGGGTTGCCATTGCCTTCTCCATATTAACACATTAAGTCCTCACAATGACCTGATGAGGAAGGAATTTTATTATCCCTATTTGATATGTAAGTATGGTTTCTCTAACTTTTCAGGGTGCTTATGAACCACCTCCTGGAGCTCTTGTTAAAACGCAAATTCTGATTCAGTAGGTTCCAGGATGTGAGAGTTGGACTGTGAAGAAAGCTGAGCGCCGAAGAATTGATGCTTTTGAACTGTGGTGTTGGAGGAGACTCTTGAGAGTCCCTTGGACTGCAAGGAGATCCAACCAGTCCATTCTAAAGCAGATCAGTCCTGGGTGTTCTTTGGAAGGAATGATGCTAAAGCTGAAACTCCAGTACTTTGGCCATCTCATGCGAAGAGTTGACTCATTGGACAAGACTCTGATGCTGGGAGGGATTGGGGGCAGGAGGAGAAGGGGACGACAGAGGATGAGATGGCTGGATGGCATCACCGACTCAATGGACGTGAGTTTGAGTGAACTCCGGGAGTTGGTGATGGATAGGAAGGAGGCCTGGTGTGCTGCAATTCATGGGGTCGCAAAGAGTAGGACACAACTGAGTGACTGAACTGAACTGAACTGAGGAAGGACCCAAGATTCTGTAATTCTACAAGCTCCCAGCCAATACTACTGGTCCAAGGACCTCACTTGCAATAGCAAGAGCCCAAGGTGCATAGAGGTGAAAAGACTTTCCCCGAATCATCCAGCTACTGGTAGTGCTGTTACTTATGCACTGCAGGATGCCAAGAGCCTATTCTACAGAAATAGCAGCTGCCCAATGAGAAGTGAAAATTCTAGGGACTTTTCCTTCATCTGCTTCCCACAAATGCCCTTGCTCAAAATAGTCCCTGAGATTGTAACAAGCAATTTGTGCAAAGATGGTTATAGCAGCATTTTTCAAATCAGTCACACACTGGAAGCATCCCAAGTGCCCCACAACAGGGCAATGGTTAAGTAAGCTATAGTCTGCAGTGGTTAGGACTGAGTACTTTCACTGTGGTGGCCGGGGTTCAATTCCTGCCTGGGAATGAAGATCCCACAACACGGGCAGTGCCACAAAAAAATTTAAAAGTGCAAAAACAAAACAAAAAAGATATAGTCTATTTCATGTAATATTACATGGCTGTTAAAAATCACTATGGGAACTAAATGAATACCTTTAAACAGGTATATTAAATCATGTGAAGTAAGAAAGTGGAGCCCCAGAATAATGTGTATTTACTGATTAAAGTTATATGATCATTCATGTATGCTAAAAAAGACTGGGTGAATTTAGTATAACAGAAATAGTCCATAAAATAAATTGATGGCATCTTTTCTTCCTGAAATATTCAGGTGTTTGATAGAAATTTTACACCCCTATCTTTATGTTCATGGGTTTATAATGTAAGCAGTATTATCTATTAAAATTCATTCAATATTTTCTCTCCAGGTAGCAAAATGCCATTCATGACTTTATTCAGCTATTTGGATTTCTGGGCCTATCTGGGACTGTAAAGTCCTGGCTGGCTGGGTCTGTGTGGTTTACTAGTCAACCTGAGTTCAAATCTCTTGCCATTTGCCGGATAGGTGACCCCGGGTATATAACTGGCCTTCTCTGTAAACCGAAGTTTGCTCTCATAGGATTGTTGTGAGGACTAAACACAATATGTAGATGATGTGCCTGATATTAAGCACCCGAAAGCACTAACTTGATAAAGCTGGGGCTTAAAAAACTAACAGGACTTCCCTGGTGGTCCCGTGGTTAAGACTCTGAGCTTCCACTGCAGAGGGCACGTGTTCCATCCTTGATGGGACAGCTAAAGATCACATGCCTTGAGGTGCAGCCAGAAAAAAAAAAAATTGGGGGATACTTTAAGATTTACCAACAGAGCTGCAAAGATAATTTCCATTTACTCTTCTTCACTCCTTTTCCCCTTATGTTGACAATTTACATAACCATGACATCTTTATCAAAACAAGAAATGAACGTAGGTATATGACAATTAACTAAATTCCAAATTTTATTCAGGTTTTACCAATTTTTCCAGTGATGTCCATTTTCTGTTGTGCAATTCAATTTGACACTACATTTAAGTATCTGTGATAGTATCTCAGTCTCTCCTTGTTTTATCATGGTCCTGACAGTTTTGAAGAGTAAACTATATATTTTTAGTAATAGTTTTATTGAGCTGTCATGATGATTAATTTTATGTGTCAACTGACTGAGCCAGATAGGCTGATATCCAGCTAAACATCATGAAGATCTCTCCAGAAGAGATTATTTGGATCAGTAAACTGAGTAAAGCAGATTGCCTTCCCCAATATAAGAGCGCCCCAGCCAATCAGGGTCTGAATAGAACAAAAAGGTAGGGGAAGACAGCATTCTCTCTCCCTCTGCATGACCCATTAAGTCTCCTGCCCTGGGACTAGGATTTACACCTTATCATTTCTCTTGGTTCTAAAGCATTCAGCTCAAGGGACTTACCTGGTGGTCTGGTGATTAAGAATCCACCTGCCAATTCAGGAAACCCGGGTTTGATCCCTGGTGATTGAACTATGATCCCACATACTGACGAGTAGCTAAACCCATGCGCTTCAATAACATTGAAGCCCAAGTGCCACCACTAGAGAGGCCACAAGCTGTAACGAAAGATCCCACAAGAGGCAACTAAGATCCGACACAGCCAAATTAAAATAAATAAATACTTTAAAAAAAGAAATTCTTTAGTTCAGACTCAGTGCAGTTCAGTTCAGTTGCTCATTCGTGTCCGACTCTTTGCGACCTCATGGACCACAGCACACCAGGCCTCCCTGTCCATAACCAACTCCCGGAGTTTACTCAAACTCATGTCCGTTGAATTGGTGATGCCATCCAACCATCTCATCTTCTGTCGTCCCCTTCTCCTCCCGCCTTCAATCTTTCCCAGCATCAGGTTCTTTTCCAATGTGTCAGTTCTTTGCATCAGGTGGCCAAAGTATTGGAGTTTCAGCTTCAGCATCATTCCTTCTAGTGAATATTCAGGACTGATTTTCTTTAGGATGGACTGGTTGGATCTCCTTGCAGTCCAAGGGACTCTCAAGAGTCTTCTTCAACACCACAGTTCAAAAGCATCAATTCTTAGGCACTCAGCTTTCTTTATAGTACAACTCTTACATCCATATATGACTACTGGAAAAACCATAGCTTTGACTAGACAGACCTTTGTTGGCAAAGTAATGTCTCTGCTTTTTAATATGCTGTCTAGGTTGGTCATAACTTTTCTTCCAAGGAGCAAGAGTCTTTTAATTTCACGGCTGCAGTCACCATCTGCAGTTCAGACTGGAATTACACATTTTGTGTGTCCATTCACCTGTTGATGGAAATTTGATTCCCCCCCCCCACTTTTTGATTATTATGAATAATGCTCCTATAAACATTCCTGCACGGACTTACTGTTTTCTCTTTGTATTCCACTTAGGAGTGGGATAGCTGGGTCAGATGGTTACTTTAACATTTTGAGGAAGCAACAAACTGTTTTCCCCAGTGGCTGCATTTTACAGCCTCACCAGCGAAGTATTTGTTGTTCAGTGACTCAGGCGTGTCTGACTCTTTGTGACCCTCTGGGCTATGTAGCCCACCAGGCTCCTCTGTCCATGGGATTTTCCAGGCAAGAATATTGGAGTGGGTTGCCATATCTTTCTCCAAGCAAAGTATTAGGGTTTGGATTTCTCCACATCCTGGTCCACAATTGTTAGTGTCTGTGTTTTTTCATTTTAGCCATCCTTGTGATTTTGTGTGAAGTGTATCTCCCTGTGGCTTTAATACTGCATTTACATAGATAGCATATTAAAAAGCAGAGACATTACTTTGCCAACAAAGTTCCGTCTAGTCAAGCCTATAGTTTTTCCAGTGGTCATGTATGGATGTGAGAGTTGGACTGTGAAGAAGGCTGAGCGCCAAAGAACTGATGCTTTTGAACTGTGGTGTTGGAGAAGATTCTTGAGAGTCCCTTGGACTGCAAGGAGATCCAACCAGTCCATCCTAAAGGAAATCAGTCCTGAATATTCATTGGAAGGAATGCTGCTGAAACTGAAACTCCAATACTTTGGCCACCTGATGCAAAGAACTAACTCATTGGAAAAGAACCTGATGCTGGGAAAGATTGAAGGCGGGAGGAGAAGGGGACGACAGAGGATGAGATAGCTGGATGGTATCACCGACTCGATGGACATGAGTTTGGGTGAACTCTGGGAATTAGTGATGGATAGGGAGGCCTGGCGTGCTGCGATTCATGAGGTCGCAAAGAGTTGGAAACAACTGAGCGACTGAACTGAACTGAATGGCTAAGAACGTTGAGTGTCTTTTCAAGTGCCCATTGCCATTGGCGTATCTTCTTTCAGAGAAATGCCTATTCTGATCCTTTGTTTATTTTTTGAAAAGAAGGAATGGGATCCTCAAGACAAGTGGAAGAGTTGTCTTTACATTTTATTTTAGTTTTAGGCTGCACTGTGCCCCATTTGGGGATCTTAGTTCCCCAACCAGGGACTGAACACAGGCCTTTTGCAGTGAAAGGATGGAATCATAACCACTGGACCTCCAGGAAATTCCCTAGAAACCAAGTTCTGGGTACTAGATATGTGTTCATCACTATGGAGGGTCACTACTCTCCTCTCTCAGCTGAAAGATCTGGGGACTGACTGCACTTATATAACTCCATAAGTATTGAAAGGGCTTCCCTGGTGGCTCAGTGGTAAAGAATCTGCCGGCAATGCTGAGGCCCGGGATTGACCCCTGGGTTGGGAAGATCCCCTGAAGGAGGGCATGGCAACCCACTACTCCAGTATTCTTGCCTGGAGAATTCCATAGACAGAGGATCCTGGCGGATTATGGTCCATAGGGTGGCAAAGAGTGGGACACGACTGAATCGACTAAGCAGCAGCAGCAAGTATTGAACACCACGACTCCACATCAATATCCACTTCTAATCCACAGGGTTCATTCTAGTTTTTCTCTTTTCCAGATCTGCTGTTCCCCTCACCAACAGTGGGAAATTCATCTCCTGTTATTTTTAGTATATTTACTTATCTGATCATTCCTCCTCATATGTAACCAATCTCCCATCTCCACCATCTATCCTCTCCCATCTTGAAGCCAACCTTACCCCAAATAACTGGTTTAGTGCTTTTTTTTTGGCTGCACCACACACCACATGGGATCCTAGGTCCCCGACCAGGGGTGGAATCCATGTCCCTTGCATTGGAGGTGCAGAGTCCTAACCACCGGACCACTATGGAAGTCCCAATAAGTGTGTCATTTTTAGAAATATTCTCTTTATTTATTTACTTATTTGGCTCCATCAGGTGTTATTTGTGGCATGTGGGATCTAGTTCCCTGACCAGGGGTAGAACCCAGGTCCCTTGCATTGGGAGTGCAGAGTCTTAACCACTGGACCAATAAGTGTATCTTAATGAGACAGATGATGAGCACGTTAATTTCTTTCTCTGACTTGGTGTCCAGATTAAAATGTCTTTTCTTTTTTTTTGTACAGAAACTCCAAAGGCTATTACCAATAAGATGGGTGTGGAAGGAAGTGCTTGGTAAAGATTTAGAAACTGAACACTTCCTAATTCACCTCAAAAACCATCTAAGAATATTTGAGACGTGTATTTATTATTAGACATCTTGGCTGTCCTCATTTGGTGCAGACACGGAAAGCCCTACATCCTAGGGCCCAGCCAAGTCTGTTATTTTGAGGGAGAAAACATCCACTGTCTTTGATGTATTCGAAGAATTGTCTGACAGTCCCCCAGTGAAAGCATATTTACCAGGTTCTTTTGTGTAACGGTGGATAGTGGAGGAAGATTGAAGGTAGTGGGAAATTCACCCGAATATTTTCCCATCATCAGGGGAAGTGTTGGCTGCTTTTTGTTTTCCCTTTTGGCTTGCCATTGAGCCAGGAAGATTAAATCTTATTTAATTGCGCCACCTGCTGACAACGTTCCAGAATTTCTTTTTTCTTTCAACAAAAGGCAAAAATCAGCAAAGATTATTCAGTCTTTCTCTCTTCCCCCTGGAAAACTACTACTCACAGAGCTGGGGTGGTAGAAATATGTCAGCGTTGTTCTTTAATGAAACAAACTTTTGCTTTCCACAGTTTCAACAATGAAAAACATTACGTTTTTATTGTGACATATGACATACAGAAACGTGCATAAAATGTATATGTATGGTTTAAATAATAATCATAAAGAGAATCTGCATAAGATCCAGGTCAAGAAAAAGATGTTTTCAACAACAATAACAATAAAAACAAATAAGGGGGACTTCCCTGGCGGACCAGTGGCTAAGACTTCATCATCCCAACGCAGGGGGCTGGGGTTCTATTCTTGGTCAGGAAACTAGACCCCACATGCAGCAACTAAAGATCCTGCATGCCGCAATGAGGAGCAAATATCCTGGGTGCTGCAACTAAGACCCGGTGCAGCCAAATAAATAAAAAAAAATAAAATGTGGTATGCTCTACAACGGAATATTATTCAGCCATAAAATGGAATGAAAGGAGTCAGTACAAAACGCCACAACTATGTGATTCCATTTATATGAAATGTCCAGAATAGGTGAATCCACAGCAACAGGAAGTAGGTTAGTGGTTTCCAGGGAAGGGGTTAGAGGAAAGAGAGATGGACTGCTAATAGGGACAAGGTTTCTTCTCGGAGTGATGAAAATGTTCTGGACATATTACAAACAACTGAATTTCATAAAGAGTGAATTTTATGGCAGGTGACACACCTTAGTTAATTTGTCACAAATAACATATATTTTATTAGAAAGGGTTGTTTGTTTGTTTGTTTGTTTGACCACACCTTGCGGCATGAGGGATCTTAGATCAAAGCCCATGTCCCCTGCAGTGGAAGCCCAAAGTCTACATTTTTGAGGACCCACTGTATATCAAACGCCATGCTAGGTACTGGGGTGACAATAATGAGCAAAACTAGATAGGGCTCCTATTCATATGTGGTATACATAGTGTTAAATATTAAATCACATGAAAGATATTCAAAGACCTTCAAAAGGAGGGCAAGCCAATTCATAGCACAAGACTTCAAATTATTTCTGCCTAGTAGAATTTTGTTATGATTAGGAAAACCTCTACATCTCATTTCTCCGTTGAAGGAATCTGATGCCTGCCCCCTCTGCACCACCATAAGGGTAACAAACAAGTTAAAAGAGACCTCAAATATGGAATGGAAAATACGAAACCATCAAGGTACATATATGCTTAATTTTTTCCTGCTTTTTATTTGGGGGAATTTTTTCAAAAGAAGGAAGGGAGGAAGGAAGGAAAGAAAATTTCATTTTCTGTGAAATATGCATACAGAAAAGAGCAGGGTCTTCTCTGGTGGTCCATCAGTCAAGAACCCACCATCGATGCAGGGGACATGGGTTCCATCCCTGGTGGGGGAACTAAGATTTCACATGCTGGGGGGCAACTAAGCCTGTAGCCACTAGAGAAGGCTGCACACTGCAATGAAGACCCAGCACAGCCAAAATGTTTTTAAAAAAGAAAAGAGTAAAAAACATTTTGTATAGTTTAACAAAGAATTATGAGGTGAACATCTATGTAACTACCACCCAAGAAAAGAAACAGAATATCACCAGCTCTCGGGTGTTAATTTCCAATTGCAATCTCCTTCTTTTCCACAGAAGAAGGTTCCACTTCTAACCACAGTCCTAATTTTTTGTGGTAATTTCTTTACCTTTCCTTGTGGTTTTACCACGTATCTTTGCCTCCCTACATAACATTTGTTTTTCCTAGTTTGAAACTTTTATAAGTGAAATTATATTGGTTTATTTGTTTCTGATTCATTTTTATGCCTCCTGTGCTCAGTATGATGTTTTTAAGAGTCACCTGTATTACATGGACTATAATTTATTTTCACTGATGTGACATTCTATGGAATAAGTACTACACAAGTGATATACTCATGCTATCACGGATAAACATTCAGATCATTTCCTGTTTGGGGTTTGAAGAACAACGCTGGAAAGGGCATTCGAGTACATTTATCCTGGTACCTAGCCAGGAGTTAATTGCTAGAAGCAAGGTTACTCATGACTTTAGATCTCAGCCAACATAGTTCACACTCTCTAAAAGTGTTTGGACTCTCCTGCTTTTTTTGAAATACCTTTGAAAAGTGTATTTCATATGGCTGGTAGCTTAAAAAGATTCTAAGTGGGTTTCATGAAAGCTGCTATTGGTCTGTTTGAAATGGGGAGACAAGTACCACTTGCCAGAAAAAGCACTTCAAAGAATTTAACATCTGCTCAGTGCCTCTCAGCTCGCAGCTCTGTTTGACAACAGTGCAAACATCACCATTCATACATCTTCCACACACCTTCCATGGGAACAGTTGTTACCTGTGATAGCAGTTATGCTTTCACAAACAGTATTTCAAGTAATCCTTATAAAATCCTGAGAGGTAGGTGCTCTTAACTGTATTTTAGAGATGAGGCAACTGAGAGCCAGAGTTACAGCTGTTCCAAGTGTCCAGTAAATTCCAGTGCAGGGGCTGTAGCTCAGGTTATTTCTTTTCATCACACTTTAGCATGGGACTCTGAGAGTGCACGTTGGAGAGAAGTGCACGTTGTTGTAAAGGACTCACTGTAACTAGATCCGCTGAGCACTGCATACTCCATAGGCAAAGCATATGTCCTACTTCTTCATTTGGGATTGGATCATGTAGCTTATTTTGATCAACATGATTAAAGGTTTATAAAGCACTTGAATGAGGGAATTCCCTGGCAGTCCAGTGGTTAAGACTCCATGCTTCCATTGCCAGGGGGCTCAGATTTCATCCCTGGTCAGGGAACTAAGATCCCGCATGCTGCATGGCGCAGCCAAAAGTAAATTCATAAACTGAGCTTATGTTTTTAAAAAGTGCAGTATATATATGTATGAACGTGTGTGTTAGTCACTTAGTTGTGTCTGACTCTTTGCAACCTGATAGGCTGTAGCCCACCAGGCTCCTCTGTTCATGGAATTCTCCAGGCAAGAATATTGGAATGGGTTGCCATTCCCTTCTCCAGGGAATTTCCACGACCCATGGATCTAACCTAGGTCTCCTGAGTTGCAGGCAGATTTTTTTACCATCTCAGCCACCAGGGAAGCCCCCACATATATGTATACATACATATATATCATATATACAGATATACATTACATATATATAATATATATATATCTGTAGGATGTTTGGATTCCAAAGCCAAAAAATATTAACTAGCTTTACAGAAAAGGTTTGCCCAATTCACCCCCTGGCTCTCAGGAAGAGGGTTCACTTTCCCTAGACAAAAGGGAAGCTAACATACTTGGAGATCTGCCATCAAGGAGGAAAGCAGGGGGTGGCTGGGTGTTGAATTTCAGTAGCAACCAGTAGTGTGTCAACCAGGGAACCACAGCCCCCATTCTACCTGTCCCTATTATCACGGCCCAGGACTTGTCTGAGGCTCAGGACAAAGACAGTATCAATCAAACAATGAAAATATCAGCACAGAAAATGAAGTAGGTTGGGGCAAGGGACTGGTTTTCAACCATTCACCAGACTTGAAAGGCTGGATAAAGTTATTCTCTTGATACCTCTTTTGTCATCTTTTGAAGAGCCAGGAATGATAAAAATTGTCCTTTATTCAGCCATTCATTTATTCAACGAGTGTTTATTAAGGACCTCCTGGGAACTGTATTCATTTGCTAGGGCTGCTGCCATCACAAAGTAACCACCAACCGAGGCAGCTTATCTGACAGAAGTTGATTGTCTCACAGTTTTGGAGGCTACATGTTTGAAATCAAGGTGTCAGCAGGGCTGGTTCCTCCTGGAGGCTCTGAGGGAAGCTTTGTCCCATGACCTTATCCCACCTTCTGCTGGTTTGTCTTTTGTTGTTGTTGTGCCAGGTCTTAGTTGCAACACTCTGCAACTGATTCCATCAGGACCTTTAGTTACTGCATGTGAAATCTTAGTGATCAAACCCGGATTGGGAGCTCCAAGTCTTAGCTACTGGACCACGAGGGAAGTCCCTGCCTGCATCTGTAGTGTTCCCTGGCTTGTGGACAGGGTTTCCCCAATGGCTCAGCGGTAAAGAATCTGCTTGCAATGCAGGAGACACAGGAGATTTGGGTTCAATCCCGGTCAGGAAGATTCCCCTGGAGAAGGAAACGGCAACCCACACCAGTATTCTTGCCTGGAAAATGCCATAGACAGCGGAGCCTGGCGGGCTACAGTCCATGGGGTCCCAAAGAATTCTCCCTGTTCAATCCATTGCTGTGGTCTAAAAGTCACCTTCTAGATATCCCTGGTGGTCCAGTGGTTAAGACTCTACGCTTCTACCGCCAGGGACGAGGGCTGGATCCCTGATCAGGGAACTAAGATCTCACATGCCTTGGCTCAGCCAGAAGACTAAAAAATGAAAAAAAAAAAAAAAAATATATATATATATATATAGTTAAGTTTAATTTAAAAAAAAGTCACCTTCTGCCTCATCCCATGCCAACAGAGCAAATTCACAAAAACACAATGGTTCCTGGCCACTGGATTTGGATCCAACCTCCCTGGCCTTGGCATCTAGACCTCGTCACTCCCAATCTACCCTACTCTGTTCAAAGGACACAACTTCCCATGTCATTTCCTCCCTTCTACTTTAGTCAAGACAGTGTCTGGAATCATTTTACACTGTCATGCTTACCTCCAAGATTTTGCCTAGGCTATTTCTATAGCTTAACCCCACCTGGTCTTTCCGAGTGTGAATTCATCAAGGACAGGGGCTGAATTATATTCACCTTTTTATCTCCAGGATCCACCACAACGTATATATAAAAAAGATAACACGTTTTCCACAAACATCTATGGGATCAAGCTGATGAACTGACACTGGGGACTTCCAAAACACTTATAACCTTTATGACACAAAAGCACACTTACTTCTATGCAGATTTGTTTCTTCTTTTCTGGTTTCTATTCAGCATATCTTCCTGACAATTAATTTCCTGACTGGGATTCCTGACTAGGACCTTTATGTGGGTGAGAATAAGTGCTCTTCATTTTTTAAACACTCATTTTCAACCTGGGCACACAGGATGCATTAAAATGTGCCTTTTTTTTTCTTTTTTTAATTTATTTGGCTGCGCCAGGTCTTAGTTGTGGTACGTAGGCTCTAGTTCCCTGACTAGGGGTCAAACCTGGGGCTCTTGCACTGAGAGCGCGAAATCTTAGTCACTGGTGCACCAAAGAAGTCCTGCAAATGTGTTGCGGGGCTGAGAAAAACAAAATTCTTGGGGAAAAAGAAAGCAGGGAAAATCCTCTTTCCCTCTAGAACTTTTCTTAAATATACATGCAAAAAAAAAAAAACCTTTTTAAAAATCGAAAATTATTAGTTCCCTGTGATCACATTCTGGCCTTTACATTTCTGCACCCGAACATTTGGGACAGCCCCTAAATTCAGCTTTCCATTCAAACACACTCATCTTTGTCGCTTTCTCCCACCTCCTTTCAGGCTTCGGAACACGATCCCGCCCACTTCCGGCAGAGGCGTACACAGCGCAGGCGCAACTCCTGGACCTTTCTACCGACCTCCGGGTCTAGTGCTGAAGTATACGCATGTGCAAGGGTCGGGGCGGGCCTGCTTAATTGGGCGGGAGAATGTAGGTCCGCGGAACTCACGCGACTGTCTCCGCCCACCTAAGTAGGCGGGAGGAGCCGAGAGCCGCCTCAAGGTTCAGGCCGCGCACGCGCACCGAGTGCTGGGACGCGGCAAGGTACAAGGGAGCCTTGACGCATGCTTATTTAAATAAGGCAAGGAGCGTCTCTTGTCAGCTCCTTAACCCGCCTCCTTTCTCTTCTTTGTACCCGCCTCTGACTTTTAAAGGGCTAGAGCTCTTTTTCACCGCATTGCTTTTTTTTTTTTAAATTAAGCGTTTAGGTGGGCTTTCCTGATAGCTCAGTGGTAAAGAATCGTCCTGCCAATACCAGGAGAAACGAGTTCTATCCCTGATGTGGAAAGATCCCACACCTAAATTAATTAATCAGTCATTTATTGAGAGCCTTCTGTGTGCTGGGCCCAACTTACATTTTCTTCTGTGTGCATTGTCCAATTTTTCCTTTGGAATACTTGTAAAAAATACATCATTATGTATATTTTTGGTAATACCATTCCCTTGGAGGCAATTTTCAGAAATGGGAGGCAATGTGGTCTTCTGGGCAGGTCTTAGGTCAAAAGATCTAAGATTGAATCTTGGCTCAGCCACTTATTTGCTCTTTTACTCTGTCTGGGTATCATCCTTAACTTTTGTGAATTTAAGCGTTTGCAGATTTTAAAAAGTGATGTTAAAGCTACCTACCTCATAGGATGGTTGTGAAAACACGAGTACATTTTTAAAAACTCAACAAAGTACCAAGTACTGTGGCTCATACCAGCTATTAAATAAATAGTAGTTAAGTGGAATTAGCCAGAAAATAGTTTCATAGTTTCTGTAACATGGTTTCAGATGGTTCTTCAAGAGGATTTAACTAATTACCAGGATGGTTAGCAGTAGGTAAAGGAATCTTTTTCCCCACAATGTTATCAATATCACAGTCCATCATTTTTTACACATTTTTCTAGTCTAGACAGTATGTAATGGTATGGCAGGCTTATTTTAACGTTCATTTCTTTAATTGCTGGGGAGGTTGCGGATTTTTCCTTGGGATGATTTATTAGCTGTATTTCTTTGCCTAACAACTGTTTTCAAACACCATAATTTCCACTGGGTTATCCTTGCAGACATTATGTTAGGTTCTGACAGAGCATTTTGCTGACCAACTGAAATAAAAAAAAAAAAAAGGAGGGATAGGGAGCTGTGGTCAGTAAAAAGAAATTTTCCAAGGAGGGGGCAGAGCGAGAGATGAGAGCTCATCCCTGCACACAGCACTGTCCAGACCTTTCTATGGTAAAGGAGATGTCCTGTGTCTACACCGTCCCCTGGGGTAGCCAGTTGCCACACGTACCTACTGGATACTTGGAATGTGTCTAGTACAACTGAAGAACTGAATTTTTATTTTTCTAAAATTCTTTGGGACTTCTCTGGTGGTTCAGTGATTGACTCTACATTTCCAAGGCAGGAGGTGGCATGGGTTTGATCCCTGGATGGGAAACGAAGAACCTGCGTGGTGGGGTGTGGCCAAAATAAATATAATAAAATTCTTTGATGGCATAACTCTAGAGATTAAGAAAGAAGGAGAGAAAGGAGAATAAAAGAGCTGTCCTGCAGAGTCACTCAAAAGTGACCTCATATTATTTTGGGAAGGAAAACATCTCTTACTGAGGAGGCCGTAAAACATTTGGGGTCTTGTCTTTTATGGTCTTCTGTCTTGACCTTAGGATTGATTTCCAGTACTACAATAGTGCAGATAAGTGGCCTAGTTGAGCACATCTGTATTTTAACAGCTTTGTTCCCCTACTGTGATAAATGGACCCAGAGGTGAACATTTGTAAAATATTTGAATTTTTTTTCATTGTTCCACTTTCAAAAGTATTGCTCTTGTTAAATACAATGTTTAGTTTCTCTTGTAATACGTTTTGTTAACCTGTGTAAAAGGATTACATTTCATTATGGCTTTAAAAATGCTATTTTTATGTGAATTTAAATGCAGCCACATATTGTTTTTTAAAACCATATGGTTTACCACTAATTTCCCAAAGTTGCCATAAACTCTCAAAAGTTTAAAAAAAAATGGCATCCTATATATCAAGGGACTCAAATTTAGACTTTTGGCATTATTTCCAAGAGAGACAGTCCCAGAGGATCAGTGGTAACAAGAATGGTGTGTTCAGTTTTCAAAAGTCTATCAGGCTATACACCGATGATATTTCCATTTTTTCTATAGAATTATATTTCAGTAAAAATTTAAACAACATTTCTGCATTTTGTGTTACCCTCTTTAGGTATTTCTCTGATTTTTAATTTAGTAAAAGTCAAAAAAAAAAAAAGGCCTGTGACTTGCTCTGGACATCTGAGAGTCCCTAGAGGGCGCTCATTCTGCACTGGAGACTTTAAAACATCTTTATTGAGAGAGAATTCACACACTGTACAATTTACCCATTTAAAACGAGCGATTTGATGGGTCTTAGTATATTCACCGGAGAAGGCAATGGCATCCCACTCCAGTACTCTTGCCTGGAAAATCCCATGGATGGAGGAGCCTGGTAGGCTGCAGTCCATGGGGTCGCTAAGAGTCGGGCACGACTAACTTCACTTTCACTTTTCACTTTCATGCATTGGAGAAGGAAATGGCAACCCACTCCAGTATTCTTGCCTGAAGAATCCCAGGGAGAGAGGAGCCTAAGGGCTGCCATCTATAGGGTCGCACAGAGTCGGACACGACTGAAGCGACTTAGCAGTAGCAGTAGCAGTATATTCACAGAGTTATACATCCGTTATCACAGTCAGTTTTAGAGTATTTTTATCACCACAAAAAAACAAAAACCTTGCCCTTTAACTATCACCTTCCTATCTTCCCATCCTCCCCTTCCCCAAGTAACCAATAATCTAAACTCTTTCTGTCTTATAGTTTTGCCTATCCTGGACACCTCATATCAATGGAAACAACTTTTTGTGTCTGGCTTCTCTCAGTACAATGTTTTCAAGGTTCATTCTTGCTGTAGCCTGTGTCAGTACTGCATTCCTTTTTATGCCTGAATAATATTCCATTATTATTATGTATGGATAGATGACATTTTGTTCATCCATTCATCTTTTTTTATTTTTTTAAGCTGTGCAACTCAGCTTGTGCCTTAGTTCCCCAATCAGAGCTCAAACCTAGGCCCTCTGCCATGGAAGCGTGAAGTCGTAACCACTAGACCGCCAGAGAATTCCCCTATCCATTCATCTTTTGATGGTCATTTGAGTTGTCTCCAGGCGGGTCTTTCCTGCCACTTCTGGGAAGGTTTAGACCCAGATTATTCAGCTCCAGAAGGCCCCATTTGCATTTTATTTAGACAGTGCTCTCAAGAATGGACTACAGTGTGAATGTCAGGTCCTGGAGTTGACAACTCAGCAAGCATTGGACAAAAACGGGATTTCTTAAAAAAAAAAAAAGGAGGGATAGGGAGCTGTGGTCAGTAAAAAGAAATTTTCCAAGGAGGGGGCAGAGCGAGAGATGAGAGCTCATCCCTGCACACAGCACTGTCCAGACCTTTCTATGGTAAAGGAGATGTCCTGTGTCTACACCGTCCCCTGGGGTAGCCAGTTGCCACACGTACCTACTGGATACTTGGAATGTGTCTAGTACAACTGAAGAACTGAATTTTTATTTTTCTAAAATTCTTTGGGACTTCTCTGGTGGTTCAGTGATTGACTCTACATTTCCAAGGCAGGAGGTGGCATGGGTTTGATCCCTGGATGGGAAACGAAGAACCTGCGTGGTGGGGTGTGGCCAAAATAAATATAATAAAATTCTTTGATGGCATAACTCTAGAGATTAAGAAAGAAGGAGAGAAAGGAGAATAAAAGAGCTGTCCTGCAGAGTCACTCAAAAGTGACCTCATATTATTTTGGGAAGGAAAACATCTCTTACTGAGGAGGCCGTAAAACATTTGGGGTCTTGTCTTTTATGGTCTTCTGTCTTGACCTTAGGATTGATTTCCAGTACTACAATAGTGCAGATAAGTGGCCTAGTTGAGCACATCTGTATTTTAACAGCTTTGTTCCCCTACTGTGATAAATGGACCCAGAGGTGAACATTTGTAAAATATTTGAATTTTTTTTCATTGTTCCACTTTCAAAAGTATTGCTCTTGTTAAATACAATGTTTAGTTTCTCTTGTAATACGTTTTGTTAACCTGTGTAAAAGGATTACATTTCATTATGGCTTTAAAAATGCTATTTTTATGTGAATTTAAATGCAGCCACATATTGTTTTTTAAAACCATATGGTTTACCACTAATTTCCCAAAGTTGCCATAAACTCTCAAAAGTTTAAAAAAAAATGGCATCCTATATATCAAGGGACTCAAATTTAGACTTTTGGCATTATTTCCAAGAGAGACAGTCCCAGAGGATCAGTGGTAACAAGAATGGTGTGTTCAGTTTTCAAAAGTCTATCAGGCTATACACCGATGATATTTCCATTTTTTCTATAGAATTATATTTCAGTAAAAATTTAAACAACATTTCTGCATTTTGTGTTACCCTCTTTAGGTATTTCTCTGATTTTTAATTTAGTAAAAGTCAAAAAAAAAAAAAGGCCTGTGACTTGCTCTGGACATCTGAGAGTCCCTAGAGGGCGCTCATTCTGCACTGGAGACTTTAAAACATCTTTATTGAGAGAGAATTCACACACTGTACAATTTACCCATTTAAAACGAGCGATTTGATGGGTCTTAGTATATTCACCGGAGAAGGCAATGGCATCCCACTCCAGTACTCTTGCCTGGAAAATCCCATGGATGGAGGAGCCTGGTAGGCTGCAGTCCATGGGGTCGCTAAGAGTCGGGCACGACTAACTTCACTTTCACTTTTCACTTTCATGCATTGGAGAAGGAAATGGCAACCCACTCCAGTATTCTTGCCTGAAGAATCCCAGGGAGAGAGGAGCCTAAGGGCTGCCATCTATAGGGTCGCACAGAGTCGGACACGACTGAAGCGACTTAGCAGTAGCAGTAGCAGTATATTCACAGAGTTATACATCCGTTATCACAGTCAGTTTTAGAGTATTTTTATCACCACAAAAAAACAAAAACCTTGCCCTTTAACTATCACCTTCCTATCTTCCCATCCTCCCCTTCCCCAAGTAACCAATAATCTAAACTCTTTCTGTCTTATAGTTTTGCCTATCCTGGACACCTCATATCAATGGAAACAACTTTTTGTGTCTGGCTTCTCTCAGTACAATGTTTTCAAGGTTCATTCTTGCTGTAGCCTGTGTCAGTACTGCATTCCTTTTTATGCCTGAATAATATTCCATTATTATTATGTATGGATAGATGACATTTTGTTCATCCATTCATCTTTTTTTATTTTTTTAAGCTGTGCAACTCAGCTTGTGCCTTAGTTCCCCAATCAGAGCTCAAACCTAGGCCCTCTGCCATGGAAGCGTGAAGTCGTAACCACTAGACCGCCAGAGAATTCCCCTATCCATTCATCTTTTGATGGTCATTTGAGTTGTCTCCAGGCGGGTCTTTCCTGCCACTTCTGGGAAGGTTTAGACCCAGATTATTCAGCTCCAGAAGGCCCCATTTGCATTTTATTTAGACAGTGCTCTCAAGAATGGACTACAGTGTGAATGTCAGGTCCTGGAGTTGACAACTCAGCAAGCATTGGACAAAAACGGGATTTCTTGCCAGGGTGGAGCATCCCGGCTTCCAGCCAAAGCTCTGTGCCCAGGAAAGTATATCCCCCCAAGGGAATATTTCTCTGTGGGTGTGGGGAGGAGTTCCTCTCACCTCTGACTACACAGGAGAACTCCCTTCACCTCAAGCTGTAAACAAGGCCCTTTAGAGGAGCCCAAGCTATTCAAGACTGACTACCTTTTTTTGTTTGTTTTGGCCACGCCACACGTAGCATGTGGGATCTTACTTCCCACATGGGGGATGGTACATGCGCCCTCTGCAGCGGAAGCACGGAGTCTGAACCACTGCACTGCCAGGGAAGTACCAGTTCTAGCCATTCAAACCTGGCAAGTAATTATCAGAAGGGTGTATGAGACAGAAGCCCTCATGCTTGACGTTCCTGGCACTTCAGTATTAAGGAGTGGCCGGTCTGTAGCATCCACTTAGGAGTTTTTGAATAATGCTACCAAATTCTGACTCCACAAGGAGAATAATGTTATAGATTTGTAACCTGCCAATCCAGATTGCCTTCAGAGGCAGATAAATGTTAACCTACTGGGCTTCTCTAGTGGTACAGTGGATAAGAATCCACCTGCCAATGCAGGGGACACAGGTTCAATCCCTGGCCCAGGAAGATGTCACATACCATGGAGCAACTAAGCCTGTGCCCCACAACTATTGAGCCTACTGTCTAGAGCCCAAAGCTGCAACTACTGAGTCTGCATGCTGCAGCTACTGAGCCCATACTCTAGAGCCCATGAGTCACAAGTACTGAGCCTGTGTGCTCCAACTACTGAAGCCCGTGCACCTAGAGCCTGTGCTCCGCAGCAAGAGAAACCACTGCAATGAGAAGCCCTAGTACATCAACAAAGAGTGGCCCCTGCTTGCTGCAACAAGAATAAAGCCCCAGTGCAGCTACGAAGACCTGGTGCAACCAAAACCAACCAACCAAATAAATAAATGATTGAAAGAAACAACATTAATCTACTCCAGTTTCTTCTCTAGGGGACAGTCCTTGCTTCCCCTGAGCCAGGATGTGATTAGCGGCTGTGAAAGGGCTTCTTGTAGGGATGGGACTGAGGCTTGAAGCTGTGTCTTAGCCTGACCTTAGGAGAGAGAAAACTAGACCATAGAGGAACCACTCAGCTGACAGTGGGGCAGCCCTGGACAAAACCACAGCACAGGCGTTGTTTGCACTGGGAGAGAACCTCTGGGACAGCTGGCCAAGTACCTGAGGAGGAGAAGAGAATGTCTTAAGGAGAACTGCAGCATCTACACCTACAGCCTGACTGGCCCTGGGCAGACTCTGGATCTTAGATGAGCCAATCATGAATGTGGGATGGGAATTTGGAAAGAGCCAATTAATTTCTGTGAGTGATTGGAACTAAGGTGGAACCATGAAATGGAACCATTCTCTTTAAAAACAATTTTTTAAAGCTTTTCTTTCATTATTTACAAAAATTTTTAATTTGTTTTTAATTGGAGGATAATTGCTTTACAATATTGTGTTGGTTTCTGCCATGTCAACATGAATCAGCCATAGGTATACCTATGTCCAGGCTTCCCAGTGGCTCAGTGGGTAAAGAATCCGCCTGCAATGCAGAAGATGTAGTAGACAAGGGTTTGATCCCTGGGTGGGGATCTTCCCAAGCATATTCTTGAGCAGGATACTACTTCCCCAACATTGCATGCAGTTTCTGTTTCCCCTTGAGTAGGAATCTTCAACCTGAGGACCAAGGACTCCCAGACAGGAGTCCCTAAAAGCACATCATTCATTCATTTGACAAATTGGTGCCAGAAATTTCTTCTAGGTCCTAGGAAAACCAGAGAAGAAATACAAAAACTTCTCTGCCTGCACATATTGTTACCCAGCATGGGCACAGCAAAGCAACTCACAGTGGGAATTTGCAGCAAAGTAAGAGTTTATTTGCAGGGGTGAAAGTGAAAGTTGCTCGGTTGTGTTCAACACTTTGCGACCCCGTGGACTATACAGTCCATGGAATTCTTCAGGCCAGAATACTGGAGTGGGTAGCCTATCCCTTCTCCAGCGGATCTTCCCAACCCAGGAATCGAACTGGGGTCTCCTGCATTGCAGGTGAATTCTTTACCTACTGAGCTATCAGGGAACTCAATGGTAAAGAATCTGCCTGCCAATGCAGGAGACCCAGGTTCAATCCCTGGGTCAGGAAGATCCCCTGGAGAAGAGGACGACAACTCACTCCATTCTGTAGCCCACCAGAGGAGCCTGGTGGGCTGCAGTCCATGGGGGCAGCAAAGAGTCAGACACGACCGAGCGACTAAGCACACGTGTACACAAGCAAGGAAAATGGACAGCTCATGTTCAAAAGACTCAAATTCTCTGATGGTTTTCAGGGGAAGGTTTTTAGGGAAAGGGGTCCTAAGATGAGTGCTCAAGTGTGGCGTTAACAGGGTGATGTTTCAGGAATGTCAATCATCAACCTTCTGGTGGTTCCAACCAGTCTGGCTCTACATGCCAGAGGACAGCATGTCATCACCAGCCTTCACCTGGAGGAGGGTGGGAGGTCTTAATTTCTGCTGAACAACTCAAAGATATGTGTCAGATGTTATCTATTTTCCTCCAGAAGGAACTAGGAGTCCAGTGTCTCTTTTGTTCTCATCATTAACTGCTTAAGCCTGTTCTTCCTGGGGAAGGCCAAGGAGACTACAGCCTTTTTCCTACAAATGAGTAAAAAGGGGCATGGAGGGGTTTTTGTACTGGGAAGACCTCACAAGTTCCTGCTTGGTTTCAATTCCCCCTTTTCTTGATGATCCCCAATCCTGAGGGGAACAGGGCCAGGATAGGAAAAGGAATAAAGTTTCCAATAGAAAGATTAATCACAAACTTGGGAAACTGGGTTATTAGGGGAACTCAGTTTCAATACGGCAACATGACAATAGCTGTCCAGTACAGGCAGAGGTTATAACGGGTATTCATTTTACTATTACTGTTAACTATTAAGTTTTTCTGTGTTTTTGAAATTTTTCACTTAAAAGTTGAAAGAGGGCTTCCCTGGTGACTTAGTGGTAAAGAATCCACCTGCCAATACAGGAGACATGGGTTCACTGCCTGGTCCTGGAAAATCCCACATGAAACATAGCAACTGAGCCTGTGTGCCACAACTATTGAGCCTGTGCTCTAGAGCCCAGGAACTGCAACTACTGAGGCCATGTGCTGCAGCTACTGAGGTCTACACCCCTAGATCCCGTGCTCCGCAACAAGAGAAGTCACCACAATAAGATGCCTGAGCACCACATCTAGAGAGTAATCCATGATCGCTGCAACTAAAGAAAAGCCTGCGCAGCAATAAAGAGCAAGCACAGCCAATAAATAAATAAATACATGTTTTTAAAAAATTGAAAGAAAAAAATTTTGACTTCAAAGAGACAGATAATAAATAGTGTTTGGATGTGTGTGTGTGTGTGTGTTCATGTGTGTGGCTTATAAGAACATGAAACAGGATGAGAGTGGGAAAGAGGAAAACAAGTCAGAAAGTATATATGGAGATTCCAGTTTTAAATAGGGTGGTCCAGGGACTTCCCTGATGGACCAGTTGTTAAGAATCCACCTTCCAGTGAAAGGGACTCAGGTTCGACTCCTGGATGAACTAAGATCCGACTTGCCCATAGGGCAGCGAAGTTTTAGAGCCATAATGAAGACCCAGCACAGCCAAAATATAAGAGTCAGACACGACTTGGTGACTGAACAACAACAACAATATATAGATAGATAAATACACGATGATCCAGAAACTCCAAGTTGAGATGATGTTTGAATAAAACCCTGGAGAGCAGGGAGTGAGCCAGGCTACTTTCTGGAGGAAGATATGGCCTGCCTGGCAGAGGAGACAGAGAGGCAAAGGCCCTGAGACAAGAACATGCCTAGCATTTTCCAGGAACAGTAAGAAAGTAAGTGTGAGGTTAGAGCAGAGTGGGTTTGGGCACACAGTGTAGGGGACAAGTGAGAAGAGAGGGAGGCAGGCAGATGACATGGGGCGTTGAAGCCACTATAGTCGCTATGGCTTTTACTCTGAGTGACCAGGGGAGCCACCATAAGGAACTGAGCAAGGCATGACTTGGACCGACTTGTGTATACCTAAACCGGATGCATCTTGCAGGGTGAAGGGGCTATTTATAGCTTCCTTCAACGTCTCGGAGGAGTCTAGTAGACCACCATAAAACAAAGAGCAGGTGTAATGTTGATCTGCCCTTCAAATCTGTCCCTTTGTTTTTTTCAATTAGGCAAAAAAGCTTGTGATCCTTTTCTGCCAGGTTCGGGCGTGGTATTTGCCAAGGGGAACCCGGGACAGGAGGCGAACCTCCCGGGCACACCGTGCCCAAGCTCCGGGATATGAGGTCTCCTGGGCTCGCCCACCTGCCTTTGGCACCAGGCCGGTGCATGAACCGGCACTCGACCTCCACGGGCCCAAAGACGTCCTTCCTCCTCGCGGGAGGATTTGCAGCCTTCCCCATCCGCGGTCCCGCGAGTTCACAGTCTCCGCAGGAAGGGGCGGGCCCTGCCTGTTGGCTTTGCAGAGGCCCCGCGTTGCCATAGCGACCCCGGCCGGGCTCTGGACGCCGGAGCAAGAGCCACAGGCAACGATAGAAGCTGGAGGCTGCGGCCGGCGACCCCCATCGTTGTTTGCCTGGGACTCCAGATCCAGACCTCCGCCCCGCAGGAGAGCGCAGGTGAGCGGTCGCAGGTGTGACGGGGAGGGGGCGAGGGCCTAACCTTCAGCCGTCTTAGCCCCTCTCGTTCCACCTTCCCTGGTGGTAATTATTGTTATTCAGTATCAAAACAACCCGAGCAGAGGTTTCCGCATACCGCGCTGTAAAACTTGTTTCCTTTTTTAATTTTTATCCTGGCCACGCTGCACGGCTTGCGGAATCTGACCAGGGAGCCCACCCGTGCCCCGGCAGTGAAAGCGCCTAGTCCTAACCATTAGACCACCAGGGAATTCCCCAAAGCTTTCTTTTCCTATCAGAAACTGTATGTAAGACCACAGCCTCCTCTAGGGTAGAATCTAAGTTCTTGAAAGTTAGGACAGAGGATATGTTACACTGATGAAGGGTAATCATCCAATGATATACGAAAGTTATTAGATTTTGGATTCTCTTAGAATTCTGAGTAAGCCAAGGAGAAAGTGTTAGCTTGAGGCTAATGTGGCATTAACACCTTTCTTAACATTTGCCAATCTCAACTGTAAGCCCCAGTGTCTAGCTATGGCTTAAGAAATGATCATAAAATCTCTTTCTTGGATAAATGTATTGAATTTTAAAGTGAATTAATTTCAATATAAAGACTAATCATGTACCGCCCTGATGGTCCTGTGGTTAAGACTCCAAGCTTCTAATGCAAAGAGAGTGGGTTTGGTACCTGGTCAAGGAATTAAGATCCCACACGGCCAAATATATATTAAAAAAAAAAAAGATTAATCACAGTACTCATGGTACACGCAAATGGGAGGAGTTCAGTTCAGTTCAGTTCAGTCGCTCAGTCGTGTCCAACTCTTTGTGACCCCATGAGTTGCAGCACGCCAAGCCTCCCTGTCCATCACCAACTCCCAGAGTTCACTCAGACTCACGTCCATCGAGTCCGTGATGCCATCCAGCCATCTCATCCTCTGTCGTCCCCTTCTTCTCCTGCCCCCAATCCCTCCCAGCATCAAAGTCTTTTCTAATGAGTCAACTCTTCGCATGAGGTGGCCAAAGTACTGGAGTTTCAGCTTTAGCATCTTTCCTTCCAAAGAAATCCCAGGGCTGATCTCCTTCAGAATGGACCGGTTGGATCTCCTTGCAGTCCAAGGGACTCTCAAGAGTCTTCTCCAACACCACAGTTCAAAAGCATCAATTCTTCGGCGCTCAGCCTTCTTCACAGTCCAACTCTAACATCCATACATGACTACTGGAAAAACCATAGCCTTGACTAGATGGACCTTAGTCAGCAAAGTAATGTCTCTGCTTTTGAATATGCTGTCTAGGTTGGTCATAACTTTTCTTCCAAGGAGTAAGCATCTTTTAATTTCATGGCTGCAATCACCATCTGCAGTGATTTTGGAGCCCCCCAAAATAAAGTCTGACACTGTTTCCACGAAAAACATTAAATTTAGGACCTGAGACTGTTTCCCTCTGCCCAGTTCACACCCTGGCTGTTTTCCTTGCTTTGAGTGCCTTTCCCAATTCCTGGGCATGATTGTCAAAATACATACTAGCCAGTGCAGTTGGCCAGCTTAGTCAGACTCCTGAAGGTCCCTGCTGTGTCCCTACAGGGAACTCCTTGATGGACAGGGCCCAGTGCAGAATGAAAATGAGGCCCTGGCTCAGGAACTATTAGGAATTTTAAAAAAGTGATAGCAGAGCACAAGCACATACCTTTCTAAGGACCAGGTCCTGTGCAGCTATTCAGGTTGGACATCTGTGATGCTGGCCCTGAATGGGTGGATACCTGGAACACCATGATCTCTAGAAACCTGCTCAGCCTTGAGGTCATACTCATTGGTCAATAACTCTGCCTGCTGATGGTTAAATAGTTCTCTGTACTGGGCAGGGAGGGTAGGAGAGCCCTGGTCTGATGGAAAAAACCTAACCAGGCAGACAGGAAGTGTACCCAAGCAGAGGGCAGAGGTCAGAGGTAGCAGGATGATCAATCATCCTGGTGTGTCTGGGGCTGTCCCAGTTCTAGCTCTGAAAGTTCCATGTCCTAGGAAACCCCTCAATCCCAGGGAAACCGGGACAGGTGGTCATCCCAGAGACAGTATCTTTAGTGATGGGGTCTCCTGACAGCTCACAAACCCCTGCAAAGCCAGCCCCTGGGCTTTTCCACCAGAGGCAGGACCTGGGGCCTAAAGTGCTGGATACGGAACCAGTGGTGGTAATGGGATGTCCCTGAGGGCTGTGCCACAGACAAGGGTGGCCTGGCTAGGTCCCAACTCCCCAGTAGTGGGCCCCAGTACTCACCACTCCAGCATCCACTCTGATTGGTCATGAGTGAGTGAATGAGTGTTAGTTGTTCAGTTATGTCCTTTGCAACCCCATGGACTGTAGCTCATCAGGCTTCTCTGTCCATGGAATTCACCAGGCAAGAACACTGGGGTGTGTTGCCATTCCCAACCCAGGGATGGAACTCAGGTCTCCCACATTGCAGGCACATTCTTTACCATATGAGCCACCAGGGAAGCCCCTGATTGGTCATACTGGTTATTAATGTGACTTTCACCCTCTGCCCAGGGCAGCTTCTTCCTGATGTCATCACAAACCCCTCTGATCTACTGGTTTCCCTGGGTTCCATCCCAAGCAATTGTGCCATCAGGTTCCCCGCCCCAGGGGGCCCTAGGGAGGCAAGGGAGGAGATAGCCGAACATCAGTCCAGCACAAAAGAATCCCCCCCAAGGGCTGCTCATCTGCCCTGGGCACTCAGAACACACATGACTCACCCCACCTGACCTCAGACAGTGTCTTTCCAGGAAGTCCCAGGGTCCCAGCATTCCTTGGAGCAAACTGAACCCCTGATGTCCCTAACCCTTTGCTAGCACCCTCTGGCTCCACAGAAGCAGCCAACATGCCTGTTTTCAAGTGCCCGCAGAAGTCGGAGCCCCTGTGGAAGGAGTGGGACCAGAAGGCCCAGAAGAACGGACTGAGGCACCAGGTGTTTGCTGTCAATGGCGACCACTACGTGGGCGAGTGGAAGGGCAACATGAAACACGGTAAGTGGGGGGTCCTTGGGAGCTCAGGGGTGAGTGTGGGGTCTGGGCCACAGTGGACCACTGGGGCCAAGGAAGCAGCTTGCAGAGCTCACTGGGGACATAAGATATATCGCTGAGGGGCGAATGCTGACTAGGACCAGCCAGGGGCATCCTCATGCTGGGGCTCTGAAATCCAACTCAACCCTGGCTTCAGGTGAGCAGAGGGGCCAGCAGGGAACGAAGCTGTCTTTAGACACCAGCCACAGCCTCAGCTGGGACTCCCAGGACAGCAGCTCATTCTCTACCCTCTGAGACCTGCACTAAGCATGGAGCTGGCTAGCAGGAGGAAAAGGTGGCCTCCAGAAACCACCTTGCACCTGGGATTCTGGTCTTCAAGCTCAGTCCTTCAAACCAGCAGGGGGCGAAATAGGACCTCTCCCACCATATCTCCACCTGGCAATGGCTGGGGCTCCCAGGGTGGAGTATGGACTCCCTGTGACACAAACTGAGCCCTGAAGAAAGAGAAACAAAGTTTTCATTCAAAAAAGGTGTTATGGCTTCTCTGTCTAGTCTTGCAATTCCAGATTTTTTCCTGCGTTAAGTGCTTGAGTCCATAAACCTGGGTCAATCTCAGCTCCATCAACTGTGACCTTGAGAGAGCTACTACACCACTCTGAGCCTCAGTCTCCCCATCTGTAAAATGGGAATAATACATATCTGTTAAGATAAGAGATACCATCTATCAAATATGTAGCCAAGGATCTGTGCAGAAGGGGAACTTCTTGAATATTCTCTGAGGGCTGAGCACAGCACAGGACATTATTCAGATTTTCCTTGTCCAAGAAGCCCCCAAAAGTTGAGCCCACCCCACACATAACACAACACCCACCCTCAGCACTGACTTAAAGGCCAAGTTTTACTGGAGCTCTTCGTGTGGTTAAGGATGACTGCCTGTGTGTTTCAATCTTTGTGGGCAGCCTGTGGTGTGGACAGAGCCCTAAACTAAGAGTCAGGACCCTGAAGTTCTGAGCCTGGCTCTATTACTGAGAGGCTGTGTGACTTTGGGTAAATCATTTTCCATTGTCTGAACTTGGCTGCCCTACCTGTGATATGACTTTGCAGGCTGGTATAAACAACTATTCATCCCCTACAGTGTGACTGGACCCTGCCTCAAGGGCAAACATCAATGATAGCATCTTTTCTATTTTCAAGCATTGTCCTAAGTATTATACATATATTAATGAATTTAATGTCCAGAACAACCCCATGAGATCGTCTTGTCCCTATTTCACAGATGAGGAACCTGAGGCCCAGAGAGTTAAATTACTTGCACTAGATCAAAAAGCTGGGTTTGTTCCTGAGCTACCAAGGACTGAGACACAAGTTGGCACGCATAGGTACTTCCCATATATTGTATTCATCCCTTTGTTTAACAAATATTGGTCACCTCCAACATGCCAGGCACTGTTCTTCTGTGCTGGAAATAGAGCAGTGAACAGAACAGACCAGTCTGTGCCCTTGTGATGTGTACATTCTCCTGGAAGACACAGCAGACAATACATGATAAATAAGTGAATTATCTATTATGTTAGGAGTTGACAAGTGATGTGGAAAGAAATAGAACAGGGTAAGGGCTTATAAGAAGCTTATATATTTTCAATATTTATTTATTTGGCTGAGCTAGGTCTTAGTTGCAGCATGCAGGATCTTCAATCATTGTTATAGCATATGCGGGATCTAGGTCCCTGACCAGGGACGGAACCTGGGTCCCCAGCATTGGGAGTAAACAGTCTTAGCCATTGGACCAGCAGGGAAGTCCAGAAGCTTATATTAAATAATTTTAAGTGAGATGCTCAATGAGAAAATGATTTTTGAGTAAAGACTTGCAGGAGGTAGGGAGTGAGTGAATATTTGGGGAAGAGTTTTCCAGGCCAGAGGAGAAGCAGGTACAAAAGCCTTGAAGCGGAAGCATATCTGGTGGGTTCCAGGAACGACGGCCCCCAGGAATTGGAGGGCAGAATGGAAAATGGGAGTGGAGGACACAGAAGGGGTTGGAGTATAATAGTAGGAGGTGGGTCTCCATGTATAATCAGGAGAACTGAAGAAATGTGCAGAACATTCTCCAGAAATCCTGACCATCTGGTGTATACACTCAGTATTATTAAAAGATGAAGCTGAAACACCAAAGGGGAAAATTTCTGCTTGGTGTTTGCTCTATGGGTTTGGCATCAGGGCAAAGCACTGTAGAAATAGACCTCTCTTGGAGTTTCTCTGGGTGCTAGGGAGAGGGTGGTCTACGTACGAGGTAGATATGCCTCTCAGTTCTTGAGAACTGTCCAGTCCAGGTTCCCGAGGCCCAGGCAGACAGAGCAGCTGTCTCCCCGCACCGGCCCCATGAAGGCTATGTTTGCAGAGCTGGCCCACCTTTGTGTCACCAGGGAAAGGAACACAGGTCTGGAAGAAGAACGGAGCCATCTATGAGGGGGACTGGAAGTCTGGGAAGCGAGATGGCTATGGCACCCTCAGCCTTCCTGACCAAGAGACCGGAAAGTACAAGAGAGTCTACTCAGGCTGGTGGAAAGGCGATAAGAAATGTGTGAGTGGTTCCCATAATGCTCTGGGGTGTGGGCCAGGCTGAGTGAAGCCTTTGTGTGTGTGTGTGTGTGTGTGTGTGTGTGTGTGTGTGTAGGGGGAGCAGTCAGAGAGGCCTGGGAAAAAAGGGAGGGGGATCTGGGGGAAGAGAACAGGGTTCTGCGTGGGTGGGAGAAGGAAGGGGTGGGGGAACCATCAAGACTTCTCAGAAAAAAACCCAGAAACAGGAAACAGGAGAGGGCCCAGGGAGGAGCTCATGAAGCCCTGTGGCCACAAGCAGCCAGCCAGCCTTCGAGGGGCAAAGTCTCCTCCCCCACCTCCCCAACTCATTTCCTGGCTTTCTTTTCCCCTGGCATCCCTTTCTGAAAATACCCCTTCTGTTGGGACTGGATAAGAGGTGGCGGAGGGGGGGCGCGGTGTGGAAAAGTGAGAGCAAGAAAGAAAGCAGACGCTACACCCTTTGCCAAGGGAAGAAGGTCCTGAGAGCTAGAAGGCAGCCAGAGGCATGCCCCCAACCCATAAACACCTGACTCCTCACCACAGGTCGTGGAGACAGACAATCATACAGTACTGCTATTGAACAGCTGCTATTATGACCCTGGAATACGATATATTGTAGAACTCCACATCATCATCATCATCATTATTATTTTCCTCTCACTGCTGAGGAAGCATGCTCAGAAAGATGCAGCAGGTGAAGTGCCTCAGCTGGGGTCACACTGCTGGCAAGTTGTAGACCCCAGGATTTCATGATCTCTGCTCTCAAAATGCTTCTTGGCCAGTGGGGGACAAAGATTCCCAAATAAATCATTTATATTGTATAATACAGTGCTAGGATTGAGGTTTTCACAGAAAGTCCAATGGAAGTTCACTGAGAATTCAGGGCAGGCTTCCTGTAGGTGACACCATAAGATGCAAGGTGTTAGGGAGTAAAAAAGGAGAAGGGGAAGTATCAAAGGCTGCAGAAGTTGTTAAAGGAAGGAAATATTAAATAGCAAGATGTGTCTACCCACAGGGGTGGCAGAGAGAGGAGGGGTAGGAGGGGGCCTTGAAGGTTATGTGGGGGATCAGGATTTTTGAGGAGCAGACTTGGGCTGCATAAGCTAGCCCCTTCAGGTGTGATCTGTGGGGACCCCATGGTGATTCTCTGCTGTCACATGATAAGTGCTCATGTTCATTTTTCTGGGGAGAAAGTCCATAGCTTTGATCTCACTGCCAGGCATCTGCAACTTTTAATAGGGTCAAATCAGAGTTGGGAAGACAGAACAAACGTGATCAGACAGGCCATGTGAAAGATCCTCCCAGCAGTCATACGGCAAATGCATGGGATGAGGGGGAGAACGGGAGAGTGGAGTAGGAGGATCAGTGAGAAGGGGCGAAATGATGGTGGGCTGAAGGAAGGCGGTAGCACAAGGGTAGCAGGAAATGGAAGGCCTGGGTGATTTTACAAAACAGGACCGTCAGCTTGAATGTAGGGCTTGGGGAGGAAGGAGGGAAGAAGCCCAGGTGTTTTGGGTACCAGGGAGGATGCTGGGAGTTCCCAGTGCTGTGGGGCGCCGTGAACAAGGACATCTTTGTGCTTTCAGGGCTATGGGATCCAGTTTTTCGGACCCAAGGAGTATTATGAGGGTGACTGGTGTGGCAACCAGCGCAGCGGGTGGGGCCGCATGTACTACAGCAACGGAGACATCTACGAGGGCCAGTGGCGTAACGACAAGCCAGAAGGGGAGGGCATGTTGCGCCTGAGTGAGTGTCCAGCCCCATCCCAAAGGCCTGCTGGCCACGCCCACTCGGCCACCCCCTCAAGGCACAGTTCTCCGGGCCCTGGCCACGCCCATGGGGCCACGCCCCCGCATCGCCCTGCTCCGGATGGGGGATTAAGGTGAATGACAGGAGACAAGACCTGGTCCCTGCCCTCGGGGAGTTTATACTCTAAAAGGGGTGCCTAGCAATAAATATAAACAATCAAGACTTTGTCTTCTGGTCCATAGTAATCATAGCCTACACTTAGGCACCCCTGAGCTCATTATAGTTAGTTCAGTTGCTCAGTCATGTCGGACTCTTTGCGACCCCATGAATCGCAGCATGCCAGGCCTCCCTGTTGATCACCAACTCCCAAAGTTCACTCAGACTCACGTCCATAGAGTCAGTGATGACATCCAGCCATCTCATCCTCTGTCGCCCCTTCTCCTCCTGCCCCCAATCCCTCCCAGCATCAGGGTCTTTTCCAATGAGTCAACTCTTTGCATGAGGTGGCCAAAGTACTGGAGTTTCAGCTTCAACATCATTCCTTCCAAAGAAATTCCAGGGTTGATCTCCTTCAGAATGGACTGGTTGGATCTCCTTGCAGTCCAAGGGACTCTCAAGAGTCTTCTCCAACACCACAGTTCAAAAGCATCAATTCTTCGGCGCTCAGCCTTCTTCACAGTCCAACTCTCACATCCATACATGACCAC
>SJYT01017023.1:0-37782 GCA_006410635.1 Cephalophus harveyi | reverse complement strand
GGGGGGGGGGGGGGGGGGGGGGGGGGGGGGTCAAAATATGCTACTCAGACCGAGCTTGTGACCAGATTTGGAGATTACAGTAGCTTCTTCCTTCCACAGTTCCTGAGAATATTACAGTTTGTATTACCTTGTTCAGGCTTCCTGTCTGAACACTTCATTTTGCTTGCTGGTGTGAAAAGGCAAGGGAAGCTGAACTTTTCAGTTTTTCCTCCCCTCCTCTCTCTTCTTTTCTGGTAGTGGCTATGCCTTTAGGATGCTGACGGAAAGGAGAGTAAATGGTGGCTGTGAACCCTGATGAATAAAACAGAAAATGTTAACTAAGGATATGGCCATGCAATTCTTCAAGCATACAGGACTTTGGGTCTCTTTTTGGGTTACAGACTTTAGAATGATGTGACCAAGGGAGTTATTTCCTGCGTGCGAGGGGCATAACTAAGAGAGTCAGGCGCAGGTGTAGTGGTGGTTCACATGTTGTACTCAGGTGATGAGAGTTCTGCTGGTTGTTGGGCTGAGGATGGTATTTAATATAAGAAGATACTTTGATTTTCCCTGTTCCCCAAATCTTGGCAAGGCAGATGAGTAGGAGGGGAATCAGTTGTTAAGTTGAGGTTGATGGTGAGTATCTGGACTTTAACAGTGCTTCAGTTCTGGATGCAGAAAAAAGAGATTGGAAGTTGTGGCTGCTTAGAAGCTGGTAAGGTTGCTCTGGCTTCTTAGGATAGCAAGCAAGGCCTGTGGAAGCCTTGGCTGCCCGTCTTGCCTGGCATGTCTGTGGAATAACCCTGCTATGCCAGGGCTCTGGGAACGTTCCTTTGATTTCAGAGGTGTCCTCAGGGCGAGTCACATGACCAGGTTGTCCCGATAGATAGTAAACTCCAAGGGACCTTCTGCAGCAGGGCTGGCAGATATCCTCCTGACACGGACTGTGAGCAGTAGCCAAGGCAGGCAGTGCCCTCTCTTCCTGAATCCAGCCCCTCCCCCTCAGCCCCAGAGCAGAAGTGCCTGCCAGGGCAGTGGTCTGGGCACGGGCCTGGGGCCACTGCCCACATGGCTGTGAGATCTGACCATTCTCCTTCTGGACTGTCACATAGCAGGGAGTGAAAGAGGGCAACCAAATACTGTGGCGAGAAGGGACTGGCAAACATGGACCCAGCTAGCAGAAATCCCCCTGGAGCAAGAGATGCTGAGAGAGGAGGATTTGGGAAGGAAGCTCAGAAGTCTCAGTCCCTGAAAGGACACTCAGGCTTGAATATGGTCCAGGTATGGGGTTAGTATTCCTTGCAACTGACTGACAGAAATGGGGTGGGATGACACACAGAGGGGACCTGGGGGTAGAGGATAAACGAGAACAGTTTTGCAATTGACCAGAGGCTGTCTGGTCGCAGGCCACAGGCCTCTGGAGAGAGCTCCTCTCTGTGCATTATAGAAAAGCAACCGTGCCATCTGCTCTTAAAAAGTCCAGGACAGAATTTCTGTAAACTGGATTCTATTTTGAAGGCATGAAGGAATATGACCACCGAAAAGAACCTCATGGGAATTACTTTCAAAAAGCAGAGAATCATTTTAAGGAGTAGACACTCAACACCTTTTTTTTCCTTTAACTTCTTCAGGATTTGAAGGATGGGTTTTATTTCAACAGAGAATTAGAGTAGAAGAACAGTCATGAACAATGCAGTAATAAGGAAAATTAAACAGTAAACAAAGTAAAGGTCATGAATCAGCTAGAAGCCAAGTTTTGCCTTGAGTATATAAAGTGTGCTGAGGCTATTAACTGCTTGGTTTTGAGTCCCTGAATGTTCATGCCTTTGCTCAAGGTAAGAGTCAGCATTTTACCCAGGGAGGCAAAAGTTTTTCTCGTACCTATGTGGAACGCAAAGCTCTTAACTGAGTGTAGTAATTAACTTGGGCTTCCCAGGTGATGCTAGTGGTAAAGAACCTGCCTGCCAATGCAGGAGAAAGAATCGTGGGTTCAATCCCTGGGTTGGGAAGATACCCTGGAGGAAGGAATGAAAACCTTATTTGTCGGCTACTTTTACTTTTGAAAGTTGGGAGAAATCATTTCATTAAACAATTTAAACAACATGGAAAAGTTACTGTCTTTGAGGAACTGTGATTTTTTCAGGAAAGGCCTTCTCCAACAGAACTTTTTGAGATAGTTACAGAAGGACAATCCTTGCCAACAGAGACACTTGGCTTCTAAGTCTGGCTTTTGGAAAATGAGCATGTATTACTTTATTTTTTTTCTAAACAGGACACTGTGAGCTCTGTCATGTACACTATGAAAATAATTGGTGTTAGTACACTTTGTGCCAGAGTTCATGCTTGTTGAAAGGTGACTGGATTCAAACCAGCAGATTTAAAGGTCAACTGGTTGTTCTTAAACAGTGCAGAACTTTAACTCTTTCATTGTCATGGATTTTAATCAAATGGCCATTTTAGGAAGGAGAGACTGCATACTGTGTTTGAACTTTCTGACCTTTTTGTTCTTAAATTTTTTAAAGTTCTTAGGGCTTTCTTGAGAATGCAAATGGTCTGAGAAATGCCTTCTTAGCTGGCATTTGGAAATGGGTGGGAGGAGAGACTTCTTTTTAAACTACTAAATTTAGATCAGAACTCTAATGGGAGAGTGGACATCACATAAGCAAATGTCTAAATGTCAGGCTGAAAGGTTTCTCTTTTTTAGTAAGTTTTTCAAATTTGTTGGTAAGACCTAGTAATAGACTTCTCTTTCTAATCTTCCCATCTTTGAGTGATTCTTTTGTTTGTTTGTTTGTTTTGTTTAAGTTCTTTGAAAAGCTTGATGGAGAAGCCACAATCTAATTATCAACATTTAACCCAGCTGTTTGATTTTAGCTCCATTTCTCAAGTGGGCTTTGGGATTTTGATGACTTTTTTTTTCCTTAGTAGTTTTGGATGCATAGGTTAAATGGTTTATTTTGTTGCTCTTCCGAATACCTTCTGCCTACACCCCTTTTTTCCTGGGTTTCCCCAAATAAGTTAGGGGATTGACCTGTCTCAAATCAGTAGGGTGAACTGCAGTCAGCTGACGTTAAGGCTTCTTGCCTTTTTTCAGATTAGTGTCCTGGTGAGCGGAGAAGGCAATGGCAAGCCACTCCAGTACTCTTGCCTGGAGAATCCCATGGATGGAGGGGCCTGGTGGGCTGCAGTCCATGGGGTCGCTGGAAGTCGGATGCGACTGAGCGACTTCACTTTCACTTTTCGCTTTCACACAATGGAGAAGGAAATGGCAACCCACTCCAGTGTTCTTGCCTGGAGAATCCCAGGGACGGGGGAGCCTGTTGGGCTCCTGTCTGTGGGGTCGCACAGAGTCGGACACGACTGAAGCGACTTAGCAGCAGCAGCAGCAGCAGTCCTGGTGAGTCCCGAAAAATTGTTCAACATTTTATTATGAGGGCCCTACTTTGGAAGCTACAAAAGCAGTATCTTTCTTAAAGGGAAAAGTATCTTCTCTGGGATTGACACTGGACATTTCCATATATGCCGCACAAAAGTTGATGAGCGAAGCCGCTGGAGTCCAAGCATCTATCTACCTTGAGTGTGTGTGAACTCATAGTGGTAACAAAAGGCAAACTAAAGTGACCCCGAAAAATCACTGAGTCCCACTTTCAAGAAGATACTTAATATTCTCTTCTTTCTTGTTTCCTTCAAAGTTCGCTCTTAGTTCCTTTCTAAGTTCTCCACATCTTTGCATCTGTGAGATTGTGCCAACTGCTTAAAAACTCTGTGTCTCATTTACCTCGCCTGCAAAATGGGGAAAATATGACCTACCTCAGTGTTACTGTGAAAATTTAATGAGTTGATTCATGTAAGATGCTTGGAACAATGCCTGGCATAAAACAAATGCTTAACAAATATTGTCTTATTATTATCATTATTTTATTTTTTGCGGTAATTCTCTCTCTCTCACCAATTGCTGTGCCATATGTAAATGGTTGCTCTGGTTGAGGATTCTTCTGGTTGAGATTGTGCAAGCCCAGGAGTTCAGGTTCAAGCTGCTCTCCGTTTCATGTTTTAATAGCCTCATCTTTTTTTGCTTAAACCCCAACTGAGGTTGGCTGGGAGACATCCTGTGGGAGATGGTGGTCCTAAAGCAGAGAGCTGGGTCAACAAATTGCTAGGGTGGTTCTTGAGGGAAGAGATGGAGAGCCAGGCTTGGTGACAGTTCAGCCACTGAGGGATAGGCTAGAAGACCAAAGCAGGTAAAAAGCAGAAGTGCAGCTCAGGAGTGTTTTCAGAAAGGGACTAGTAGACAGGAGGCGGCCCAGGAAACCTCCTCAGACAGCTGCCCTTGATCTTCACTCGCTGCCTCTGCAGCACCTTGTCCCCTTCTAACATGCCCTCTGAGCCTCTAATATCCTTCCGGGGCTAACGCTCAGTTGTCCTTTACATCCTCTTTGAAAGACACTGGGATCTGGCTACCTGCCTTAACCTGTTGTTCTCATGTTTTCACTCAGTTAGCTCATGCGTAACCTCCAGTTTTCACTGTTAACTCAAATTCAATTTCCTTCTGTCACAAAGTATTCTCAAATCTAAGGTTTATGTCTAAGCTAAAAAGAAAATGACATAGCCACAAAATACTTGCCATGGTAAGTACCAGGCATTATACCATGTAATGACACTTGGAATTCTGTTGGAAAATAGTTCCCAGAGCATGGTTTTTTCAAATAGCTTTGACTGTAGTCAACAATAAGAAACAGATTTTACACTGTAGTCTCCATACATATGTGCATATCTCTATGTGTGTGGAGACGTGTGCATAACTTAAGTAAAATTGTCATGAAATGATGCTTAATCTTGACAATTTCTATCTGATTGAAATTAAGGCTGTTTGTAATCCACTAAGCATATAACCCGCGATTTGACAAACTTTAATCTGGAGTATTATCCAGGATCTAGTGATTGCCTTTTGAGCCCTTACATGTTATCCATATATCATACATGAAAGATGATTGCGGCCATCTGTTACATTTGCAGGGAGTTTTTCTTAAACAAAAAAGGAAATTCAGGTCAAGAATAGCATATTATCTGTAAAACATAATTTATCCTTCCCCTTATACTCTTTCCTGATAATTATTCTCCCTTAATTCCTTCTAAGAAATGACTTTACTAATTTCTAATGCCATATATTAGTAATTTAGGAAATGTTTTTGAGAGAAATTAAAGAAGATCCAAATAAATGGAGGACGATACTATGCTCATGGATGTAAAGATTCTGTCAAGAATAGCATATTATCTGTAAAACATAATTTATCCTTCCCCTTATACTCTTTCCTGATAATTATTCTCCCTTAATTCCTTCTAAGAAATGACTTTACTAATTTCTAATGCCATATATTAGTAATTTAGGAAATGTTTTTGAGAGAAATTAAAGAAGATCCAAATAAATGGAGGACGATACTATGCTCATGGATGGAAAGATTCTATGTAGGTATAGATACTTGTATGTCATGGGGTGGTCAGTTCTTCTGTAAAAAGGTCAATGCTATCACAAAAGGCCAGCCGCCTTTATTTTCTTAATGGAGAGTCACATTCTTATTTTAAAATTTATATGGAAATAAAGTTAGCTAAAAATAGTCAATAGGGTCCTAAAGAAAAAGAATGAAGAGTAAGACTCCCTCACATATTGATACTTATAGAGTATGGTAAATAAGACATTGTGGTATTGATATAAAGATGGAAACTACTCTGCATTGGGAGCTTGGAGTCTTAACCACTGGACCACCAGAGAAGTTCTGCATTAGTTTTATCATCTGTAAAATGGGGTCAATAATTTCTACTTTAAAATGTAGAATAAAATTTTACTGTTTTTAAGAATAAAATTTAAAAAAGAATAAACGGGGTGAGAGATGAGTTAGTATCATGATATATGTTGTTGCTGTTGTTCAGTTGCCAAGTCATGTCCAATTCTTTGTGACCCATGAACTGTAGCATGCCAGGATTCCCTGTCCTTCACTATCTCTGAGTTTGCTCAAACCCATGTCCATTGAGTTAGTGATGCCATCCAGCCATCTCATCCTCTATCATCCCCTTCTCCTCTTGCCCTCAATCTTTCCCAGCATCAGAGTCTTTTTCAATGAGTCGGCTCTTTGAATCAGGTGGCTGGAGCTTCAGTTTCATCACCTTTCCTTCCAATGAATATTCAAGGTTGATTTTCTTTAGGATTTACTGGTTTGATCTCCTTGCTGTTCAAGGGACTCTCAAGTGTCTTCTCCAATACCACAGTTCAAAAGCATCAATTCTTTGGCACTCAGCCTTCTTTATGGTCCAACTCTCACATCCATACATGACTACTGGAAAAACCATAGCTTTGACTATATGGATCTTTGTTGGCAAAGTGATCTCTGCTTTTTAATACACTGCCTAGATTTGTCATAGCTATTCTTCCAAAGGAGCATTGATTTTGGAGCCCAAGAAAGTGAAATCTGACAATGTTTCTACTTTTATTTGCCATGAAATGATAGGATCAGATGCCATGATCTTCATTTTTTGAAAGTTGAAGCTTTTTTCACTCTCCTCTTTCACTTTCATCAAGAGGCTCTTAAGTTCCTCTTCACTTTCTGCCATTGAAGTGGTATCATCTACATATTGGAGGTTGTTGATATTTCTCCCAGCATTCTTGATTCCAGCTTGTGAGTCATCCAACCCAGCATTTCATATGATGTAATTTTCATATAAGGTGTCACCCTGCTTATTTAACTTATATCATAATATATGTTGCATCCATTATTGTTATTATTATTCTTTAATTTATATAGTATAATATTGCTGCTATCTTTTTTCATAGAACAGTATATTGTTTTGGGAGATGATATCTGGTAGGAGAATGATTCTTTATGAAATAAATAATTTAAAATACATCACTTTTTTGGATTTTATAAAGGTATATACTTGGTGAACACATAAGCCAATGGCATATAATAAATTCTGCATTCTTAATTAAACAAGTATGATGGTTAATTTTGTGTGTCATCTTGGCTGGATTCCAGAGTGCCCAGATATTTAGCTAAACATTATTTCTGGGTGTTTCTGACAGGGTGTTTCCAGCTAAGATGAACACTGGAATTGGTAGACTGAGTAAAGCAGATTGCTTTCTGCAATGAGGGTGGCCACCATCCAGTCTGTTGATGCTTGAGTAGAACAAAAAGGTGGAGGAAAGGAGACTGACTCTGCCTGACTGCTTGAGCTGAAACATCAGGTTTTTGTCCTTTGCTGAGGCTTACATCATTGACCCTCCAGTTCTCAGAACTCTACCACTGGCTTCCTGGGCCTCTGACTTGTTGGACTTCTCAGCTTCCATAATTGCACGAACCAGTTCCTTATAATATATCCTGTTATAACCAACGTCTCCTGTTGATTCTGCTTCTGTGGAGAACCCTAATACCATAGCATTTATTCAATTTCTAACAAGATGGTGTCTGCCTTCTTATTCCAGCTCTCAACTGTAAACAAGTATCCTTTTCTTAATATATTTAATGTTGTATTTTTTTGCTTTTTGATGGTGATTTTACTGTGTGCAATGACCCCCAAATATAGTGCTGAATTGCTGTCTAGTGTTCTCAAACACAAGGAGTCTGTAATGTGCCTTGCAGAAGAAATGTGTGTGTTAGATGAGCTTTATTCAGGCCTGAGCTATGGTGCTATTGGCTACAGCATTTCAATGCTTATGAATTAACAATATATATTAATTAAGGTGTCTTTGAACAACCACACACATAAAATAAGATCATGTGTTGATTGGCTGATGAAAACATTATGACCAGAGACTCACAAGAACCTATCTTCCCCCTAAGAATAATTGTTCAATATTTACTATTTCAGTGTTCCCAGTGAACTTTGTAGAACGTAACTACTATGAATAACAAGAATCAAATGTATAAACACATTTTGTTTAAGCTGAAAAGATGGCAAACGAATGTGTACTTTTAAACATTTTGTAGATTTATAGTCAACCCAAACAAAGTGGGACTACTTTTATCTAGTTTTGGAAGGCACTCTTTTCTGTTCTGCTTAGATTGGTTTATTTTAACAGACGTTTACTGGGGAATGTATTAAATAAGTCAGGCTCAGTTGAGTCAGACTCAACCTTGTGTTGCATTGGAGCTCCCAATCTACCATGGAAGGCCATCAGAATTGTGAAATCAACAATACTGACATAACTTTGTATTCATGGAGCAGACGTCACACAGAGTCAGATGTTGGGTTTTTTGATGTTTTGAACATAAAGAAACCCAGCCTAGATACAGAAAACAACCACAGACTGTCCACAGAGTAGGGATCTTAACAATGTGTCAGTGAAGGTTGATCTTATCTTAAGCTCCAGAAAGGATCCTAGAGGCTTAGCATGTGATAAGGACCTAAGCATGTTTAGATGAAGTGCTGAGTCAGAAACCAGGTCCTAAGGCTCAGATTGAGTCCTTTCCCACTAAACCGTGGATGGTCTATGTTTTAAAATGGTTATTGGGTCTAGGCTTACAAATGAGCTTGTCTTTCAGAAATTCCACTTAGGTTTGATGTTTAGAAGTGAGTCTGAGACTGTTCAGATACGAGCTCTGAGAGGCCTGTTTGCTGTATTTGAGCATTTTTTTAAATTGAGTTTCCTATTTTTCAGCTGATTCTCAAAGGAGTTCATGATTCTGAAAAAGTGTAAGAACTTATATGCATATTCAGAAGTTTACTTTGTACTGTAAGTAGTAAACTCAATTAGGGGTAATAGTGCATTTGACATTGTATTTTGTGCTATCAATTTAGTAGAGCATTTTTAATGTTAAAAAAAATGTTAATTGTTGACTAGGGTGTGGCAAAACAAACCAACCTATGGCAGTGTAAATTAGTACAAAATTTCTAAAAAGACATTTGGAAGCTTTTGAACCAGGTACCAAATTTAACCTTCACAATTCTACTCTAAGGAAGTAATTAGGAACTCAGGAAAAAATACTATGTATGAAGCATTATCCTTCAGAATATACAAACTAAGGATCAAAGTAAATGTTTAAAAGTTGTTGACTTCATTAAGATGGCTTAATATAATGAAAACTGTCTATGGCAAGATACCATGTAAGAAAAAGTCACAGCGTATATAGTGTGATCATAATTTGCATATATGTGACCAGAAGAATGTATATTAACAGAGGTTATCTCCTTAGTACAGGTACTTCTTTTCCTTCTTCTTCTCCTTTTTTTTTTTTTTGGTATTTTTCAAATTCTCTAAATGGCTATATATTTTATAAGCTGAAAAAAATGTTAAATAATATTTTGTCCATTTGCACTTTGATTTACCTAAGGGAAGTTTCTGCCCATTTCTCTTAGTGTCCACATTTCTAAAAGTCTCATCACTGGTTTTGGCAGAAACTCAGTTATTTCACATTTGTTCAATTACAGGCAGCTTTTCTTTCCTTGGTATCATTTCAGACTAAACTTTTGTACTCATACCCCTTTCCAGTTCTTGCCTCTCTCTGCTTCTTTTCGTTCTTTCACTGATCTTTAAAAAAGAAATTTAAATGCTGCCTGCTTTTTTTGGCAGCCTCAGCCTTTTTCTCCTGTTTATACTATTTAGTTTCAGATATTCATGTGATCCTTGTTTCTTTTTTCATTTTTATTTTTTCTTATTTATTTGTTTTTATTGAAGTATTGTTGACATACAGGCTTTGCTTGTGGATCAGCTGATAAAGAATCTGCCTGCAATGCAGGAGACCTGAGTTGAATACCTGGGTTGGGAAAATCCCCTGAGGAAGAGAAAGGCTGCCCACTCCAGTATTCTGGCCCAGAGAAATCCACGGACTGTATAGTCCATGGGATTGCAAAGAGTCGGACCCGACTAAGTGACTTTTACTTTCACTTTCATAGTTGACTTACAATGCTGTTAATTCCTGTTATATAGCAAAGTGATTCAGTTATATGTATGTGTATATATATGTATCTCGGAGAAGGCAATGGCAGCCCACTCCAGTACTCTTGCCTGGAAAATCCCATGGACGGAGGAGCCTGGTGGGCTGCAGTCCATGGGGTCGCTAAGAGTTGGACATGACTGAGTGACTTCACTTTCACACATTGGAGAAGGAAATGGCAGCCCACTCCAGTGTTTTTGCCTGGAGAATCCCAGGGACGAGGGAGCCTGGTGGGCTGCTATCTCTGGGGTCTCACTGAGTCAGACACAACTGAAGTAACTTAGCAGCAGCAGCAGCAGCATATATATGTATCTATATATATTCATTTTAAAATATTCTTTTCCATTATGGCTTATCATGCTCATACTCAGTTGCTGAGTCATATCTGGCTCTTTGGGACCCTGTGGACTGTAGCCCCTCAGGGATTATCTGTCCATAGGATTATCCTGGCAAGAATACTGGAGTGGGTTGCCATTTTCTCTTCCAGGGGATCTTCCCGACCCAGGGATCTAACCCATGTTTCTTGCATCTCCTGCGCTAGCAGGCAGATTCTTTACCACTGTGCCACCTGGGAAGCTCCCATGGCTTATCATAGGATTTGTTAAGTTGGAGGATAATTGCTTTATAATAGAGCATTAGTTTCTGCTGTATGTTAGTGTGAATCAGCTATAAGTGTACACACATCCCCGCCCTTTTGGGACCCCTCCCACTGCCTCCACCCTTCCCTCTTGGTCATCATAGAGCACCATACTGAGCTCCCTGTGCTACACAGCTTTCCACTAGCCATCTGTTTTACATATAGCATGTATATGTGTCAGTGCTACTTTCTCAGTTCGTCCCGCCCTCTCCTTCCCCTACTGTGTCCACAAGCCCATCCTCTATGTCTGCATCTCTATTCCTGCCCTGTTGGTTCATCAGTACCATTTTTCTAGATTCCACATATATGCCTTAATGTATGATATTTGCTTTTCTCTTTCTGACTTACTTCACTCTGTATGACAGACTCTAGGTTCATCCACATTACTCTAATGACCTAATTTTCTTCCTTTTTATGACAGGGTAATATTCTTTATTCATTCATCTGTCTGTGGACATCTAGGTTACTTCCATGTCCTGGCTGTTGTAATTAGTGTTGCAAGGAACATTGGTGTACATGAGTCTTTCTCAATTATGGTGACCCTTGTTTCTTTACCCCTGTTTTTCCTTTTGGAAGTCAGAAGCAGCATTCATGGAATACTCTCTTCCAAACCTCAGAGCCTCATTAGTACTTTTGTGTGCTTGTGTGCTTAGTTGCTCAGTCATGGCCGACTCTTGATGACTCCATGGACTGTAGCCTGCCAGGCTCCTCTGTCCATGGGATTCTCCAGGCAAGAATACTGAAGTGGGTTGCCATTCCCTTCTCCAGGGGATCTTCCTGACCCAGGGATTGAACTGGGGTCTCCTGCATTGCAGGCAGATTCTCTACTGTCTGAGCCATCAGGGAACCCCAGTACTTTTGTGTTAGTTTTTACATTTATTATTTTGGGGATTTCACAAGTATTTTCCTGCTGTGTCAGAAGCAGATGTGACAGGTGTTCATGTTTTCTTGCACGTGTACATGTGTGTGCTTGTGTGTATGTGTGCACATATGTATAAGAGCATGTGCAGATATGGGATCGTCAGTCGGGAACTGTGTCCAGACTGTATGGAAAGAGTGGGAATATCCTAATCCACTCTGGTATCAGCAGGCTCATGTTTGTACTTGGAAAGCTTTGGTGAAGATGATGCAAACTGGGTTGGTTCTGTGGGCCCACCAGCTGATGCCAGGCTGTTTTGGAGCCAGGTAGGGTGACTTTTCATCTCTCCCAGAGCTTGTCAACTAGCAAAGAGATTCATATATTAGAAAAGATGGTAGAACTTGATTTATAAAAGTGTGAAGGCAGGGCTGAATTAAAATGACACCTCAAGGAAGTGGCTCAGGACAAGATCAGGATACTCTTTGAGTCAAAAATCAAGCCTAGGATTTATAGGATAAACATTTTTACATGTAAATTGGAATTCAAAGTAGATATTTGTAATTGAAGTACTATGTGTATTTTATTTTCATAAATCTAAGGTCTGGCTTTGAAATTTGCTCCAAGGAAGTTCCATCAGCATTAGGCCTTGAAAATTTGCCTAAGTCAAACCTATGATGAAAAGAACCAGGCAAATGAGATACTGGCTTGTAGTGTGCAAATCCCATGGCTGTACTATAGAGCACTCAGTGTCTCCTAGCAGAGAAAAATGTACCTTGACATGCTTCCTGGGATTGACAGCCCTTCATCCTTCAATCTCAAGAGAGTTGGGTGGAGAAAGGGTAGATAGTCAGGGAGTGGATGATTTATTTTAATATTATTTCCTTTAGCTCAGTTACATGGGTGAAAGTTGGAGTATATGAAATTTACATGGTTAGAAATAAGCGTGCAAATGACATAAAATTCCTAAATGCATCAAAGCATTAGAGAGTGAGCCCTGTTGTATGCGGAGGCTGAGGAACAGTGCTAGTGCCATAGGTGGCCCTGGCCATGACTTTGAAACAATGGGAAAAAGTTGATCTTTTCCCTGGCTGCCTGAGTCTCCTCTTTCTATGCCATCTTACCATACTTCCTTCCTCTCTCTCCTTAGAGTTATAAACATCCCCTTCATAAGAAATGTTCACTTTCTGGGATGACCAATCAAGTACATCTTTGTGCACATGATGTAAGATTTATATTAATTCCATTTGGGCATTTGAATTTGACATTGCAAATGTTGTGGAATAAGATGTATGTTTCCTACAGAGCAGACTGATGAGCATTTCATGCTTTTGTTTGGTTTAGGTGATCTCTCCTGTTGGCAGTCTGTGTGATATTGGGAATCTGACTTCTTATTTAAACATGCTCCCCCTTTTTTTGCTTGTCATGATGCATATTAACTTTTAAGTTAAAGTCCCTACATCAACTGAAATGTCAAATAAATTTGAAAAAGAAGATGCAGCTTTTGGGAAAAGATGGTGGAAATAATTCTATTCCAGGTTTAGAACTTGTTGAAGTTGATCTAAATACAGATTCAGGCTGTATTTAGAGCATTTTGCTTTGGCATCTCCATTTAGGTGTGGGGGAGGCTGTTTTAGAATCTCTTCTTCTTCTTCTTCTTTTTTTTTTTTTTAACAGAGAGAATGAAACTGCCTGAGAGACAGTACAGAGCCTTGGTGAGAGCCAGGATAAAGTCTCAAAGTTACTGGGCCACACCATGTCCCACAAACAGCAGATGCCATATAACTGCTTTTTTAAAAATCCTACCTTTCACATGTCATGCTAAAATACAGACCTAAAAAGACCTGAAAAACTTGAACTAGACAAGCAAGGAGTTGCTCTTGGTAGTTATACCAAAGCAATATGCAAGGTCATGGAAATAATGCAACAAACAAACAAGAATGTACTGTATAGAGTAAGACAGGTTAGAGCTTTCTAAAGTTCCAAAGCAGCTTTTGTAATGTATTCAGAACAGAAGTTAGAATGAAATCATAAAACTGGAAAGTCCCTAGGAGACTGAAAAAGCCCATAGAAAATGATTCAGTAACATTGGTGGGTCTGATAGAATGCCCGTATTCCCCTAGACTTCTCATCTCTTTCTTCTCCCTCTTGAAATTCACCTTAGGGGAACATTATGTGGCTTTCTACCTACCAACTCAAACTTGGTGCTCTGGTTTTCTAGCTATCTGCATATCTTATAGATGTCCTCTTCCGTTGCTGATTATGTGGCTTGTCACTTGGACTAGGCTCAAAGCTTTAAGGTCAAGAAACCTGTCTTTTGTGTCTTTGGAATTTCCTCTATAGCTTGAGTATGACAGTTGTGTCCGCAGATGGTGTATAATGAATATTCCCTAACTCACTGGATACTTGCAGATTGAAAAAAAGTTCTTCAATTTTTCCTCTGTTATTAATATGTGTGTGCCATATTCTGAAATAGCTGTGAAAGACCAGATAAGAAAAAGGCTAGAGGAACAAGTTGCAGACGCAATAGTGAGACTGCAAAAGACCTTTAAAAATGTCTTGACGTAAATAATAAAGTTGGGAAAAATAATAATGATATAACAACTTTCCATTCTGTAGGACTTGATTCTTCTGAAAGCACTTTCAGATAATAAAGAAGAGTGGGATAAAGGTAGTAATAGAAATACCTGTAAGGAAAATAGTAAGGAAATGCAGAGATGAAAAAGCAAAACAATAAAAGAAAGGCAATGAAAATAAAGCCGAGAATAAAGAAATGGAAGGAGAATTTACTAACAAACTGGTGCAGTTGTTGGCTAAATTACCCACTGGATAGAGCGTCACATATTTACAACGTTGGTATTCTTTGAGCAGGTAGAATGTGCCATCTAGATCACAGCATGTTTTCATGTGTTCTACCAGATAGTGGGAGAGGGAGTGCCCTGGACTCACTAACACTCTCCATTTTTTAATAAAAATTAATTTCTATTAGATTATAATTGCCTTACAATGTTGCGTTAGTTTCTACTATACAGCAAAGTGAATAGCTATACGTATACATATATCCCCTCTTCTTTGATTTCCTTCCCATTTCGATTACCACAGAGCACGGCACAGGGTATTCTGAGCTGTACAGTAGGTTCCTATTGTTGTTCAGTTGCTTAGCCGTGTCTGACTTTGTGACTCCATAGACTGCAGCATGCCAGGCTTCCCTGTCCATCACCATCTCCGAAAATTTGCTCAAACTCAATGTCCATCGAGTTGATGATGCTATCCAACCATCTCATCCTCTATTGTCCCCTTCTCCTCCTGCCTTCAATCTTGCCCAGCATCAGGGTCTTTTCCAATGAGTTGGTTCTTCGCATCAGGTGGCCAAATTATGTGGAGCTTCAGCTTCAGCATCAGTCCTTCCAATGAATATTCAGGATTGATTTCCTTTAGGATGGACTGGTTGGATCTCCTTGAAGTCCAAAGAACTCTCAAGAATCTTCTCCAACACCACAGTTCAAAAGCATCAATTCTTTGGCGCTCAGTTTTCTGTATAGTCCAACTCTCACATCCATTACGTGACTACTGGAAAACCATAGCTTTGACTAGATGGACCTTTGTTGGTAAAGTTATGTCTCTGCTTTTTAATATGCTGTCTAGGTTTGTTATAGCTTTTCTTCCAAGGAGCAAGTGTCTTTTAATTTCATGGTTGCAGTCACCATCTGCAGTGACTTTGGAGGCCAAGAAAAGAGTCTCACTGTTTCCATTGTTTTCCCATCTGTTTGCCATGAAGTGATGGGAGGGATTGGGGGCAGGAGGAGACTGGGACGACAGAGGATGAGATGGCTGGATGGCATCACTGACTCAATGGATGTGAGTCTGAGTGAACTCCGGGAGTTGGTGATGGACAGGGAGGCCTGGTATGCTGTGATTCATAGGGTCACAAAGAGTCGGACACGACTGAGGGACTGAACTGAACTGATGGAACTGGATGCCAAGATCTTAGTTTTATACACAGTATTGTATATATGTCAGTCTCAGTTTCACAATTCATCCTATGTTTGTTCTCTATGTCTGTGTCTCTGGTTCTGTTTTGCAAATAAGATCATCTATACCGTTTTTCTAGATTCCACATTAATGCATTAATATATAACATTTGTTTTTCTCTTTCTGATTTACTTCACTCTGTATGACAGACTCTAGGTCCATCCACATCTGTACAAATGACCCAATTTTCTTCCTTTCTATGACTGAATAATATTCTATTGTATATATGTACTACATTTAAAAAAAAAAACTTTTAATTTTGTATTAGAATATAATTGATTAACAGTGTTTTGGTATTTGTACCACATCTTCTTTATCTGTTCTTAAGGTTGCTTCCATGTCCTGGCTATTGTAAATAGTGCTGCTGTGCACGCTGGGGTGCATGTGTCTTTTTAAATTACCTTTTCCCTGGGTGTATGCCCAGTGGTGGGTTTGCTGGGTCATATTGTAGTTCTGTTTTTAGATTTTAAGGAGCCTCTATACTGTTCTCTCAGAGAAGGCAATGGCACCCACTGCAGTACTCTTCCCTGGAACATCCCATGGATGGAGGAGCCTGGTGGGCTGCAGTCCATAAGGTCGCTACGAGTTGGACACGACTGAGCGTCTTTACTTTCACTTTTCACTTTCCTGCATTGGAGAAGGAAATGGCAACCCACCCCAGTGTTCTTGCCTGGAGAATCCCAGGGACGGGGGAGCCTGGTGGGCTGCCGTCTCTGGGGTCGCACAGAGTCGGACACGACTGAAGCGACTTAGCAGCAGCAGCAGCATACTGTTCTCTGTAGTGGCTGTATCAATTTCCATTCCCACCAACAGTGCAAGAAGGTTCCCTTTACTCCATACCCTTGCCAGCATTTATTGTTTGTAGATTTTTTGATGATGGCCATTCTGACCTGTGTGAGGCGATAACCTCATTGAAGTTTGGTTTGCATTTCTCTAATAATTAGTGATGTTGAGCATCTTTTCATGTGTTTATTGGCCATCTGTATGTCTTCTTTGGAGAAATGTCTATTTAGATCTTTTTTTGCCCATTTTTTGATTTTTTTTTTTTTATTGAGCTGCATGACCTGTTTGCATATTTTGGAGATTAATTCTTTGTCAGTTGCTTCATTTGCAAATATTTTCTCCTATTCCGAGGGTTGTTTTCTCATCTTGCTTATGGTTTCCTTTGCTGTGCAAAAGCTTTTAAGTTTAATTATGCCCCATTTGTTAATTTTTGTTTTTCATTACTCTAAGAGGTAGTTGAGAAAAGATCCTGCTGTGATTTATGTCAGAGAGTGCTCTGCCTGTGTTCTCCTCTAATAAGAGTTTTATAGTGTCTGGCCTTACATTCAAGTCTTTAACACATTTTGAGTTTATTTTTGTATATGGTGTTAGAGAATGTTCCAATTTCATTCTTTTACATGCAGCTGTCCTTTTTTCCCAGCATCACTTATTGAAGGTACTATCTTTTGTCCATTGTATATTCTTGCCTCCTTTGTCATCGATTAGGTGAGCATATGTACGTGAGTTTATCTCTAGGTTTTCTGTTCTGATCAATTGATCTATATTTCTGTTTTTATGCCAGTACCATCTTCACTCTTGTTCACTAGGGTCTTTTATTGATAATAGTCTGGCATTCTGTACTCTAGACATTCTGTCTACATCATTAAAAAGATGCAATGTGTGAGTGATACTCAGCCTCAGTAGCTCATTTGAGTGATTTCACAGAAGCTCAGGTAGGGTTTCTGTGGAGAGTACCATTGATTTCTGATCCTGTTGTAGGGTTCTGAAAACTTCCCAAGCTCAGGAGGCAGGTCTTACATTACTATCAATAATACTGAACGTGGTAACTTATTATAAAGTAGTTCCAAGAAGATGACATCCCAACCATATTCTAGAACTGACCAGAGGGCACAAAAGATCCTAAAATGACCTTTATTATTGCTTTGGAGGGATAAGCTACACATTTTAAAAGATATTTCAGTAAAGCGACCTACTTGCATTTTGATGGTGGCAAGCTTCTCTACTTCAGGGTCTGTTTTGTTCAGATATTACATTAACTTTAGTTGAAGGGCATAGGACCCATACCAAAGTGTCAAGATAAGTATATTTTTAAGAGAAACTCAGAATGAAAGCTATGAGTGATAGCCAAAGATAAAACTCATCAAATCCTTGGAAAGTTTTTTCATATTCAAATGAAAAAAGACATTAAATCTTTCTTCCTTTGAGAACACTAACCTGGAGACAGACTTTTAATTGCTTTCTATGCTGTTGAAAGCACAGATAACTGTTTTCAAGATTCAGAGATCAATACCCATATTCTGGTAATAAATTGACTTCTTACACTTAAGGTTTTGAAACCATAGAGAGCTCTTTCCTTTGGTGGGTTGAAGACCTGCTAGGGTTTTGGTCCTTGCTCCGGCCTAGTTACTTAATCTCTTTTGGCCTCAATTCCCTCAATTGCAATATTGGAATAATTATATCTGTCCTTTATTATAACGATAATTTTCATTTCTGAATGTCTGCCATGTGTCAGGTACTGTGCTGTGCCTTTGGCATATGTTATCTTTAAATCTCTCATCAATTCTGCAAGGAAGGAATAATTATCACTCAGATTTTGCAGTTGAGAAAGCCAAGGCTTAGATTCCTCAGGAGCCTGCCTGAGGTCACACAGCTAAGAGGTGGCAAAGCCAGGATAGAAAGCTTCATGTGTGTGGACAAAAGCCCCTTCTCAGTCCTTCATGAGACTTCAAATTCATTTAAATTGAACATTTGGGGATATATTTGGAAAATAGAAGTTCTTTGTAGATTCATGTTCTTATTACCATTATCATCCTGATGAATATAAATCAGTTAGTGTGTATTTATTGAATTCCTTACAGGAATGATTCCCTGGTAGCTCAGATGGTAAAGAGTCTGCTTGAAATGTAGGAGACCTGGGTTTGATCCCTGGGTCAGGAAGATCCCCTGGAGAAGGAAATGGCAACCACCCACTCTAGTATTCTTGTCTGGAAAATTCCATGGATGAAGGAGCCTGGCGGGTTACAGTCCATTGGGTTGTAAAAAGTCAGACATGACTGAGTGACTAGCACTTTCACTTTACAGGAAGTTAGTACTGAATCAGATACCATTTTGGATACTCTATGGAATTATGTATTTCCCCCAATGTAGTGTTATGTAAGGTGTATTATAATAACTAAATGTTAAAATAGTTCTGAGTGATATAGCTTTCACTCCAGGAATCAGGTATTAGTTTCTTTTGGATTTTTTTTTTTTTGGAGAAAAAAGAAAAGAAGCAAGTATGCTAATCTAAATTGAGTGACTGTTTCAGGAAACAAAAAGCAGCTGCATGTAGTCCAATCTTCAGAGTCAACAAATAAAGGCCCCAGGAACCCTGAAAGCTGATCGGGAAAACTCCAAAGGAGATGAGAGAAATATGCTTTAGGGATTAACAAATTTCTGCTGAAAAATTCATGTGTTCACAAATGTGCTGGACCAACATAGCTTCCACTGTCTGGTTCTTTGTTTGTTTTGAGTCTTTAATGACCAATAGGGCTGTTGAAACTTAGTCAAAGTCTATCCTTGATTTGGGGATATCAGACTTCCTGTGAAAAAGATGGCTGGGAATCCACTCAGCTCTCCTAAAATGAGCACTAAGGTTTGGAAAGAATTTTCTCTTGTGGGAAACATCCTCTTCCCAAAGAAGGCCGTCAGCATGAGATGGCTGTTTTTCCGGGGACGAACGAGGGGAACCAGTTGGTTCGGCAGCCAGGAATCAATCTTTAAAACAGGTTAACATTCGGGACAGACTCCTCTGTTCTGCTTCCTTGATCTTTTTGGAAGAACTGCTTAAACTCAAAAGTTCACAAAATTGTGCAGAAGAATCAGGCAAGTCTAGAAACAAGCTATTTCTTATTGTTTCCTCTGTTTCTTTATGTTTCGAATACAGATTAAAAAAAAAAAAGCCCAGCCCACCTTGGGAGGTCATTGTGAGGATGAAATAGCATAACTCAGGTACATCTCCTGATGCAAAGCAGTCATCACCATTGGATCCTAGGCATCTCCCCAAAGATGCCCATCCAGTTGTTCTTTAAGGCTCAAGTGAACTATTGATTCTGTTAGGTCACAGGATGTCTAAAGAGTTAAGAAAAATGCTTTCAAATTGAGGAAAGTTGGTGGAGGCTGTCTTTCTAGACCTCATCAAGGATCTGTGTTGGGTGGTATATAGCCATCGTTTGGGTTTGGTAAGAGCTTCATGATGGACCCATGTAGAGAAGGAGCTATGCCACCGGACAGCTGGCTGACTGCTTGCCTATGCTTGCCTTGGCCAAATGAATGTGGGGCCACTGACTGACCCCTGCAATTTTCTGCATGGGCGATGGGAGAGGGGAGCCTTTGTCCAGTTCTCCTGTCAGACATTTGGTCACATTTGACTCTTTGCTGGGTTAAGGCAAAAGCCCACTGGGGAGGATAAGACCACTAGGTGGCCAGGCTGGATTCTGTTCAGCACAGTCTGGATTTCGCTGAACCCAAATAGATAAAATCAACCAAACTAAGGTAATCATCCAAGGGATATTTGTTAAAAAAAAATGCTGGATACTACAAGAACTGTCATCAGGCTCATTTTGCTGTTTGGATTTGGTCCTATTCTTTTTTGAGTAGAGGAATAAGAGGGCAGCCTAATACCGTCCATGTCATCCTCTAGCTGCAGCCAGTCAGAACGCTGCCCAGTCCCTAGCAGCTAGTGGCAAGCCAGACATCTGGTCCAGAACCTCTGGGCACAAGTTCCTGAGCCTGGGGGTGAGGTTACTTTGGTCACAGTGCCTTTCAACATCATCCTGGCACTGTGGGAAGCAGAGGCAGTGTTTTCAGCTCTGGGGACTCAGCTGTGCTTTATTGTGGCCAGTGGCCCCTCGTAGGATGAGCTCTGCTCAGGGAGACAAGGGACTACTCTTTGCCAGTTGATGCCAGCAAGTCATTTTACTGGCTGTTTTTCCGGGGACGAACGAGGGGAACCAGTTGGTTCGGCAGCCAGGAATCAATCTTTAAAACAGGTTAACATTCGGGACAGACTCCTCTGTTCTGCTTCCTTGATCTTTTTGGAAGAACTGCTTAAACTCAAAAGTTCACAAAATTGTGCAGAAGAATCAGGCAAGTCTAGAAACAAGCTATTTCTTATTGTTTCCTCTGTTTCTTTATGTTTCGAATACAGATTAAAAAAAAAAAGCCCAGCCCACCTTGGGAGGTCATTGTGAGGATGAAATAGCATAACTCAGGTACATCTCCTGATGCAAAGCAGTCATCACCATTGGATCCTAGGCATCTCCCCAAAGATGCCCATCCAGTTGTTCTTTAAGGCTCAAGTGAACTATTGATTCTGTTAGGTCACAGGATGTCTAAAGAGTTAAGAAAAATGCTTTCAAATTGAGGAAAGTTGGTGGAGGCTGTCTTTCTAGACCTCATCAAGGATCTGTGTTGGGTGGTATATAGCCATCGTTTGGGTTTGGTAAGAGCTTCATGATGGACCCATGTAGAGAAGGAGCTATGCCACCGGACAGCTGGCTGACTGCTTGCCTATGCTTGCCTTGGCCAAATGAATGTGGGGCCACTGACTGACCCCTGCAATTTTCTGCATGGGCGATGGGAGAGGAGAGCCTTTGTCCAGTTCTCCTGTCAGACTTTTGGTCACATTTGACTCTTTGCTGGGTTAAGGCAAAAGCCCACTGGGGAGGATAAGACCACTAGGTGGCCAGGCTGGATTCTGTTCAGCACAGTCTGGATTTCGCTGAACCCAAATAGATAAAATCAACCAAACTAAGGTAATCATCCAAGGGATATTTGTTAAAAAAAAATGCTGGATACTACAAGAACTGTCATCAGGCTCATTTTGCTGTTTGGATTTGGTCCTATTCTTTTTTGAGTAGAGGAATAAGAGGGCAGCCTAATACCGTCCATGTCATCCTCTAGCTGCAGCCAGTCAGAACGCTGCCCAGTCCCTAGCAGCTAGTGGCAAGCCAGACATCTGGTCCAGAACCTCTGGGCACAAGTTCCTGAGCCTGGGGGTGAGGTTACTTTGGTCACAGTGCCTTTCAACATCATCCTGGCACTGTGGGAAGCAGAGGCAGTGTTTTCAGCTCTGGGGACTCAGCTGTGCTTTATTGTGGCCAGTGGCCCCTAGTAGGATGAGCTCTGCTCAGGGAGACAAGGGACTACTCTTTGCCAGTTGATGCCAGCAAGTCATTTTACGTCATGACTCAGTGTCCATGGAGTGAGGTTATCTCTAACTTGGATCTCATCACAAGCCATCTCAATCTGCCTGGGGTCTACTTCTGCCTGGGGCACGGAAGCATGTGTATTTTTCTTTCCTCCCTTCCAGTCCCTGATTCCAGTCCCTGATTCATCCTCCCTTCCAGGATGATTCTCTAAACTGTTCTTGGCCCACCCCTCTTATATTATCTAAATTTCTCTGTGCAAAAGAACAAGATTAAGTTTGAATGGATCATTGTTTCTTATAAACAACCGCTGATAAAGTCATGGGTTGACCTATTTCCGAAGCAGACAACTGGGGGAAATTTATGGCTTTCTCTTCTTCAGAGTTAACCAGTTTCTTTTCTTGGAACATGTTTTATGGGACTAGACTAATCACCCTGGCAATATGTGGCTGAAGTTCTCTTGGCTGTAGATCAAAGTCTCTGATACACCAGCACAGATAATAAGAAAACAGCACAAGGTAGGATAAAGACTACAATGAATTTTGGCATCAGAGTCTAATAGAAGGAATTTTTGGAGTCAGGCTCTAGTAAAGCAGAAAAATGAAAGGGATAATTAATTCCTAGAAAAATTGCAAATGACCAATATATAGGAAAAATGTCTAACTTTCTTTACTAATGAAAGACATGCAAATAAAACACTCTATCACTTCCCTCTATTGTTTTGGCAGAAATGTGTATTGTTGGTTAAACCTGGTGTGGCTGTGATGCAGCTGCCTGATGCAACCTTTTGGTGGGTAGCTGGGTCAGGAAGCAACAGTTAGAACTAGACGTGGAACAACAGACTGGTTCCAAATAGGAAAAGGAGTACGTCAAGGCTGTATATTGTCATCTTGCTTATTTAACTTCTATGCAGAGTACATTATGAGAAACACTGGGCTGGAAGAAGCACAAGCTGGAATCAAGATTGCTGGGAGAAATATCAGTATTACCTCAGATATGCAGATGACACCACCCTTATGGCAGAAAGTGAAGAGGAACTAAAAAGCCTCGATGAAAGTGAAAGAGTAGAGTGAAAAAGTTGGCTTAAAGCTCAACCTTCAGAAAACGAAGATCATGGCATCTGGTCCCATCACTTCATGGGAAATAGATGGGGAAACAGTGGAAACAGTGTCAGACTTTTTTTTTTGGCTCCAAAATCACTTCAGATGGTGACTGCAACCATGAAATTGAAAGACCTTACTCCTTGGAAGGAAAGTTATGACCAACCTAGAGAGCATATTGAAAAGTAGAGACATTACTTTGCCAACAAAGGTCCATCTAGTCAAGGCTATGGTTTTTCCTGTGGTCATGTATGGATGCGAGAGTTGGACTGTGAAGAAAGCTGAGCGCCAAAGAATTGATGCTTTTGAACTGTGCTGTTGGAGAAGACTCTTGAGAGTCCCTTGGACTGCAAGGAGATCCAACCAGTCCATTCTAAAGGAGATCAGTCCTGGGTGTTCATTGGAAGGACTGATGCTAAAGCTGAAACTCCAGTATTTTGGCTACCTCATGTGAAGAGTTTACTCATTGGAAAAGACCCTGATGCTGGGAGGGATCGGGGGCAGGAGGAGAAGGGGATGACAGAGGATGAGATGGCTGGATGGCATCACCGACTTGATGGACATGAGTTTGGGTGAACTCTGGGAGTTGGTGATGGACAGGGAGGCCTGGTGTGCTGCAATTCATGGGGTCGCAAAGAGTCAGACACGACTGAGCAACTGAACTGAACTAGGTGATATGTATGCTTGCATGCTCAATCACATCCAACTCTGCAAGCCCATGGACTGTAGCCCATCAGGCTCTTCTGTCCATGGAATTTCCCTGTCAAGAATACTGAAGTGGATTGCTATTTCCTTCTCCAGGGGATCTTCCTGACCCAGAGGTCAAACCTTTTTTTCCTGCTTGGTAGGCGGATTCTTTACCACTGAGCCACTGGAGAGAAGCCCCCACCTCTGTGTCCTTTAGGGAAGCTTATTTAACCTAACTCTTGGTAAAAATGGGAATAATAATAAATATCAAACCTCTTAGAGGTTACTGAGGGAATTAGGCAATAAAACACACATTAAGCACCTGGGATAGTGTAGAAATACTTTTTTTTCCCCACACAATTTCTGTTTTACTTTAATTGTATGAGTTCAGGCAGCTTGGCTCAGAGGTTAAAGTGTCTGCCTCCAATGCGAGAGACCTGGGTTTGATCCCTGGGTCGGGAAGATCCCCTGGAGAAGGAAATGGCAACCCACTCCAGTATTCTTGCCTGGAGAATCCCATGGACAGAGGAGCCTGGTAGGCTACAGTCCACGGGGTCGCAAAGAGTCGGACAAGACTGAGCGACTTCACCTTCACCTTCACCTTCAGGCAGCTGTCTTCCTATGCCCATGATTCAAAGGGAAAGCTAAGAGGGCTTTGAATAGCTTCCATTGACTTAAATGCAGGAAGTACCTTACTTCCAAATATGTGGAACAGTTTTTCCTAAGGCTGCCGTGTGTCAGAGAAAGACCATATTGAGTAATTGTTTTCTGAAGGCAGGAGAGGAGAGTGAGTGACTGATGGCTGTTGGGCAGCCTAAAATAATATTTCACTCTTATTATCCTGACACAGTTTAAGATCAAATGATTTTGGATGGTTCTCCTGTTTCCCTCTTGGTTTGGAAGAACAGAGCTTTTGTTACTTATGCTCTTAAACAGCAGAGCTTTGTTCTATACTCAGGAGCATATATACTAAACAGAAGATTTTCTTAAGGGCCATCCTATTTGCTGTGAGGAGTGATTCCCAGTGGAAAGTAGACGTGGTTAGTTCCAGCCATCTGTGGAGGGCCCACATCATCACAGAGGAACTTAGCTAAAACCCAGGGAAGTACGGCAGCCAGTCAGATTGGGGATTTACTTCTCCTATACTGTGCAAACATTGGTGGACTCAGCCATTTAAAAATGCCCTGCTTGCTTGGGCCTTGCCTTGTCCTACAAAACAAATAATCTTGTTTTGCTTTCTTTGAGGCAGAAGAATGAAAATGCCAATATTTTGAGTGTTTTTTACTTTGGGGAACTTCTAGTTCATAGACAGTTGTTTCAAACTGCTGTGTTATCTTTTCAGAACTGTTGATACTGTGGAATGAGGGTGGTAAATAAGGCTCAAGAGTTCTCATCAAAGGTTAATAAATCACTAGAAGGACACAAATTAGGTTCTGTCTGTCCTGTATCCCTCTTCTCAGTTCTCTTTCCTTGCACTATACCAGCTCCTGGCTCGCTGCCACACTGCCACACCCATGTGCAATTTTCACTTAACAAAGGCCAGGTCTGAGTAGAATTTATGAAGTTGGGACCAATTCCAAATGTTAATAATTACAGCTAGTAAGTATGGAGCACTTTGGAACACGCCAGGTTTTGTGTTAGTGGTTCGCATTCATTATCTCGATGCTTCTCAAGGAGTAATCCATGATGACTGACTTTACAAGCCTGGAGGTGGTTGGTGGCATGTATGCCAGTAAAAATGCAGATTCCTAGGTTCCATTGTACACTTGTGAGTTGAGCATCTTGTGGTGAGGTCAGAGATCTATTACTTTAACAAGCACCTTCAGCAATCCTGATGCCCAAGAAGTTCAAGAACCTGTACGTTATTTTTCAAAGCAAATGGGGCTCAAGTGCAATCTGCTTTCCTTCCACTGCTCTGATTTCTGTACTTACATTTTTAGGGCAAAAAAAGTAAAAAAAAAAAAAAAATTCTGTGGGCTGGGAGATGTGGGCGACTGATGCCTCTTAGTAGCTGGTGATTATGAATGTGTCCCTATAGCCAACGTGCTTTTGAGATACCAAGTATTTGTCTCTATTGTGGGAGGATTAAAAATTGAGAAGTCTTCTCTTGACTGATGGCAGCCTGTGCTTTGAATATAGAGAGGGATGCCTCAGGGACTACAGAGGCAGGACTGCATGAATGGTTGCATGGGTTGTGCACTGTCCAACCAGATATGGTGGCCTTGCCCTGGGAGTGAACCTGGGATTCTCCTTGGCCCAGGGGTAGCCCGCTCCTTAGAGGAGAAGGTAACTGATGTGCTGGTGTAGGTCTCAGGGACCAGGAATCTCTGCCTACCTTTGGTTATCATGCTCCAAGAGGCCTGAAATCTTCAAGGTCGTAAATTCCTTGGTTCTTGGGTTTATTTCTAGAAAGCCTCTATTAAAATGAAGTGCCACATGGAAGGTAACAGGGACATTTAATCATAGTGGCACAGACTGGTTTAATGTGGTTTCTCTGGGGATTCATTTGGTGGGAGCAGAGGACAGGCCCCTTTGCAAGCCACTTTAGTGGAGGAAGCTGAGAGATTTAGCAAAACTATTTTGTGTTTTCTTTTGAGGGGCGAGGCACGGGTGGAGTGGGAGAGGCACTAGAGATACACTGGACCCTGTGGATTCTGAAGGTTATCCTCCAACACACTGTTTTCTTAATTCTTCAGCCCCTCCCATCCTCCTTGTCTTAGTGTATGTCCAGTGCCCAGTGCCTGTCCCCTCAGCCACAGGCCTGGACTGCAGCAACGTTGTGGGTAGCGAGGCCTCGGCGGCATGAGTGGGCCATGGAGCGAATGGACACATGAAGTGACCACCTCTGGAGCTGAGGCAGCATAGTGGGGTGGGGGAGCTAATCACTCACTTTTGGAATTGAGACCCCCTTCCTTTTGCATTCCTCTCCCAGGAGCAGGATAATTAGAATAAGAAGACTTAGTTTAGCTCATTCAACTCCCTGCCAGGCCCCATACAAAGCTTTCACGTATGCAGTCATTTCTAGCATCCCAGGTAGGCTTCCTTGTGTTTCTTTATCAACTTGTTGAGAAAGACCAGAGATGAGGCTGGTCATGTGACTGTTAAGTCTTAACATTTGATTTTTTGAGATCTTGAAGAAATTACCTTGGATTTCATTTTGAAAGTGTTTTGTTTTGTTTTGTTTCTAAACTGAAAATGTTCCCCAGTTTTCTCCCTGGTTATTTGTCTTGCTAACTCATGTGGTAAGTGGTGCTGATTCATGAATTTTCCATCAGGGAATAAGCACCCTCCATGGAGAGGAGGTGGGAGGAAGGGGTTTGCTCTCAAGGAGGGGCATGTCCTTGGTCTTGGTGGTCAGCGCTGGGAAGGGCACACAGATGGAGAGATGCATCCTGGGAAGCACAGCAGTGAGAGTGTACAGGGTCCCTGAGGCCCTGTGAGCAGGGAGATGTGTCTGGCGGGGGTTTGTGTGGGAGATTAAGGGTGAGACCAATGAATGAAGGAATGTGGGAATGAAAGAGGGAAGCAGGCCATTGTCTGTCCCTAGGGCGCCTGTTCCCTTACCAAGCAGACTCTTTTTCTCCGCACTTCCTCAGTAAGTAAGTTGCAGTTCCAGTTAATAATCTCCTAAACTGAGAAATCCCCTCTCCTGGGAGGAGAGGAGATAATTAGCTTCAGTGTTCTCTCATATCTATGCTGAGAAGTCAGCATGAATTCTAGACAGGATTCCTGCCTTTGGATAATCCTGTTTGTGACAGGTCTCTCTCTTTTCCCCCTCCCTTCAACTCTTTTTTGATTAGGGTACCATGACTGAAATGAATGGCTTCCATTATTTTTTTGCCTTCCTGCAGGAATCTTTAAACTAGGCTGAACTTTGGACCAACTATCATATGAATCATGTCTACTACAATTACCCTTTCTGTGTAATTTCCTAGGTTAGTGCCATTGTGCGACACAATAAATGTAGAGCAGGGTTGAAAATGTCAAGTGATAACCAGATAGAAGACTGACAGAGAACAGACCCACCTCCTTGAGCTCTTATCTCAGAGGCCTTAAGACAAAACCTTACATAAATATTTCCCAAAATGAGATATATGATGTTAATAGATATATTTTACCATATTTGACTGTTCAGCAATTCAACTCCATTTTGGATCTTGTGTACATTTATTGCAATGAACTTATAATAAGTATGATACAAATGACAGTTTTCTCTTAATGAATGTTTATTACGTAATAGGCTCAGTTCTAAGTTCAGTTCTTTGCCCATTTAATCTTCACACCAGCCTCAGGAGGTAGTTACTGTGAGTGCCCCATTTTACATATGGGGAAATTGAGGCACAGATCTCTTAAGTAGCCTGCCCGAAGTCCACAGATAAGAATCAGAACTGGCATTTGAACCCAGGCAGTCTAACTCAGTGTATGCTGTCAACCTCCATGCTATTAATATAGTGCTTATGCATTGCTTGAAGAGGTGGTTTTGGCATCAAATATGAAGAATGCAACCCTTCAAACTTTTCTCTTGCAAAATGTAAGTAATTGTATGTTTTGTGTATGTACTCTTGTATGTCTTGTGTATGTATGACTGTTGACATCTCATTACCAAGAAGAAGAGTTTTGACAATGTATGAGCACAAAAGGTTGTTGATTTGGGTTAATTTTATGTGTAATAATGGTTTAGAATCTTGTCACATGCATTGTTAGTGTGTTTCCAAACATTCATGTTCTCAGATAGATAATTAAAAAGCAGCCACAAAAATTTCCCCCCACATGCCGAGAACAAGTTTGATTATGAGGTCTATGTGCCCAGATGATGTGTTCTGTTAACTAAACCAAGAATATAAGCTTAATCTCTGCAGTGACCACAGGTTCATAGCTCTTGTAACCATGCCTTTTTATTTAAATGAAAAAAAAAAAAAATTTTTTTTTCTTTTTTGCTTTGTCAAGATGAGCAGGCCTTCTAGTGGATGTATTTCTAAGTAACTGCTTGTCTTTCTGTTAACACCACAGAAACTGGCTCCAAGAGTTGACGTTTGAACTGTCAGCGGTTGCCCCCCACCAGCAATCTGGTCCAAGATCTAGGGTTTCTTTAGGTGGAGTCCAACCTGGTGAGAACAATGGGTCTATTTATCCATTTCACCTGGAGCACAGTTAACCTCTTGCCAACCTCAGCAGGTCTGACACACTAACTTGGTGGATCCGAATGTTTCTTAAGAGTTTTCTCATGAGTGACTCCTTTGGCCATGTAAACTGCAGGGCAAGGCAGATTAGCTTGTAGGGCTAAAAACTGTTCTTGGCCCAGATCTAGGGACACCTTTCAGTCCACCAGAGCTGCTCTGATAGTTAAGATGGGCTGATGGCTGCTGGTTCAGATAAAAGGTTTGCATTGCTGAGTACTTTTCTTTAATTGGGATCATCTAAATTCTTGTCTGTGAGATGGAGATCCAGGAAATGAATTAAGAAGAGAATTTAGCTGTCTGAATGACCTTTGTGTACCATGAACCCTCTTAGTGTCAGGTGCGACAGCCAACAGCTATTAATTGATGGTGATGATGGATGTAGTCTCTCCAGCTAGAGCCTGCTAGCACAAGCCCTGTTGGATTGGAAATGATGCCTGCTATAAGCAGACTTTAGCACACTGCCCTAACAACTTTAGGAGAAGATTAGAGTATCAGCATGCATTTTTAAGTTTCTTCCTTCATTGCATTGTTTTAAATAGGGCATTGAAATCAAATGTGAATGATATAATTGGCTTAAGTTGGATTGTACTGAGACATCACTTCCCTTCCTTCCAGTGTGAGGTTTTCCCTGCCATGTGACCACTCCAGGTACTAAATATCTACCCTCACCCCCAATTGCCAAGTAGCAGTAACATGTCTCAGGCTATCATGATTATTATGATGATTGGAGGGAAGGCCATGCTGTCTTTTAGAAAGCTCTCGTCATGAAGGTGTTTTTGGTTGAACATTGCTTGCTAACAGATGAACAGCTTGAAGCTGAATCAAACAAAACCTTTAGTGTTTGTAAGGGTCAGGGTGCCAGGGGTCTGTCTGCAACTGAGCTTTATGTTGACACAGAGAATGTCCAGAAGCCATGAAAGCTTCTGACTCAAGGACTTGCTAGTTGGTTGCTGGCAATTGTTTTGAGTGGGGAGATGGTTATCTTCAAAGTTGTCAAAGGTAAAGTTTTCCTATTGGAAATTTCTGGGCAACTATCATGTGAAATAATTTAAATGCCTTAGTTTAGAGTATTCTTGGTCTTGTGTGTTGAAAAATGATTTGAACATTGGAATTTGAAGAGATCTTAACATAATTTTATTTGGGGAATGAGAAACAGGAAATTCTGGGTGTTGAGGATTCAATGACAAAATTCTGGGTGTGAAGATTCAATGCCAACGTTACCTTAAGGGCGTGCTTTCCCTTTCGGACTAGATAATCCTTTTTATTGTTGAGTAAAGGGAATCACAATTTTAACAACCTGGCTTCCCTCAGAAGTTTCAGTTCTCACACAGTCCCATGAGCAGCAGCACTGTCAAGTAAACAAAGGTTTAATTAAGTAAAAAATATTTAAACGTAGTGAAATAGTCCTCCCTGGTTAATCACAAGTTGGACAATTCAAAGAACAGATCTTGGGGGGATTATGAATGGATTACTTTTTCTATTCCCTGTGTTTCTGTTTTTCTTCTTGGTGTCAAATCTCAAGTTAAATTCAGTCAACCGTCTAGAGCAAACAAAAAGTGCATAAATGTCTTTTCTGTTCCTGTTCCTTATATTTCATCACTAAACAAAGCAAGTTTCCTTTCCTGGCTTCTTCCTTTGGGAGCATATAAAACTGACACAAGTTTATATTGTAGAGATTCTGCTGTCACTTTGAAAGCATAATGATTGATCTTGTTATTTAAAAGTTTTTACAATGATTTTTTGGTTGCTAATGTTACACTTGCTACAAAATTTGCTGAAGAGACACATCATTTGTTGAGGATTTGGAAGGATTTGTCATTAGGTAAAGTATGTCACGTATCTAAGGGTGTATGTTAATTCCATTAAAATTTTTTTTTCTTTAGTCACCTCTTATGACTTAAAAATGTTTGCCACAGATGCATTAATAACTACAATTGGAAAGTTTGGTATAACAAGTAGTTATTACTAATAGTTATTACAAGTAGGTATTACTAATACTTCAAAATGTGATGGGAAATAAGGAAAATATTGCAAAGAAAACAGAAACGTAGGCCATGGGAGGCTATGCCAGCTGGCTCTTACATCATTTTCTGCCCCAACAATCCCACCAAGGTACATTCTGGTACATGCTAGATAGCCATGTATAGCTATATAGCTATATTGTGGGCCAGTATAATAACCCCTCTTCCTCATTTACTGTTTGAGCACAGTTATTCCTTTTAAGACACTAAAATCATTTAATTGTACTCATGAAACCCCTTTTCCCTCTTCCCTGCCCGAGCTGCCTTTATTCTTGTTTCTGTGGGTGGCTGAAAAGGCTGTCCATCTGAAAAGATAGCTCTCAAACTGTTCTGGAAAATGATCTCTCTTCCTCCACAAATGATCGTTTTGGTTTTAAATTTATTTCAGGTACATTAAGCCTCCCTGGACTCATACTCAATAACAAATGATCCTACAATAGATGAGATTAGAAAAAGGTAAAATGAGATCAAAGCGGACCTAGTTGCCGGAGTGACTTAATGCATATTATTTCGACTCAGCATTACTCCCACTAAAAATAAAAAGAAAGATGAAAATTACCTTTGGGTTTTTGCTGCTGTGGTTGCTCTCTGTATTCCAGGGGTACCTGGGTCCTTTAAGGCTGGCGAGGTTGGTCTTGGCAAAGCAGAACAGATCTTGCTCCAGGTGAAGTCGCATTTCCCAGTCCTTTGTCGTACTTCCCTTGGGCAGTAAAGCTATGATTTTTTTCTGGCCTTGCAAGGGAAAGTGATTCCAGATAAGCTGAGTGTTATGTGGAATATCTCATCTTTGTTGTTCTAGTGCAGCCCTTTCAGCTTTCCAGAGCCAGTCAGACTTGTTATGAGGAGCTAAATGATTGGCTGGATCTGGGGCTCAGTTTCATAAATTATAGCCCAGCGTACGAGAAGCACAAGTCCTATAGTTGCTGTAGTCCAGAGGCCTGCCAGCTCCTGCTTTAACGCATATGTAGTCGTAATTGAGTTCTAACACGGCCTTGGATGTTTCTGTCCTAAATAGCTGACATTGCATCTTCAAGACTGTGTGAGTAATCCTGACTCTTTTTTTTTTTTTTTCAAACTCCATAAATTAATTACATGCCCTGAGAGGGAGTGATGGTAATTAGAAAATACTGAAGTAGCAAATGATTCATTTTCAAGGTACTGTTTTCTGTGTATCAAGTTCAATGCAATTAATCGTAAAGCTTCTAAGACCTGGCAGGATTATTCCAGCTTTTTTTTTTTTTGCCACGAATCAGAGTCAAGCTGTATTTTGAAGGAGGCTCTTCAATGCATTTGCTAGCCGGGTTTGTGTTAAGGGGTCTGGAAAGTGAGAAAGGTCTAATACGAGCAGGTTAAAACAGATTGTTGGTGTCAAAGCCGTGGCTGAGAGCCCTTGAGTCCCGCAAGTTTCAAGACTTCCCACCCACATGGTCCACAGCTGGGAGGGAGCAGTAATGACAGGCAGTCCTTTTGGGACACAGGTACACAACACTCAGAGCACAGAAAGAGGAGAAATGTGAAATGACAGCAAAGCTTTTCTTTACTGTCATCTGAAGCTGTACCAAGACATATTCTATGGATAACTAGAATATTTTTACATGTATAAAAATGCTCCTCAGTGGTTCTGTTTATATGGTGAGGAGCTGAATGAGAACTCCCTAGCTTGTGTGTGTGTGTGTTTAAAGCCTTTAAGAAGCATATTAAACACACAGAAACAACAGTAACAGAAGAAACTATGTGGACTGAAATGTGTGGTCAGAGCAGATCAAATTATCCTACGGAAGCCGTTGTTAGGTTGGTATAATTGCTGGGGGTGACTTCTATTGGTAATCAGGTTGAAGATAAAGCCAGAGCAGATTGAGAGAAGAACCTAGAAAACATCAGCATTTTATTACCTTCTATAGCATACACTGCAGGATAGAGTTAATACTGAGCATAGACTGGTGAGGGTAAGCAGTTCATGTTTTACTTTTAAAACATTATTGATTTCTCCTGTCATTAAAAAGAAAATCAGACTTTTGTCTATGAAGTTAATCATTAGAAATAGATTTTTCTTCAACATAATTTTTATATCTTTCTCAATACGGCACAAAGTTAGGTAATTTCTTACAATTTTGGGTTGTTTTCCAGTTTGCTTTTTGTCTAAATTTTCATCTTTAGACTGAGAGATACAAATCTATATTTTTGTGCTGTACATAAGCCTCAAGCATAAATCATCTGAACAGTTTTTTAAATCACGGGTTTCTGTGGCCAGTATAAATTTCTAATAGCTAGAATAGTTACTTGCCAATTCCTATAAAAATATTATTTTTATACCTAAAAGCAGTTTATTTTTGGTCACGCCTGTTTAAATGACTGACATGATTTGTTCAGTAGGAAAGAAATAATAGTTATGTGTTTGCAAACTTTTATGTTTCATTCACTTTGGAAATGCAAAATTTTGTTGTTAAAATATTTTTGCCTTCTAAAACCATGACCCCTTTTAGGTCACAGCAACAAATGAGGTTTATAAAAGGAGAGAAAAATAACATAAATCCTTTTCTGTATTAGCCAAGTATATGTAAAATAGTTTTAAAACGTGTAATTCTAATACATTCTTTTAGAAACATGCTTACTGTGAAGAAAGAGTATGAGCTTCTAATTGTGATAGTGTGATAAATTCCTTTATTTAGTTTCCAAGGCTGTAGACACTAATTGTAAGAGTCGACAGTCATTATTTTATGTCTTAACTGATTGTATCAGTGGAAGAAAGGAGTGCATCTACTGAAGGACAGTAATCTCACCCCTCCAGGTGGTTCGGGGCCCATGAGAGTAAGAAGTGGGGAGAGTGGAAGCAGCTTTCTCTGAACTGGTCTCTGACCTTTAAGCTGGCTCCTTTTCTCAGCGTAGTGACAGTATGGCTTTCTTGGTGTCGCTATCACATTCCCTCCCACCTCTTCATGCCTTCCTTCTTTATAGTATTAACTTGAGCTCTGATTGAGATGAATCAAATACAAATGACCTATGCTCAGCTATTGGATATTAATCAGCTGCTCATGCAGTTCAGACAGAGAAGGCAATGGCACCCCACTCCAGTACTCTTGCCTGGAAAATCCCATGGACGGAGGAGCCTGGACGGCTGCAGTCTATGGGGTCGCACAGAGTTGGACACGACTGAGCGACTTCACTTTCACTTTTCACTTTCATATATTGGAGAAGGAAATGGCAACCCACTCCAGTGTTCTTGCCTGGAGAATCCCAGGGATGGGGGAGCCTGGTGGGCTGCTGTCAATGGGGTCGCACAGAGTCAGACATGACTGAAGCGACTTAGCAGCAGCAGCATGCAGTTCAGAAGGTGTTCAGAACATGGCTCAGGGAAATTCTGTTGGGAGTATTGACATCTTGCATTGGAGCTTCCTTTAGGACTTTCACCTCTTCAGTTCTCTGGATTCACATCTGTTTTACATGAAAGGGCAGGACTTTAAGAAAAGAGTAGAGGAGTACCAGGTGTCCAGGGATAGGTATCTGTGAGCAAGATGTTGTGCAGAAAGGAAACATTTTCCGAATAGCAGGAGCCAGTCTCTTTTCCCTCTGCACTTTATTTCCAATCGCCATTTTTGTCTGACTGTGGAAGTTCTTTGGCAGATAAGGTTCTGTAAAACTATGTATATCCGCCATAGACAGATGGATTTGACAAAGATATATCCAACAAGGAATGTATTACATCATAAACTTGCAAAGCACTCATGAATGCAAATTGGCTTAAGTAATATTTCTTGATTGAATTACATTTTCCAGGGTTTCATTTGGTGAATTTCACTTTTGGAAAGATTTGCTCTTCTCTAAGATATTTTTTTCCAGTGTTATATATAGAACTACTCTTTTTGCTTACTCTTGGTGAAGAATTTAATTATCCTTAGTTGGCGTTTTCAAAAGACTTGCTGTCCCACCTGGAGCTTGTTTTAAAGAGTAGAGCAAAACAAAAACCCTCCTCTCCCTCCCCCCCACCCAGAGTTAAATGCTTTAGATTTGTCTGATTCTCTTTGTTTGTGGAGCTTGACTCTACCCCTTGGAAGAGGAGAACTTTCATTTAATTAAAAAATCAATTGTCCACTTTAATTATAAAATATATGCAGGTGATATAATTTTCTGTTATACTAGTCACAAGCCAAAATTGTATCCCTCCAATTTCAGGAAGCAAAATGACTTAGTAAATTGATCTTGGAGTTAATGAGATCATGCTCAAGTCTTTTAAATTTTTTTTTTTAAGCCTCAGTCTCTATGTCTGTAAAATGGAAATAATGGTATATATCCTGGTATTTTACTGTATTGGTAAATATCAGCAGCATGATGAGAAAGTGCTGATTAAAGAATATTTTAGTTCTTTGGGCTAAGATAATGACGTTATTATCATTACAAAACTTCATAGCACTGGTTAGCTTCCTTTACTTCTAAAAGTATATCCCCAGAATTGAATAAATACTTTTTAGAGCAAAAGCAGTCTTCAGTGTTTGATCTTGAAAAATTACAAAGGTTTTCAGAGCCTCAGTCCTTATTTGTCAGTTACTTGAGTATAAAAATAACAGTAGGGTTACTATAACAATAAGAAAGTGATATTATATGTGAAAATATATTTAGTAAACTTCTAAGTGCCTTGTAAATGTTACTTATGTATTATCAGGATATTAATAAAAGGTATAAATAGTCAATTTTTAAAATGGAAAATATCACATATATTTCCTTTAAACTGTATAATTCCATTTATATAAAATGTGCAGAATAGGCATATTCATAGAGACAGAAAATAGATGAATGGTTATAAGGCATTGGGGGAAGAATGTATGAGGCATGACTGCTAATGGGACCTACAAATTTCTTATTGATTAGCTTTCTTTTTTAAAAAAATAAAGGTAATCTTTTATTTTTCTTGTTTGAAACTTTAAACTTTTTATTTTGTATTGGGGTACAGCCGATTAACAGTGTTGTGGCATGTGTGGCTGAGTCCCTTCACTGTTCACCTGAAGTTTGATTAGCTTTCTCAGCTACTTCTCAGTGTACTTCCCTCCAACAGGGTGGATTAAGTTGGTACTGTGACTTTCCTTCCACTTGGATATAGTGCAAAGCTAATATTCTGATAAGCATTCCCTCACAGTCTGCATTTAGAACTGTTTTTACAGGGCATAGTTTCCTCGGAAGAAAGAGTAACTTAGAAAATTTAGATTGACAGATGTTCTTGAACTTTTTATTATTGTGTTTTCTCTCTTTATTAAATTTAACTAACAAAATAATCATATACATTAAGGTGATGCTTATTCTGTGGGCTTTTCATACCAGGAATAAAGTGAATGGTCAAGATGACTTTCTGAACAATTTAGAAAGTTCAGTCAACAGTTTTGAATCTCAGATTTTTAACTGGTTCTGTTTTGAAAGGTCATCACACTTTTTGGATTATTGGCCATGGGTGTGTCCTACATTTCAGCTGCTTGAGTGCACTGTTGTTAAAGAATTTAATTATTTCCTAATAGTGCTATTGGTGAGTCTGAAACAGTTCTACCACTGTTTTTTTTTTTAGATAAAACTATACTGGATGCACAGTAAGTAAAACAAATAAAAAATGAAATGAATTTTCTCCTATCTTTATCCTACATACTTCACCTAACAATTATGAGAGAACCTTCTGGAAATGGGGCTTCCCTGGTGGCTCAGAGGTTAAAGCGTCTGCCTCCAATGTGGGAGACCTGGGTTCGATCCCTGGGTCGGGAAGATCCCCTGGAGAAGGAAATGGCAATCCACTCCAGTATTCTTGCCTGGAGAATCCCATGGACGGAGAAGCCTAGTAGGTTACAGTCCTCGGGGTCGCAAAGAGTCGGACACGACTGAGCGAGTTCACCTTCACCTTCACCTTCACCTTCTGGAAATGAAAGAATTTAATTTGTAGTATAGTTTTTAAAATTAAAAAAAAATTTTTTAATTTATTTTTTTATTGAGGTATAGTTGATGTGCAGTATTATATGTCTCAGATGTACAATTTAGTGATTCACAATTTTTAAAGATTATACACCATTTATAGTTATTATAAAATTTGACTATAGTTCCTGTGATGCAAAATATATCTATGTACCTTATTTATTTTATACATAGTAGTTTGTACCTCTTAATCCCTTATCCCTATCTTGCCATTCCCTTCTTCCCTCTCCTGCTGCTAACCACTAGTTTGTTCTGTATACCAGTGATTCTGTTTCTGTTTTGTTATTATTCACTAGTTAATTTTATCTTTTAGATTTCACATATATGTAATAACAACATTATGTCTGAGATATCACAGCATAATACTCTCCAAGTCTGTCCAAGTTGTTGCAAATGGCAAAATTTCATTTATGGCTAGGTGGTATTCCTCTGTGTGTGTGTGTGTGTGTATACACACACCACGTCTTTATTCATCTGTTGATGGACACTTAGGTTGCTTCTATATCTTAGCTATTGTAGATAGTGCTACTCTGAACATTGTGGTGCCGTGTATCTTTTTGAATTAATGTTTTTGGTTAATTTTGGATACATATATCCAGGAGTGAAATTGCTGGATCATATGGTAGTTTGGTTTTTCAGTTCAGTTCAGTCGCTCAGTCATGTCCGACTCTTTGCAACCCCTTGGACTGCAGCACGCCAGGCTTCCCTGTCCATCACCAATTCCTGAAGCTTGCTCAAATTCATGTCCATTGAGTTGGTGATGTATCCAACCACCTCATCCTCCATCGTCTCCTTTTCCTCCTGCCTTCAATCTTTCCAGCATCAGGGTCTTTTCTTAATGAGTCAGTTCTTCACATGAGGTGGCCAAAGTGTTGGAGCTTCAGCATCAGTCCTTCCAATGAATATTGATTTCCTTTAGGATTGGCTGCTTTGTTCTCCTTGCAGTCCAAGGGACACTGAAGAGTATCCCCCAATACCACAGTTCAAAACCATCCAATTCTTTGGTGCTCAGCCTTCTTTATGGTCCAGCTCTCACAGCCATACATAACTATTGGAAAAACCATAGCTTTGACTAGAGAAAATTTGTTGGTAAAGTAATGTCTCTGCTTTTTAATATGCTGTCTAGGTTGGTCAAAGTTTTTCTTCCAAGGAGCAAGCGTCTTTTAATTTCATGGCTGCAGTCACCATCTGCAGTGATTTTGGAGCCGAAGAAAATAAAGTCTGACGCTG
>SJYT01017022.1:228725-332667 GCA_006410635.1 Cephalophus harveyi | reverse complement strand
TAAAGTAAAAATAAAATTAAAAAAAAATAAAAATAAAATATGCAATCTGGTATTATGAACTACTCTCCCCATGCTATACGTTACATCCCCATGATTTATGGATCTCAACAGCTGACCTTGAGATGAAGCAATTATCCAGGATGATCCAGGTCCAATGTAAGCACAAAGATCCTTCAGAATGGAAGATAACATATACATAATGTTACATGGCAATGACATCTCAAAAAACAAAAAGTGGAAGAGAATTGGAGAGAGTCAGAGAGATAGCAGACTGAGAAAGACTTGGCTTTGAGCTTGCTGGAGGCAGGGGCCACCGGCCAAGGCTCTTAATTCTGCCAGCAATCCAAATGAGCAGGAAACAGGTGCTTCTCAGATCTCTAGGAAGGAGTGTCCAACCACCACCTTGCTGCTAAGTCACTTCAGTCGTGTCCGACTCTGTGACCCCATAGACGGGAGCCCACCAGGCTATGCCGTCCCTGGGATTCTCCAGGCAAGAACACTGGAGTGGGTTGCCATTTCCTTCTCCAATGCATGAAAGTGAAAAGGGAAAGGGAAGTCGCTCAGTCGTGTCCGACTCTTCGCGACCCCATGGACCGCAGCCCACCAGGCTCCTCTGTCCATGGGATTTTCCAGGCAGGAGTACTGGAGTGGGGTGCCATTGGGAGACCCCAAAACCACAAGCAAGTGGAGCCCTCTGCACTTAGGACCCATGCACACTCAGCTCATAAAAGCTGTTGTTTACATCCACTCCATTTGTGAGGATGGGGTACAGCAGCAAATAGAAAAGCTATCGAACGGGTCAGTGCCCAAAAGGAGGGTGGAGTCTAGTCTGGGGGCGGAGTCTAGCCTGGGGGCAGAGTCTAGTCTGGGGGCGGAGTCTAGTTGCGGGCGGAGTCTAGCCTGAGGGTGGGAGAAGGCTTCCTAAAGGAGCAGCTCTTGAGGGGAACGGGGAGACAGAGGGAACAGAAGGTATGAGGGCCCCCGGGCAGGAGGAAACTTTGTGCAAGTGACTCGAGGGCAGACCCCTGGGGACGTCACCACACTCACTGAGCCTCAGTTTCCTCCTCTGTGCAATGGGACTGTAAGAGCATTTCCTAGTTTGAGGGTAAAGAGGGCCTGGGAACCCTGCGGTAACAGAGCAGACAGCCTGGGCCCTACGATTAGACCAGAGCTGGATTCAATCCGGTCTTCTGGTCACCCCTGGGTGACCCAAGCAGCCCACAGCCCCTCTCTGAGCCTTGTTTCTCCATCTGTTGGATGAGAGCATGCTGGGAGTGCTTGACAAGTCCTGGTTATTTATCCCCATCATCATCGATGGGTGACTGGGGCTCAGAGATGGGAAGTGACATGTTCAGGGTCATACGGAGACCCCGAGGCTGACCTTCCTCCTCCCAGTGTCCAGGTAGGGACAGAGCTCAGGCCGCAGCCTCACACACCCCCCAAGCCTCCACTCTGATCAACACCATCCTCGCTCATCGGCAAAGTGCGTTCTATGTTGGCACAATGATCCCAAGGTTTCTACACGCACATATCAGCAGCCTTGATGAAAACCAGCTGTGAGGTTTAAAATAGCCTCCCCAGGCTTCCAGAGTTACCAGGTCCCTGGATGAGGGAGGAAAATTCAGGCCCAAGGTTGAGACACCATCTTCAGAGAAGAATAACAGCTGCCGTGCGTCCGGGCCCAGAGATAGCCTGAGAGGTGGGTGAGCTGAACTTCCCAGAGAGGCACGGGTGTAAGGGAAACCAGGGGGTGGGGGGTGGTCCAGAAAGTCCCCCAAAGTGGGGCATCATCTTACCCTTGTCAAGTCTTTCTTTCTCCTCTTCTCCCCCCAGCTCTCTTCTTTCATCAACTAATAATTCAAAGATCGGGCTGTGGACAGACATTACCTAGCCTCCACCCCCACAAGCTGTGTGATCATAAGCAAGTGACTTCACTCCCTGAGCCTCAGTTTCTTCATCTGTCAGATGGGGTCCCCACTTCACCAGGGGGTCCTGAGGGTCCACAGGACAGTGCAGTGAGGAGCTGACAGATGAGCCCCTCAGCAGGTGCCTGACAGCGGCTGCTGCCCCAGAAGATGGTGACGATGGTGACACCCCTCTCCCCCAGGCCTTCTCCCCTCCCCAACCCCAGGCCTCTCCCTGCTCCCCTTGGGGCTCCGGGCCTGGCCCCTGGCAGGCTGAAGACAGATGATGGAATCTCGGAGCAGGGGGCCTGTTGGGCCAAATTCCATCCTCAGGGCAGCCCTATTGCCCAGATGCGCCCTGCCTCTAGCTTGAAGAGGGAACCAGGGCCAGACATGAGGCCCACATTCCCCATCAACTGTCACAATAACTCCCAGAGGCCTCTTGGTTGCCTCCACACCTAGATTGGTGCATGGCACATAGTAGGTGCTCAATAAATATCTGCTGCTTGGCTGATGTGGTACCATTATTGTCCTATCTTACAGGTGAGAAACAGGCTCCCAAAGGTCAGCTGGCATGTAGCAGAGTGCAACCCTCAGAGTTTGAGGGAACCCAGGCTTAGAGGGGAAAGGTACAGTCCAAGGTCCCCAGAAGGAGAATGTGAATCCAACTGCACTGGCACCAAAGCGTGAGTTTTAATCACCAAATGATACCCCCATTTGCCACCTCCTCTAGCCAACTTCTGCACTCAGCTTCCTTGCAGGCCTTCCATGCACATGCTGTGTTGTCTTAGGTAACTCACACAACCTCTCTGAGCCTGTTTCTGGATTTATAAAACAGAAAACCCACCTTGCTGCACTCAGGCAGAACCTTCCTCAGCTCATTTTTCCTCTGGCTTCTCAGCCTCTAGTGGCTGGCTCAGACATGCAGTCCATGCCAAATAAATCTTTGTTGATTAATTGAAGAGACAAGTTTACTTTAGAGCATCGAAGTCTGCCCGGAAAGTCTCTGGGTTGGTTGTCTCTGTGAACATATGCCTTCTCTCTTCACTTTAAAGAAGGAGAAACTGCAAAAAGCAGATGATGATTTAGGTGTGTGGTTTTTGTGAGAAAGACGTAAGCCGTTGGCAGACCCCTCAGGCCCTTGGAGAAAAGACCTCCTACATCAGAAAATAAGCCAATGAACATGAATCATCAGGCTTTCCATTAAAATAAAATGTCAAAGGACTAGCTATCATACTGGCGGTGAGCCCAACCTCAGAGGAGGGTTCTGACCAACACGCAGTCCTGGTGCTGATGGCATGGGCTGCAAAGGAGCCTCTCTCCTCTCCTCACACTGGAAGGCTGTGCCAGGCTTCAGGAGACCCCAGTGAACAAGCCAAACCCAGTCCCCAGCCCAAGGGACCTCAGAGCTCAGCAGGAGGAGACCTGGAAGGTTCTGGGAGGAATCCGGAGGTTCCCAGTGGGCACGTTCAAGCATCATCTGGTGATTTCTGGAGATCACAAAGAACTTTCCAGAGAGGGGAGGAAACACGCTTTGCCAGCAGAGTGTCACCTTAGGGCCAGTGTCAAGCAGAAGCCATCAGGGAAGCCCCAAGCCCCTTGCAGGAGCCCCCAGATGGCAGCCTCTGGTTTTCATGCTGAGGGGCTCTGGGGGTCTCAGGGGGCTTCCCACCCCCATCCCCATGCCCTGGCCTTCACCTCCAGAGCTCACCTTCTCTACCCCAGGGGCCCATGCAGCAGAGCCCATCCCAGCCACCTGAGGGGCGTCCCTGTCACAGAGAGCTTTACCCGCAGCGTCCTGCCAGGCTGACTACAGCAGGAGCTGCACAAACTTGCGGTGAGTTGGGGTTGGGGGCTTCAGCAGAACAGTTGGGAGAGCGTGTTTATCATGGGCTCCACATCCTGACCTGGGCTCCTGGCTGTTTCCATGACTGGGGGCCCCGGGAGTGGGGGTCACTTTTACAGACTTTAAAGACCCTTCCAGCTGATCCCATCACCACCACTGCTCCTGGCCTGGAAAGACCACGGTCCAACTGGGGTCAAACCTGCTCATACTGCCAGGGAGAGTGAGGGGACAGGACCAGGGCAGTCACATACATGGGGACCAGGGTTCAGAAAGGCCCCACACTTGGTTTAATGCTATGCTGTTGCCATCTTGAAAGTCTTGATACTTTTCAAACAAGGAGTTGCACATTTTTATTTTGCACTGGGTCCCTAATCCCATAGCCCATCCCGGGAGAGGGGCTTTGAGGGTCCAGCCGGGGAGCTCCATCACCTGGAGATTCCCAGATCTCCAGGCTTCAGAAATGGAAATCATCACAAACTACATCCCCGTGCCCACACCAGGGGTCCAGGTGCCCACTTGCCTGCATACATTCACAATCACACAGCTGTGTTCATGGGAGTCCACTGGGGCCCCCCACATTCACACACACTCATATGCGTTCACACATAAACATCCGTGTCACCTCCAGCCACATGTTTTCTGCTCTGGAAGGGGCTCAGGAGACCTCAAAATGCCACTCCAGCTCCCCTAGGCCACTGAGAAAGCAGTGAAAAACTCGGAGAGGGGGGCCATCAGGAGCAGGCCCCTGTCTGCCCCTACCCCCCAGGAAAGGCAAGATCTCCTCCCTCACCCAGGATCCCACTAAATCACCAGACAACTCTATGCAGAGCCCTCCGTGACACACCTGATCCAGCTGAATTCCCACAGTCACTCATGTGGTAGCGTTTGTATTATACCCATTTTAAGGATGGCAAAACTGAGACTCCAAGAAGTGAAGCTGCTAACTGGAACAACGGCAGACAGACCGAGGGACTCCATGCCAGACAATGACTCCTGAGACATGACAAGCCCCCAACCCCAACTCACAGCAGACTTGCCCCTCCCCCCTCCCACCCCCCACCTTTAGGATGCTCCTCCCAAGGCTGCTCAGCCTAGTTCATGGAGGGGGGTTCTCCCAGTTTAGCCAGTGCTCACCCCTCTTCTCACCACAGGCACGTGGGGACAGGTCAGTGCCCAGGGGTCCACAGTTTTCTCTAAAGCCCCTGTCCCCCTGCCCTAGCCCCTTGGCCAGCCTTACCCTTTGACACCACAGACCAGGCAGTGGGAAGGAGCTGCTGGAGTGACTACAGCTGCTGATTACCTACAGATAACAAGCAACAGCAGGACACCCTGAGGGTGGAGGGGCAGATGTGGGCGTGTGCACTGGAGGTGGGGCAGGCAGGTCGTCCCTTTGGCCGAGTTCAGGGCTCCCTGGGGCCACAGCAGGAGTTCCAGGGACCTTTCTACATCTTGACGCATCTCAGATTCTAAATGGAACTTTCTGAATGTTCCAAGGCGAACATTCCTGTGGCCCTAAATAGAGGCTCCTCTCCCGGGGATGCTCCACAGTCCTCCAGGGCTTCTTGGTGGTGGGGGGCACTCCTGAACCTTGGGGACAGGGCTCTGTGGGGCCAGTTGGCTCCATGTGCAGGAGGAAGAGATGACCCGGCAGGCCTGCGGCCGCCCGCCACTCTGCCGGAGCTTGAGCCTGTCCAGGACCCGCGGCCCAGGCCTTATTTGGTAAGAAGAGCCTGCGCTGCCAGCCACTCGGGCTGTGAGCTGACGGGACACAGGAGTCCCTGAGCTGGCCCCATGCCCACTGGCCTGGCAGCCCAGGTCTGCCCACCTAGCCTCCTCACCCGGCCCCTGGGCCAGAGGCTGGCAGAGTTGGAGGTGCGAGATCCTGGGGGTCACGCCAAGGCTGGGGCCGCCTCCCTCGGATCCCCGTCCAGCCATAGGAGAGGGCTTCCCCAGCTTTTGCCTATATATGGCCGAGGAGAGGCGGCGCGCTCGGGATGGGCCCGTGGGCCCCAGAGGTATTGTCTTAAGAGGGTGTTTGGCATCAGGCAGTGATGCTTCGGATTCTTACAAAAACCTGGCAGGGACATTGTTTGACAGCTCTGACAGCGTGCTGGAGTCTCCACAGGGAGCCCGCCTCTGGGGGCCGAGGGCATGTGACGCGTCAGCTGCCTGCCTGGTCCTGGCAGGAGGGAGGCCAGGCCGGGCAACCGTGTTCATGTTCGGGAGGAGGTGGCTGGCTCAGAGCTGCCCAGCTCAGGGGAACCAGACAGGAGCGACCCCTTCTGGGTCTCGTTTTCCGATCCACGTGTAGTGTGTGCAGAGGTGCCGCTGTGGACACAGGGAGAAATTTCGGTGCAGTGAAGGAGCAGGTGGGGCCCCGCGGGCAGGGCTGCCCATCTCTGAGTCCCCCGGCGTGCAGCCTTAGTGGACAGACTGGTGCATCTTTGTCTCCCCATCCGTGCCTCGCAAACCCAAGGAGCTGGCTGCCCCTACACCCCTGCTGACAGATAAAGAAGCCAAGGCTCACAGACAGTTAAGACCCTGGGCTCTTTCTCCAACCCGCTGGGGACCTTCATAGGCCACTGTTCATTCATCCATCCTCTTGAGGAACGTGTCCTGAGCTCTGCTGTGGGCCAGGCATCACTATAGGGCCTGAGGCGGCAGTGGTGACCCATCTAAGAAACATTCTTTCCCAAGGAGATAAACATCCCTTCAAATTAGGTAGAAAGGGAAGGTCTCTCTGTGCAGATGACTTTTAAATCAAGGCCCAAAGATGAGAAGAAGTCAGTCCCGGGGGAAGACGGGGACTGGTTTCTTCAGGCAAAGGAAACTGCATGGAAAGGCCCTGATGCCGGTAGAGGGCGGGTCAGGTCTAGCCCAGCCAGGAGACCAGGCTGACAGAGCCGAGCAGACAAGAGCAGAAGATGCAGCCAGAGGTCTCAGTGCAGATCAAGGACCCTGGGGTTGGGTTGTATTCAGAGAATGATGGGTAGCTGGCTGTTAAGCAGACATCTGACAATATAATCAGACATGCTCTGCTGTATCAGATGTTTCATTGTTGTTTGGTCACTAAGTCACGTGTGACTCTTTGTGACCCCATGGACTGCAGCACGCCAGGCTTCCCTGTTCTCCGCTATCTCTCTGAGTTTGTGCAAGTTCATGTCCATTAAGTCAGTGATGCCATCTCAGCCTCTGCTGCCCCCTTCTCCTTCTGCCTTCAGTCTTTTCCAGCATCAGGGTCTCTTCCAATGAGTCGGCTATTCATGTAAGGTGGCTAAAGTATTGAAGCTTCAGCTTCAGCATCAGTGCTTCCAATGAGTATTCAGGGTTGATTTCCTTTAGGATGGACTGGTTTGATCTCCTTGCTGTTCAAGGGACTCTCAAGAGTCTTCTCCAGCACCACAGTTCAAAATCATCAATTCTTTGGCACTCAGTTTTCTTTATGGTCCAACTCTCACATCCATACATGACTATTGGAAAAAATATAGCTTTGACTGTATGGACCTTTGTCGGCAAAGTGATATCTTTGCTTTTTAATACACTGTCTAGGTTTGTCATAGCTTTCCTTCCAAGAAGCAAGCATCTTGTAATTTCATGGCTGCAGTCACCATCCACAGTGATTTTAGAATGCAAGCCCCTTCGCCATGACAAGCAGTGATCCATAATGAAAGTGAAAGTGAAAGTGTTAGTTGCTCAGTCGTGTCTGACTCTTTGTGACCCCATGTACTGTAGCTCGCCAGGCTCCTCTGTCCATGTAATTCTCCAGGAAAGAATACTGGAGTGGTTAGCATTTCCTTCTCCAGGGGATCTTCCCAACCCAGGGATTGAACCTGGGTTTCCTGCATTGCAGGCAGATTCTTTACTGTCTGAGCCACCAGGGAAGCTATGATCCATGAAGGGATCATATATTTGGGCTCTGCTAAATGCTGTATGTCTGTTTTCTCATTTGATTCCTGGGCATGCCTGTGAGGAGACCAAAATCTTATTACCATTTTAGAAACAAGGCAATTGAGGAGCCGAGAGTTGAAATGACAGGCTCATGTAATCATTACAGGATAGACAGGGATTCTTCAATGAACTCTGCCTGATGTCAAAGCCAGGCCCAGTACAGACCCCCTCGGGCAGCAGGGCCTGAGGAGGACAGAGCAGTGTGCTTGGGGGTGGGGGGACTGACCTGGTTTGGTTTCCCTCTGCTATCCAGCTCACCACCCCACCACACAGGTTACGTTACCAGGACTTTCCAGTTTTAACACTGAAAGTCCAGCTTCCCCAAAACCCCTCTGTCCTGGGCATGCATGCATGTTCAGTTGCTCAGTTAAGTCCAACTCTTTGCAACCCCATAGACTATAGCCCACCAGGCTCCTCTGTCCATGGGATTCTCCAGGCAAGAATACTGGAGTGGGTTGCCATTTCCTTCTCCAGGGGATATTCCTGACCCAGGGACCAAACCCACGTCTCCTGCATTGGCAGGCAGATTCTTTACCACTGAGCCACCTGGGAAGCCCATCTGTTCTGGGCAGACCTGTACACTCGGTCACTCACCCTGCAGGTGGCTCAGCCCTGGCCTCCAGGCACCACCAGGAGCTCAGAGAGAGAGGAGTGATCCAAAAATTCTCCCCACCTGCACACCTGGCCACATGCCCACCTCTGTCCAGGCCAGGAAGCTCCATGGAGAGAAAAGCAAATAGCAACCTGTGTATGGCTGCCTCAGCCTCCTCCCAGCACCAGGACAACGCGGCCAGCCAGCTCCCAGGCAGCCAGCCAGCCACAGCAGAACAAAGTGAGGGTGGGGTTGCCCACCAGGAGAGTGGATCAGGAGCAGGCCTGGCCGAGCGGGAAGGGCTTATCCCCGAGGCAAAGACTCAGGGTCACACAAGGCCTGCCTTTGACCCTAGAGACTCTGTGACCTCAAGACTCTGGGCCTCAGTTGCCTCTCCTGTAAAATGGGAGAGTGACAATAGCCGGAGGTCTGCTGGATGCTAGGCCCTGTGTTAAGAGCTGTGCCAGTTATCACCTTCTGGAAGGCGTAGAGCACCCTTGGAAGGAAGGGTACTAACTGTGCAGACAAGGAACAAAACCCAGAGAGGGTGAGACAGCCACCCCAGGTTACACAGCTAGTAACAGTAAGGCACGGATTTGAGCTGTCTATTTCAGACCCTCACCCCGTGCAGGTAGGCAGTACACCAAAGGGGTGGAGTGCAAGGGCTCTGGGGACCCTCTTCCTGTTGATCCTGTGACCCTGGGCAAGTAGCTGCAACTCTCTGGGCCCGTTTTCCACCTACAAAGTAGGGATAACAAGGGTCCCTACCTCCTAGGGCTGGTCATTGATACCAGGAAATTTGTATTAGGCATCTACCCTGGGCCAGGCCCTATCCTAAATGTTGATGATACAACAGAGAACAAAACAAACAAAACCCCCTGCCTAGAGTTTATATTCTGGGTGTGGGGACACAGAATTGTGGACATATAAATACATCTATGTTGGGGATGGGAACAGAGTGAAGGTGGGGGCTTTGATGAGGGGCTAGGTGGGCTGTTCAGGGCCGTGGCATTTGAGCAGAACCTGAATGAAGGGAAGGAGCAGGCAGTGCAGATATTGGGCAGATCCTGGGGGAAAGGCATCTGGGGCTGAAGGAGCAGCCAGTGCAGAGGCCCCGAGGCAGGCTCGGGGCTGGAGCGGTTGCAGCTGAGTGAGGCCGGAGAGGAGACGCTGAAGGTGGGGCAGGCAGAGCTCTGGCTGCGCAGGGATGAGGAACCGCTGGAGTGCTTCAAGCAGAGTGAGGACAGAGTCACACAGTTTTCTTTAAGGATCTGTCTTCCTGCCTGTGGACAATCAGGAGGAGGCAGTAATCCAGACAAAAAGTGATGGTGCTTGGCCCAGCATAGGAACAGGCCGAGGTGGGGAGACGGTCACATTCTGGAGATACTCTCAAGAGTCAACAGCTTTTGAAAAATAAATATGGTATATTAAAGTATCTATGTGGAATCTAGAAAAGTGGTATAAATGATCTTATTTGCAAAGCAGAAATAGAGACACAGACACAGAGAACAAATATATGGACCCCAAGGCGGGATGGGATAGCTCACCAGGCTCCTCTGTCCATGGAATTCTCCAGGCAAGAGTCCTGGTGTGGGTTACCATTCCCTTCTCCAGGGGATCTTCCCAACCCAGGAATTGAACCCGGGTCTTCTGCATTGCAGGCAGAGTCTTTACTGTCTGAGCCACCAGGGCTGCCCCACTGATACTATGTATAAAATAGATAACTAATGAGAACCTAATATATAGCTCAGGGAACCTTACTTAGCACTCTGTGGTGACATAAATGTGAAGTAAATCCAAAAAAAAGAGGGTATATATGAATATGAATATGTATATTCATATACAGACTGATTCACTTCGCTGTGCAGAAGACGTTAACACAATATTATAAAGCAACCATACTCCAATAAAAATTAATTTTAAAAAAGAGTCAATAGGGTACAAGGGATGGGGAGTAAGAGGGTGTGGGAATCAAAGGTGACCTCCGGATTAAGGGGAGGAGTGAATGAGTTCATGCCATAGGAGCTCTTAGCACAAAACCCAGTCTGCAGTAACCAGTCAGTGAACGTGCATTCTTGTCATTATTAAATGTGACGCTTTCTCTCCTAAGCTGCACTTCATCCTGGAAAACCTCTCTAATGAACAGGCCAGCTAAGAACTGATGCATTGGCCTAATGAAGTGGGAGAGGAAGAGTTGGGAAAATGAGAGCCCACAGCCAGGACAGCCCAGCCACCCTCCCCATAAGGAAACCCTCAAACCAACATGGCAACAGCAGGTGTCTGCACTGGACCTAAGGATGCTTCCTGACCTTGTCTTGGCAGGAGGAAGAGGAGGTAAGAAGAAAGAGGAGGGAAGACTTTAGAGAATGGATTTTTGGTTACCGGGGTGGGGGTGAGGGGAGAATGGCAGGAGGGATAGTTAAGGAGTTTGAGACGGACATGAATACACAACTATATTTAAAATGGATAAGCAACAAGAATCTATTGTATAGCACAGAGAACTCTTCTCAATGTTATGGGGCAGCCTGGATGGGAGGGGAGTTTGGGGGAGAAAGGATACATGTATATGTATGGCTGAGTCCCTTTTCTGTCCACCTGAGACTATCCCAGCACTGTTAATTGGCTATACTCCAATACAAAATAAAAAGTTTGGGAAAGATGAAAAAGAAGAAAGAGAGAGGAAGGGACGAGGAGGCCAGAGTTCCCAGAGACTCAAGAACTGGTCACCTAGACCCAAGGAGAGGAGCGGCAAGACCCACACAATCCAGGATGATCTCACTGGGGACCAATGAGGGCCCCTAGCTGAGGGGCCACCTCTGACCATTTCCACCTCATCTATCATTGGCTTCATATTTTTATTTAGAATGACTCACCTGTTTTGCTTTTTTTTCTTTTTTCACTTAAGTAAGCTTATGGCAACCCACTCCAGTAATCTCGCCTGGAAAATCCCATGGACAGAGGAGCCTGGCGCACTACAGTCCATGGGGTCAGAGAGAGTCAGATATGGCTGAGCCACTAAACAACAGCACCTTTCTTTTTAAAGTAAGTTTATTTTAAAAGGGATATCTATATCATCAAAAGTAAATGGAAAACCAGCAGGGAAACTTGCCACTAATAGAGGATAACTCTGAAAGTGAGCAGGGTGAAAGCAAATCCTGTTGCCTGTCCACGGCTTTCAGCCTGGGGCTCGGTCTCTCTTAGCTCAGAAGAGGGACAGGCAGGGAATGGTCGGCCATCAAGATACACGAGCACCAGGCTGAACCTAGGACAGAAAAATCATTGAAAAAGGATGGCCTGTGCCCCCTTGCCCCACGCCTACCACACACCAAGCATCCCTCAGCCATGACAGCCTAGGCCCCACATTTTCAACAAATTCATGTGGCCAACCCTGCTGTCTAGAGACAGAGATGGGCGACCCCAAGAGCAGGAGCCGCTGCTCCCTGAGAGTTCACAGCATGTCGGCACTCACACTAGGCTCAGGCCGTGGGGATGTGTCCCCTCCTGGGAGGCAGAGAACCCAAGCTCTGCCTTGTGCCGAGAGCAACTTCAAACAGTCATGTCCTCCTCGCAGCCACAGGTGCCTAGAGCTGTCATGCCCTTCCCGCCACGAGGCCACCGGAGTTTCCGCTTGCGGGGGAAATACAAGGGTTCTGGGCAACGGTTCAACTGCTCAGCTCCCATCGAGGCAGTATGAAGGGTGTTGGCTTGATTCCTTGGACAAACACAGAGCGTGTGCATTGGCCAGGTCTGTGGGCTGGGCCTGGCCCACCAACACCGGCCACCAACGGCAGGTCTCCAGGGTGGCAGCTCACCCACATTCCAGAACCACAGGCCAGGGCATGCCCGTGGGTAGCAGGCGCACATTACCATCAAGAGGAAGCAGAAAGAAGCTCCTTTGTCTTCTGGTAGCATCCTGGTGACAACACACACGCGCGCACATGCGCGCGCGCGCGCACACACACACACACACACACACACACACAGCAGCAGCTGTCTCTTTGGCGGACAATTCTGCCTTCATGATACAGAGCAATAATGTGGGGTAGGAACCCCCAAGTTTCCGGTGGGGCAGCTTGGGTTCAAACCTCAGCTCTGCAGCTCACCACCTGATTGACCATGGAGGGAGGGCCGGACTCCAGGGCCCTCTAGGTCCTCATCTCTGAAAAGAAGCCTCAGAAATCACGCACCTCACAGAGCAGCTATAAGGTTAAAGAGGTAATACATGTTCAGCATTTCAAGTAGTTGAGTACTCCCCCGAAAGTAGCACAGGGCATCTGGGGGTTTTGGCTTTTGCTTTTTTTTTTTCTTTTCTATTTTCCACTTTTAAATAAGGCCACATTTTGCCAAAAGCCAAATTGCTGGGTCAGAGGGTATATGCAGTTTCTCAGTGCTTATTTCAGGAAGACAAACTGAGCCTAAAACTCTGAATCTGTTTATAGCAAAGCTGATATGTCACTTTCCCCACACCCCTGCCAGCACTGGGCTTTATCATTTCGTAATTGTTTCCTAATTGAATCAGCATGTAGCAGGGCTTTTGTTTGCATTTCTTTCTTTGCCTACAAGGCTGTGCATTCTTCCAGGTAGCCGCTGTCTACACTTTCGCAGGGATAAATGACTTGTTTACTCTTTTTCAATGTTTCTTGAGTGGCCTCTGTGACATCCTTTGATGGGTCCACATGGAAAGCACCTTTTGAGCAGGAAGGGAGATGGGAGAGGGTTGTAGCATGGGAACATGGTGAGAGCTTCTGCCCCCACCCACCCCCATCTCCTGCCTTCACTTCACCTGAGTTTTCCCAGCTGAGGAAATGCTTCTCTGGGATGGGGTTGCAGGCACCCTGGCTGGGAGGAAGCAAGGAGGGGCCAGAGGAACTGATTGCATTCTTGGAGCAACAAGCCAGAAACCTAACAGGCTCCATTCCTGCCCCATTGGCCACCCGCTTCTCACCCCTAACTCTCCTAGAGCCTCTGAGTATCGGGAAACTTTCCTTCCAGACTAATGACATCAGAATAAATTCATCCGAGTTATGACACTGCAATGATTTTCTCTCTTTGTTCCTTAATCACTCAAACTCCCAGGTGCTGTGTTAGCAGGATGCCCGGAATCTCCTTTTTGGGTCCTCCCACACCTTGAATGATCCTAGGTCATCTTCAACCCACAGATAGGGGTGGGGCCTGTTCCCCCTAAACTTCACTGCTGCCATGGCCTCTTACTACCACATGGGGTCGCTGTTGAAGAGGGCTCTCCAACAGTCCTGTGGACACTTGTCCACTTTGCAATACGCCTGAGCTGGTTGGACCTTTGCCTGGGTCTTGGAGGTCACCCACACTTAGGACTCGAGTTTATAGCTCTCATGGGTCACTCTTAAACACTCAGAACAGAATGGAAAGTCACCTCCCCACCTGAGTCCTGATCCCAGCCCCTCACAGGAGGCCCCTGGGAGGACTGGATCATAGCACTGCCCCTAGGGTGACAGAGAGGGAACTGGAGCCCCAAAGAGTAATTTTTCCAAAATCACTTGGCCAGGGGGCACCCAATTCAAGCTGAACTCCCCGTCCAGTCCTCTCAGCACTTTTGTTTTTAGAGGCTGCCAGTGAAACTCCTGGGTTTCCCAGGTGTCTCAGTGGTAAAGAATCTACCTGCCAAGCAGGAGACAGGCTCAATCCCCGGGTCAGGAAGATCCCCTGGAGAGAAGAATGGCAACCAGTATTCTTGCCTGGGAAATTTTATGGACAGAGGAGCCTGGCAGGCTACAGTTAGTGGGGTCACAAAAGAGTTGGACACGACTTAGCAACCAAACAACAAAAAGTGAAACTCCTGTTTCTCAGCCCATGAGACGCTGCAGGAAGTGACCCCTGCCTTCCTCCCGGGCTTCATCTCACTTCCTCAGCCACATTCAAAATCCTTTCCCACCTACCTTTGCACCTGCCTCCCTCTCCCTAAAGAGCCCCCCCAGATCTCCCCCATCACTCAAGTCTGCTCAGTGGGCCCCTTTCAAGCTTCTCCTCAACAAGGCCCTTGTCACCATGAGATACTATCCTGTCCTGTCCACTCTGCAGGACACCCCTCTGATCCTGGCCACCTCTCCTCCTCCGCTGTTCCCCCTGGCCACTCACTACTATGTTGTCCCCCAGACTCAGCCCCGTGAACATTCTCCGTTGTGAGACCAGCCTGGGCACTGAAGGCTGTGTGGCAGCTCCCTCGGCCTCTTCTTCTGAGATTCCAGGAGTACCCCCTCCCCAGCGATGACAACCAAAGACACCTCCAGACATTGCCTGATATCCCCCGGGGTAGGGGTGCTGCAGGGGGTCAGGGGGGAGAAGGGGAGAGCCTGTCCAGAAGCTGGAGGAATCCCCATCCTGAGCCTAGGAACCTGAGCCTCCCCTGTACACAACCCCTGCCCTGCAGGGTCCTGGGGTTCTTGAGAAGCAGCGTGGAAACCCCTCTGCAGGGCCAGAAGGGAAGCAGCCGCAGGCCCAGCCACACCCAGCCAGGGAGGGTAGGCTGGGGGCTAATTATAGCAGGCAGGTTGTGAGAGGTCTTCTCCAGGAAGAGGAAGTGGCGCTCTGATTAACCCTGGGGTTGGTTCACCCCAAGTTGAGACAGTCCCCGTGGGGAGAGGAAGTGTGGTGAAATAAATTCAGCCTCAGGGGCCCAGGCAGCTCTGGCGGGGAAAGCCGGAACGTGGTTCTGCGGTGCACAGGCCAGGTCTGTTGCAGAAGCCTTCAACTCTCCAGACCTTGGTTTTAAAAGAAAAGGGGCTGGGCCAGATTTGACTTTGGAAGTGGGCCTCTTGTTTCAGGGCAAGGGCTCCTGAGTCAGGAGCTCACTGAGCCTCAGTGTCCTCATCTGCAGAATGGGTTGATGGGAACCATGTCTTTCACAGTCTTTGGAGGATTCATGGAGCTGATCCGTGCTGCTGGCAGGTCTGGGCCAGAGCCTGATATAGGATGGGGGCTCAGTAGATGTTCCATGTCGTCAGAATGGCGACACGATCGGTAGGGCCCAGTCAAAATGAAAATGTGGGCCCCTCGTTCAAAAGTTGCTAAGAACTTCAAGAGAGAGAAAGCAGAGTGTTAAGCCTGGCGTGGGGCCCCTCTGAGCCCGGTATGGCTGCCTGGGCCACAGGCCTGTGAACTGGGGCAGCTGTGGGGATGGGAGTGAGGTGAGGGTGGGGAAAGGCTCCTGACCAGGATGGACCCCTCTCCAAGACTGTCATCAGAGGACCTCACCTGGAACACATAAAATCAGAGTGCTGCCCGCTGTATGAGACCCTTCACATACAAGCTATGTAAATGGCGCACACAAAGCAATACTGCAAATTAACTGTCACCATAAATATGGGGGCTTCCCAGGTGGCGCAAGCAGTGAAGAACCCACTGGCCAGTGCAGGAGACAGAAGACGTGGGTTCAGTCCCCGGGTCGGGAAGATCCTCTGGAAGAGGGCACGGCAGTCCACTCCAGTATCTTGCCTGGAGAATCCCCATGGACAGAGGAGCCTGGCAGACCACAGTCCATGGGGTTGCGTGGAGTCAGACACGATTGAAACGACTTAGCACGCATGCATACATATGTAGGTAAAAGCCTAGGCGAGAGGTTGCAGCCCCCACTCCCAGAGGTTGGCTGTGAGTGGAACATGGGAGTCACAGCTGAACTGAGCTGTAATCTGGAACATTTTATTTCTTCAAAAGAAAAAGGATTAGTGACAAATATGACAAAATCTTCACATCTCATTGTGTGTCCTGTTTAATCCTGGGGAGTCATAGTAGGAGCGTATTCTCTGTATATTTTCATTTTTAAAAAGCAGGCTTCACTGCTTTAAAAACCCTGAAAGCATTCGATGAGGAAAAGAACTAGCGTTTGACTAAGGCTTCTGAGAGCAAGGTGCCTGGGAGACACACGAGTGTTAATTGAGAACCTACTACATGCCTGGCCCAAAGCTGGGGTCTCAGGCTGGAGGTGGGGGGATGTCCCTCCAGGAGCCCAGAGACCAGCACAGAAGCAGAAAGCAGGCCTGCATGTCCATCCTTTGCGGGGACTAATATGAAGTGACCCCAGCCTCAGCATGGGGCTGCCACTTGGCTATTTTCACAGGAAAGCTGAATCTTGGGTATTTTTCCCCTCTTGCTGAAGGATGCTCAGAGCCTAGAGGGGGAGGGGGGTCAGCTGGCAGGCACCGAGGGCTGCCTGTTAGGGTGATGGGGGGCACACCAAGGTGAGAATGTGGGACAAAGTCATCAACAGGCACGGTCACGGGTGCAAGGGAGCCCTGGGGTGGCCCCAACCACTGCTGAGACACCTAGATGAATGACAGGAGATGCCGCCCTGAATTGTCAGCCTCCTCTGCTGGCAGGACTCGGGGTCTGCAACCTCGGGCCTGGAAGTGCCTCACTCAGCTGGAACTAGAGCCCTCCCCCGGGGCATCAGCAGCCTCTTTGTCAGTCATGGGCAGAGGACTAGACACCTAGACACCGGGCTCACCCAGCCTAGGGCTTTCTCCCGAAGGGGTCTTGGCCAATGGTCCCCACGAGGCCAGGAACACAGGCAGCTCCTCTGTCCCAGGGCTGCTCTCTGGTCATTTCTGTCTCCTTGGTTTATCTGTTCTAGCTTTTTAATTTTGAAATAATTTTAGACAGAGAAAAGGTGCAAAGACAGTTCCCACATCCCCTTCCCCCGGCTTCCTCTATTACTCTCTTTCATAACAGTACAACAATCCAAACTGAGAAATTCACTTTGATCCAATACCATTAACTAACTACAGACTTTATTCAGATTTTCCCCCAGTGTCCTTTCTCTGTTCCAGACCCCACATGGAATTTGCTCATCTCGTCTCCTTCTCCTGCAGCCTCAGGGATGGTCCTCACTCTTTCCTTGTCCTTTCTGATCTTGCCAGACTTGCAGAGCATCAGTCAGATGTTTTGTAGACTGTCCTTCAATTTGGGTTTCTCTCATGTCCTCTCATGTTTTCAAGTAAGATATAATTCCATGTTCCAGAAAATGCAACCTTGTAAAGCGTACAGTCCTGCAGCTTTTCATATACACAGTTGTGCAACCCTCAAAAGGATCTAATTCCAGAATCTTCCCATCATCCTGAAAGGAGGCCCTGGGCCCCCACTTCCTTTTTGTCCACCATGCATGGCACTTTCTCTTCCCCCTCCCTCTTGCTCGTCTCCATTTCTCTGCAGGACCCTGGTCCTGTTTTCTTTCAGTTTCTGTTTGCAGCTCTGCCTCTGAGTTGCTTTGTCTCTCAGATTTGCTTCTATTTCTGCATCTCTCTCTCCGCCAGTCTCTCCCTGTCTCTCTCCATCTGACTCCCTCTATTTTATCCTTTTTCATTCTCTTTTGCTCTATGTAGTGTGTGCAGCTTTCTCTCTCTTTCATTCCAAAGGTTGTTGGTGTTCATTCGCTCACTTGTGTCTGACTATTTGTGACCCCATGGACTGCAGCACACCAGGCTTCCTTGTCCTTCACCATCTCCTGGAGTTCCAAAGGAGACATAGGCAAAACCCAAGAAAACAAAAAGGAATGATGAGGCATCTGCAGAGCTCTGGAGACAGACAGGGTGAGGGGTATGTGAGGGCACCAGCTAGATGGGGACCTCTCTGAGGAAGCGATGATGCAGCAGCCCTGGAGGAGCTGCAGGGAGATGGCCAGGCAGAGGGCAGCACAAGCGAAGGCCCTGGGACAGGACAGAACTCCAGACTGAGCCGAGGAGAGGCGGGGAAGACCGTCAGGGGCCTCCCATGCCCAGGCTTGCTCAGAATCCCTCCCCAGGTCAGGGCCCCAGCTCTGGGCCCCCTGCCTGGGAGCCCCAGCCAGCCCACGGTGAGGCCTGTGGAGAATTAAGTTACAGCTGAACCTCTGAGAACTTGCTAGGACCCCCACTGGGGGCAAGGCCACGTACTCCTTCCTGGGGAACCTGAGCTGGACACAACCCCCCACTTCCATGGAAGGAATGTGCAGCAGAAGGGCACAATCCAGGCTCAAAGAGAGTCTGTGTGTTGATTTATTCCATTCTTTACTCCCAAAACACTGATTAAGCACCTGCTGTATATCAGAACCGCAAACGGGCATGGGCAGTGCCCCGACCTCACGGACTTAGATTCCAGCCCAACCACTCCCATGCTGGGGAGAAAGGGTGAAGCTCAGATGGTAACTTATTCATCCAGCGCCTATGGGCTCTCGCTGCGTGGTAGACAAACACAGATGACCCTCAAGGGGTGGCCCATGTTCACAGCACAGTTTCTGAAGCCCAATGAATGGGTTCAAGCCCCAGTTCTGCCGGCTGTCAGCTAAGTGGCCTTGGGCAGGTAACTAACCTACTAACTTACAGTCTCTGAGCCTCACATTCCTCCTCTGTAGAGTGGGCTGCTGTGAGAGCTACAGGGTAGAATGTCATATGCTGAGCCCCCTACCCGTGACATTCAGAGAGCCCTCCTGGATCCAAATTGAGTTTATCAGTCATAATCGTTGTCCTTCTGAGCTGGTGGGGCGGGCTGGTGGGTCAGGATCCCAGGCCTGCTGGGGATGGGGAACTGGGCATCCTTCCCCAGGGATGCAGTCTAGGCAGCCGAGTAGGGGGGAGGGTGGAGAGGGGGCAGCGTGTGCAGCAGCTGGATGGTGGCTTGTGTCCTTAAGTCACCGAGGGCAGCACCAGGAAGGCTGGCCAGGGCCAACAGCCTAACTCAGCCTCATTTGTGATGCAAATGGTTGGCCGTGGCTCTGGGCCAGGGCCCCTGAGCCTTTATTTGGAGCAGAGGCGCCTGGGGGGAAGTTGGGGAGTGGGGGAGTGGCCAGCCCCAGACAGCCTCGAGGGACCTCTCTGGGTGGGTTAGGGGTGACTTGGGACTCCTCAACCCAGATGATGCATTCCTGGAGGCTCATGAGGGCAGAGTTGAGGGGCGGGGGTGGGGTGGGGGGAAGAGCTCTTCCTTGGCCAGTGGAGTGAGCAGAAAAGCCTTGCTGGCAGGGCTCCCATCCTGCGGAACCCAGAGATCCTCTCTGGGCTTTCTCCCGGGATCCCGCAGAAATCAGGGCCTCACATGTTACACCGTCACTTCCTAGCTGGCCGCCCCCACTGGATCTCCAGCTCCCTCCAGGGTCCCCTGCAAAGCTGCGGCCACACAGACCTTCTCATCTTCTTCCCTGGCTCTTGGCCACCCTGGGCTTTTTTACAACCATTCCTTCTGCCTGGAATGCCTTTCCCTTTGGCTCTGCCAATCTTTGTTAGTTCTCTTGTCCTTACTCAGTACATGTAACCATATATTCTTTTTCTTAAAATCGGTACCCCAAATTGTATAAACTTCAGGCCCTGTGAAAACTGAGTATGTCCCCAGTGGTGGGAAAATGTTCCCTGACACCATCCTTCCTGGTCCCTGAAGAAATGAGTAGTTCACATCCCCCTTTAGGTCATTCATTCATTCAACAAACATGTAATGAGAAACATTAAACATTTAGGGCTTCCCAGGTGGTGCTAGTGGTAAGAACCCACCTGCCAATGCAGGAGACATAAGAGATGGGGGTTCGATCCCTGAGTTGGGAAGATCCCCCGGAGGAGGGCATGGCAACCCACTCCAGTATTCTTGCCTGGAGAATCCCATGGACAGAGGAGCCTGGTGGGCTACAGTCCATAGGGTCACAAAGAATTGGACACAACTGAAGCAACTTAGTATATATGATTAAACATTTAATGTATCAGGCACTCATACAGGCACAGGGATAGAGCAGTGAACGAGGCAAATAAGAACGCCTGCCTTTATGCACTGACAGTCCACCAGGGGTATAAGCAACAGACAGATGAATAAGTTAACAGTAAGAGGTACATAAGGTGATTGTAGGTTTGAGGTGTAATAAGTTCTACAAAGAAAACTGGACAGGAAAGGTAGAGGAAGCATGGTCGGGGTGGGGGCTGAATGCAGCAAGGTAAAAGGTGAGTGTGTTGATACCTGGAAGACGAATGGTCCAGGAAAAGGGAAGAGCATGTGCAAAGGCCCTGTGGTGGAGGAATGCCTAAGAGGGCTTGGCATTTCCCAGTAGTGTTTATCAGACTGAAATTCAATAATTCATGCCAGTGATGACTTATGAATTTTCTGTCTTCCCCACTAGGATCTTGTATTTGGTAACTGTTCAATAAGTAAATGGAGAAAGAATGTATTTATTTCTTTGGGAGAAGGGGTTGGTGTTGGTGGAGTTGTAACAGAGCTCCCACCTTAGGGCACTAGGTCAGCTCACAGGCCAGAGCTCTGCAGGCAGGGTGCTGGGCTTGGCAACGGTGTCTGGGGATGGGGGCGCCAGGCAGCCTTTTCCTGGGATGTGGGGGGCGGGGGGCGGCAGGCAGCAGGCATGGCAAGAACAAAGCAGGAAAAGAAGAATGAGAAGACCCTGAGATAATCTTCAAGCTCAGTTTGGGGCACATGGAGTCCTCTGGAGATGTCCCAGAAATAACAGTGACACCGTTTCAGGGGCCAAGTTCCAACTGGGCCACTGAATTTAGGAAGTGAACTTTAAAATCATGGCCCCAAATAGTTACCTCCTCTTATGTGACCTCTGGGCAGGGTTGTGCGAGTGCTGAGAAAGAATCTGTAGGTGAAATCCTGGTGCACAGCCGGTGCGCACGGATTGGACAAGGGCAGCTGTGGCAGCAACTCTGTTCAAAGCGATTCTTCTGCCTTTACTTGAATTAGCAGAAGGCTGGATAAGACATTTGCCTCCATTCCAGGGGAATGGAGCAATAGAGCACACCCACCCCCACTCCTTGGAATATTACGCAGCCGACAATCAGGTGAGAACAAGCTCCATGTGAGATCAGTGGGCAATCTTCAAGATGTTTTGGAGAGAAAGGAGCCTGACAGAGCGAATGGCGCATGCTGATTGGAGGGAACAGATAGAAGCTCACGATGTAGTGTGAGCTGAAGCTGAAGGCCCTGGATGCCTGGAGGGAAAATAACCAGGTGGGAGATGGGCTGGGAGGGACTTTCCCATCCCACAACCTTCCCCTAATGCCCAGTCAATACATGAGTGAAAAACTGTTGTTATTCAGCTGCCAAGTTGTGTACGACTCTTTGCAACCCCCTGGAGTGCAGCATGCCAGCGTGCCAGAGACAGAGGCCTCCCTGTCTCTCACCTCTCTGGGAGTTTGCCCAAGTTCGTGTCCATTGAATCAGTGATGCCACCCAGCCATCTCTTTCTCTGTCATCCCCTTCTCCTTCTGCCTTCAACCTTTCCCAGCATCAGAGTCTTTTCCAATGAGTTGGATCTTTGTATCAGGTAGCCAAAGTATTGGAGCTTCAGCTTCAGCATCAGTCCTTCCAGTGAATATTCTGGGTTGATTTCCTTTAGGATTGACTGGTTTGATCTCCTTGTCGTCCAAGGGAATCTCAAGAGTCTTCCCTAGCCCCACAGTTCAAAAGCATCAATCCTTCAGCGCTCTGCCTTCTTTATTGAAGATAGGCAATTATCCTGCATAGAAATGCCACCACTGTTAGGAGCAGTAAGGTGACCGCTGACAGCTGGAGGCGGGAGAAACTACTAGCTGGGGGCAGAGGGGGTGGGGTGATGGGCACACCCTTCAGGGACCTGTCTGTTCCCCTTTCTCACAAAGCCAACCACCCGAGAAACAATAGGGCTTCCCCTCCTCTTCGGAGAGAAAGGGCAGGGGAGGACAGCCTGCAGGGCTAGAGGTGGCAGGTGGAAACCTCAATGAGGTGCCAAATGCTATTCTGAGAGGCCAGGCAGGAAGCAGGGGCGGAAGTCGTGCCGGGGATGGTCTCCGGCTTGGTTACTGCAAGTGTGTTTGTGCTGGGGGAGGGGTACCCCAGGGAGGGGAGGGAGATGCCAGAGGGTGCTCCCAGTCAGGCCTCACGCTCCCAACCCTCCAGGAAGCTGCTAGTCCAAAGCCAAGCCAGTTTGTTTTGCAGGAAGTAGGGGTAGGTAATGCATTCATCTCCCTCCATTTTCCTATCTACTCTGCCAACCTCAACCGCCTCCCGGATCACACTCTAACCGTCCTGACCTGCCGCAGTTCTTCACCCTGGCTGGGTGCATCCAACCTCAGGTTGTTCTCACAGGCTGTGAGTCCCTTGCCTCCTTCCATGACTTTTCTCCAGGGGCTTTCGCTCCACCCTCCTTTCACCTGGGCCCTCCTTATTCTTCTCCAGTACCTCATCTTGCTTCCTTCATAAAATTGTAACCTAATGATTTTTTTTTTTTTTTTAATTATGCTCCTGTCTGGGCAGTAGCCACACCCACCTGGTTTTACTGCTGCAGAGAGAAGGTTGGGCATTTGTAGAAGGAACAAAAGGAGACTCTTTGGGGCCTGTCACTTGGGGGAAAATGAAGCTCATCAAAGAGAGAGCCTGAATCTAACCAAGGTGGGGAATTTTAGAGCAAACAATTAGACTACCCTTCAAGATAAAGGAGGTTGACTTTGTGATAGGCTTGGCTAAGGTTAGGGACCAGCAGGAAGGAGACACATTTTCTTTCCTTTGCAGTAACCCAGAGGGTAGGAGCCAAGGGCCATGGATTCTGAGCATGAAACCAACATAGGCTGAGAAATAGAGAAAGTTGGATCCCTATAACAGTACTTGAACTGATGGATCCAGCCATTCCTGAAGCCAGAAATTCAGTTGCATGAGTCAATCATGTCCAACCGGTGGCTCAGACGGTAAAACATCTGTCTACAATGCAGGATGCTGCTGCTGCTGCTGCTGCTAAGTCGCTTCAGTCGTGTCCGACTCTGTGCGACCCCATAGACAGGAGCCCAACAGGCTCCCCTGTCCCTGGGATTCTCCAGGCAAGAACACTGGAGTGGGTTGCCATTTCCTTCTCCATTGTGTGAAAGCGAAAAGTGAAAGTGAAGTCGCTCAGTCGCATCCGACTTCTAGCGACCCCATGGTGAGAAGGGAATGGCAACCCACTCCAGTATTCTTGGACTTCCCTGGTGGCTCAGACGGTAAAGCGTCTGTCTACAATGCGGGAGACCTGGGTTCGATCCCTAGGTTGGGAAGACTCCCTGGAGAAGGAAATGGTAACCCACTACAGTACTCTTGCCTAGAAAATCCCATGGACGGAGGAGCTTGGTGCAGGCTACTGTCCATGGGGTTGCAAAGAGTCAGGCACAACTGAGCGAGTTCAGCTCAGTTCACTTCATTTCAATCATTCTCCAGAAGGTGAGTAAATCAATCAAGATCCTTTCCTTTGCAAATGACAGAAAACCCAAGTCAGATTTCTTGGGTGGGCAGAATAATGCTCCTCCCTCCTAGATAGTGTGTCCTGATCCTGGGAACCTGTGACTATATGAAGTTTGAATATATTTGGTTACATGGCAAAAGGGACTTTGCAGATGTGATTAAGGTTATGGATCTTCAAAGAGGGAGAGAATCCTAGACTATCCAGGTGGGTTCAGTCTAACATGAGTCATTAAAAGCAAAGAGCTTTGTCCAGCAGGAGGCAGAGAGGGGCAGCAGAAGAGGAAGTTGAGATTTGAACACCAAAGGGACCTGATCCACGGTGGCATTGTTGCCAGAAGGAGCCACATGGGAAACAAGAAACGGAATGTGGGCAGCCTCTCACAAAAAAACCCACCCCCACTGTCTGCCAGCAGGAAATGAGGACCACAGTCCCATAGACACAAGGAACTGAGTTTAGCCAGCTATCTTAATGAATCTGGAAGAGGATTCTTCCCAGACCCTCCCATAAGGATCAGCTCTGCAGACACCTTGACTTCATCATCCTAAGCTGAGGACCTGTCTGGGTCATGCTGTATCTGGAGCTCTGAACCACAAAAAGTAGGACATAATTATCTGTTAAGTGTTGTTTTAAGCCACTAAGTTTGTGATGACTTGATAGAAAACTAACCCCCTGGTTTAATGAAAAAAGAGAATTGATAGGCTTTCTCACCCTGACTTCAGGAATGACTGGATCCAGCAGTTTAAATACCGTCCTCAAGATTCAATGTCTCTGCTTCCTCTTATGCTGGTTCATGCTACATGGGTCACCCTGGCAGCTCCAAAGCTCCCACCCCCAGGTTAAATCCACAGGAAAGGAGGCCTGCTTCTCCCAGCTCTCCCATTGTAATTCTTACCATCTCTCATAGCCCATGAGCAGACCATGTGCCCACTCCTGAGTTAGTCTCTAAGGCTAGTGGCGTGCAATTTTCTTTTTGGCCAGGTCTGGGTCACATACCCACCCTAAGAGGGGCAGGGCTGGGATCTGGAGCCACAGAGACTGAAAGACGGGGTGGTTCCCCAAGGGGGAAATCCGGGCATGGGAGGGGGTAAATGACCACAGTGAAGGTCATTTACACAACGGGGCAGCAGGAGGTCAGAGTGCACAGAGAATTTGCTGTGTTTCACTTTCTGGAGAAAAGTGCACCAGGCACCATGCAGGGTGGCCTGGGCAGAGGAGCTCCGAGCTGGCCCAGTGAATGTGACTCAGAACCTCCAGATGACTCCTGCCCCGGGGACGCCGTTTCCAAACTCTGAGGCTAGCCAGCAGGGAAGCCTTGCATTCCTCAGAAGCATGCTCAACTGGGACACAGAGTAAATAAACTGATATTTATACCCCAGCCCCACAGGGTGGCCACTTGGCTCTGAGGCAAATACGGTCAAAACTGAATTGTGCAGCCCTGGGAGGAGACCGAGGCAGTCCCAGGAGGAGCCCGCGGGAGGCAGCCACATACCACACTCCCACGGGCAATCCCTGTTCCTTCCCCAAAGACTCGGGTCAGGAGGGAGGGGTCCGGCCCTCGCTCCTACACATCCCATTTTCCCTGCACCCAGACCAGGAGGCCCCTCCTCTCCTAGGATCTGGACCCCTGCTGGCCCTTCCCAGGTCAGATCCCGGCTGGATCTGCAGCCCACAGCCAGGGTACCCATGCCCCCATGCATCCTATCCTAAAGATGGCCTCTGCCTCAGATGGTCTCTCCTTGACTCAGAAGATCACTTAAATTATTTAGAATTCATATGTCCAGCAAGTCTTATAAGCCCCTTCTATGTGCCTGGCACTGGGTGCTGGGGCTGGGCACCACCGTGAAGGCTCTGGCCTGCTACTGCCCCTCCCAGCTTATAGTACAGGATGGGAGACAGATATTAAGTGAGCAAACGAAGTGTACTGAGAAGTACAAACGCTGACAAGTGCTCCCAAGGAGGCAGGCAAGCAGAGCGCAGAGTGAGGGAGGGTGGCAGGAGCCGGCCAAGGATGGTCTCTGCAGGAACGGCACTCCAGGTAGTGCAAACAGCTTGTGCAAAGGCCCTGTGTCCACCTGATAATTTCCGCCCCAGCTCCTGCTGATTCTGTAATGATCTTAGTTAATGGTTTCCCTGTTTTTTGTTCATCTCTCCCAGGAAACTGAAAGCCCTGGGACGACCGGGATCTTTCTGCTTTGTTCCGGGCTGTCTCCACAGGGCCTAGAACCGAGTCTGCACACAGTAGGTGCTAATACATGTTAGCAGAGTTCACTGAATGCAGTAATGATGAGTGGGCTGCGTGCTATGAGGGTGAGTGGACAAGCACATTTAAAAATAGTGAATGAGGCATCAATTAAAGGTGTTCCCAGGTGGCTCAGTGGTAAAGAATTCGCCTGCCAAGCAAGAAACATGCATTCAATCCCTGGACCAGGAATATCCTCTGGAATAGGAAATGGCAACCCACTCCAGTTATCACTGCAGATGGTGACTGCAGTCACGAAATGAAAAGATGCTTGCTCCCTGGAAGAAAGCTGTGACAAACCTAGACAACATATTAAAAAGCAGAGACATCACTTTGCCAACAAAATGTCCGTTTAGTCAAAACTATGGTTTTTCCATTTGTTATATATGGATGTGAGAGTTGGACCATAAAGAAGACTGAATGCCGAAGAACTGATGCTTTCAAACTGTGGTGCTGAAGAAGACTCTTGAGAGTTCCTTAAATAGCAAGAAGATGAAACCAGTTAATCCTAAAGGAAATCAACCTTGAATATTCACTGGGAAGGACCCATGCTGAAGCTGAAGCCCCAATACTTTGGCCACCTGATGTGAAGACCGACCCATTGGGAAAGACTCTGATGCTGGGAAAGACTGAGGGCATAAGGAGAAGGGGATGACAGGGGATGAAATGGTTGAATGGCATCACCAACTCAGGGACATGAGTTTGAGCAAACTCCGGGAGATGGTGAAGGACAGGGAAGCCTGGAGTTCTGCAGTCCATGGGATCACAAAGAGTTGGACACGACTGAGCACACAAGCTGTTAGTCATGGCTATGTCACTGCCTCGTTGCTGAGAAATCTGGAGCAACACGTACAAATATTATCTGGAATTGGAGGGGGCTCTTCTTTTGCACTTTTCAGAACTCTGTAACCTTTCAGTATTTTACTCTGAGGTTGTATTTCTTTCTACTCTTTTTGTTTTTTTTATAATCACAGAAGCAATACACCTCTGCAGCATCACATTCAAACAGAAATATGTATAGAGTAAAAAGTAAAATCCGTATTCGCCAGAGGGCACTCCTCAAACCATGAATTCCACGAATGCCCCTTTCATTGGAGCCCCCCCACCCCATGGGTTACACGTGATTCCCCCCACATCCACCACAGACTATAGTGATGGAGGCCCAGGGACAGACGAGTGTGGGTGAAGGCCTTGGAGAGGTCTGGGTCCCCTCCCCATCTTGGCTAAGCCCAGAGCTTCCCCTCCCTGTGTGACCTGGAGACGCAGCCCAGCGCAGGGACTGAGCGCATGGTCGCAGCCTCTACCCCCACGGTTCTAGCCAAGCAGACACCTGGGGAACAAACATCAAGAAGGCTGGGAACCCATCACATGCGTCACCCAAGACAGAAGTGATATTCAGCGATAAATAAGTGTGAGAAGGGCCCAGAGCTCTGCTTTTTTCCCATGGTGACTTCCGTGGCTCTTTTGGAATACTCTTTCATCGTCTTTTCTCATTTTTTCAGAGCCACTGCTTTGCTGGTTTTGTAAGACCTGTCTGGTGAGGTGGGCCTGGTATGTGGCAGGCCACCCCCTGGCCCCCCAGCCCCTGCAACTACCAAGTTCCTATCTCTATGGTTTGCCTGTTCTGGACATGTCATACGAATGGAATCACGTGAGACGTGGTCTTTGGCAACTGGTTTCTGCCAGCTGTCATCCTGTCGTCAAGGTTCACCTGTGCTGAGCATATATCAGAATTTCATGTGTAGAAAACAAACATGTGACTCCCAAAAGGGGAAAAGCGGGGAGGGATTAATTGGGAGGCTCAGATTTCCATATACACACTACTATATATCAAGTAGATAACTAGTGAAGACCTACTATGTAGCACAGGGAACACTACTCAGTACTCTGTCATGACCTATATGGGAATAGAATCTAAAAAAGAGGGGATATATGTGTAATTGATTCACTTTGCTGTACAGCAGAAACATAACATTATAAATCAACTATATGCCAATAAAAATTTTTTAAAGGCAATCTCATTCCCTTTTATGGAAAATAATATTCTTTGTATAGGATACTATATTTTGTGTATCTGTTTTTCAATGGTGGACAGTGAGTTCATTTCCACTTTGGGGCTATTGTGAATAGGCCTGCTAGACTGTTCATGGACAAGGTTTTGCACGCAAGCATGTTTTTTATTTGTCTTGGTATCTACCCAGGCGTGCAATTTATGGGTTGTATGGTTATTGCTGCTGCTGCGGCTGTTTGGTCACTAAGTCATGTCCCACTCTTTGCGACCCCATAGACTGTAGCCCGGCCTGCTCCTCTGTCCTTGGGATTTTCCAGTTTCCCAGGCAAGAATACTGGAGTGGGTTGCCATTTCCTTCTCCAGGGGATCTTCCCAATCCAGGGATCGTACCCAGCTCTACCTACATTACAGGCAGATTCTTTACCAGCTGAGCCACAAGAGAAGCCCAGAGAGTTTCATTTCCGCCCACTCCACCAACACGGGTTCTTGCCTGACTTTTCCTTCCAGCCACCACAGGGGCTGTGAAGTGGCATCTCACTTTTTTGTTTTATTGCATTTAGTGTTATTCTTTTTAAACAGTCTAAATTGTAATAAAAACCCCATGCTATATTCGAAGAGGGTCTCAGAGCCACATAAAGGAAGTGGATGGGGGGCTCCCCTGCTCTCACCAGCTATACTCCAAGGGGATTCACAAAAAATATTTTCTAAACTGAACCATCAAAACCCTAAAAAGGAGACAAATTTGAATTCTTCCTCCAACTACAAGAGGACAGAGTTTTTCTGGACCTCTGAAGAAACAACAGAGGATAAACAGGTAAAATGGACAGGTGAAAACATACAAAACATTAAATAGAACTAAACACGGTGGTTCTTAGGCCAGGCTTCACTTTAAAACCATCGCGATGCTCTTTAAATAATACCCATGCCCAGACCCTTCTCTCAGAGACCAAGCTTCAGCTGGTCCCAGTGGGGCCCACGCAGTGTGGTTTGGGGAAGTTCCCTGGAGCCAGGCTGTGGGTGCCACCAGGAACCTGTTCCCTGCAGATTGTTTGTGCCTTTGAGGGGTTATATATGTCTGGTTAAAGCCAGAGAGCAAGGGGTACTATCAGTATTGGCAGTGGTCCAGCGAAATCCCGAGATCCTCAGAATCTCAGAAGGGAAGAAAATGCTGGGGAACCAGGAACTAACCTGTTTTCCTTGGACCAAGGACAACAGCTCTGACTGTTCTAAAGGGCTGGCACTCCTCAAGCTCCTCCCTCAAACCTGGCCCTCACTGCTTTTTCCACAGTTATCCCAGGAGGCACAGATGAGGAAACTGAGGATCAGAGAGGGTGAGTGGCTCACCCACGGTCACGCGGCTCGTAAGGAAAGAAACTCAAATTCAGACTCATGTCTGTCTAATTCCAAATCCTTGCACTGGACCCTTGCACTGACTTCACTGGAGTGGCGATGGGGGCTGGAGGTCTGTCTAACCTACCATTCATCCTTCCAGCATCCCTCCATCCATCAGTCCTGCCTTCCCTCTCTCTCTCTGTCCATACTTTCTTCCCTCCATTCATCCCTCCCTCCATTCATCCATCCATCAAGGCTCAACTGCATGAACGTCCTCCACTTAGACAGTGATGGGGATAAAATGGACGTGTATCTGATGTGGCCCCTGCCTTTCTCCCCAATTGACTCCCTCCCATGGCTCCTAGCTGGCAAACTAAAACACCCACCAGAGCTTAGTGAGAAGCACAATCAGGACTGGTGGGGACTGTGGCGAAGGGGAGGGGCGAGTGTTCTATCGTTGCTCTGTAGGACTGTGGGCCAGAGAAGCTTCTCTCCCAGTCACAAAGGTACCTCTACCTCATGGCTCTTCGTGGCTGCACCGAATTACACCTCGCCATTCCTTCCAGTGGAGAAGCCAGCAGCAGGTTGAGGGGGTGACTTTGGCATCAGGCCCGCTGAGGTTTGGACCCCAGCTCTGCCAGCTTCCTAATTACTTTGAACCCCAGTTTCTGCATCTGTAAAATGGGGACAATGTACATGCATGCTGCATGGGGTTTGTGAGCTGACACAGCCAAGCAGTCAGCACAGTGCCTGGCAGAAGCTACGTGCTCAGTAAGTACGGGATTCTCTTGTCTGGCCTACCCCACAAGGAGGAACACGGCAGCCTCACTCGCCACTGTCTCCCATCCCCTGTGACCTTGGAGGCCCCTATTTAAACCTCAGCTCCAGGCTCAGGATTGTGGACTTTTTTGCAAGTCCCTCCCTCATCCTCCAGCCGTGGGAGCCAAGCAGACTCTTCACCTGGGCCAGGTGAGCTCATGCAGACCAACCAGACCGAGACCGGATCTGCAGCAAACGGGGGCAGGCGTCCTGGATGTGCTGAAGGCTGGTGAGCTGGGATGGTGTGAGGCCTTGGGCCAGGCAGGAGCAGGATGCCAGGAGAACACAGCCCAAAGGACCCAGTCAGCTCCAAGGAGGAAGAAGGAAGATGCAAGAGGCAGCCTGGACCCGTTCCTACATAAGATGCTCTGAGGCCACACTCAGGCTCTTGTTCTGGGTGATGGCAACACAAGGAGAGACAGCTGCCCCGAAAGGGAAGAAAAGTGAGTGAACAAAGATGGGGTGGGGTGGGGAAGCAGCTTCGACAAGGAGGTCTAGGAAGGCATCTTTCGGGTGGGGAGCAGGGGTGACATCTGAGCTGAGACTGGTGGCATTTGAACTAAGGCTGAGGAACAGAACACCTAGAGGGAGAGGGGCTTGTGAGAAAGGCATCTGCGCGGTGGTAGGGCCAGTTCAGCCACGGCACAGAACTGAGATTTTATTCCAGGGCAATGGGGAGCCACAGAGGCTTCTATGCCAGGGAACAGCATGTTCTGTGTTACCTTTTTAGAAGATTGAGTGGGTCACCCTAGATAAGAGGTGGGAGGAGGCAAGGACAGCTGGGACCCCACCCAGCTCTGGCTCATCAGAGACACGCAGAAGACCAATATAAGCAAGCCGACGGGCACTGAAACGACCCCACCCTGGTAGTATTTGGAGTATGTGCACAGAAATGTAACATCAACCAGACGCCAAACTTTGGTCTCCAATTTTTCTTGCTCAGTTGCAAATCGTACAGAATTGTGTTAAGAAAAAAGTAAAATTTCCCTGTAGTCCTGGTATTATTAACATCCCTGGTGGTTCAAATGGTGAAGAATCTGCCTGCAATTCAAGAGACCCAGGTTCCACCCCTGGGTTGGGAAGATCCCCTGGAGAAAGGAATGGCTACCCACTCAGGTATTTTTGCCTGAGAATTCCATGGACAGAGGAGCCTGGCAGGCTACAGTCCATGGGTCGCAAAGAGTCGGACATGACTGACTATAACACTTTCACACTAGTTCCTTCCTCTTGTTTATTATATACATATGTAAATTATTTGAATGAATTCCCTTTATTTTGGAATTTTCCCTCAACCTTGCTAATGTTATCATTTAGAAATAAAAGACCTTCATTTTTAATTCATCTACAAGTGTCTCCATCATGGGGCCCAGGGGAGCCAGCAGGAGGCACCTTGAACTCTCGAGCTGTCTCTAATGTAGCCAGCTTAGTTGGCTGGTGTTCGGGGCTTGGAGCGGTGGGTGGAGTTGCCCCATCCTTGATCTCCAGGCTGCTGTGTACACAAGGCTTGAGGTGAGCAGACAGTGGAGCAGGGCTGATAAGCACAGCCGGACACTTATCGGCCCCAGCAGGAGGCCCAGGTGGTATCTGGAGGGCCAGGTGCCCACCCCACACCGTGGCCCATGCCTCGTGCAGACACCCAGCCCCAGGGCACGCTGGGCAGCTGCCCTGTATTTGGACAGCCCCCAATCCTAGGGGGCTCCTGGTTCGGTGTTTACATCTTGGGGACAAGCACAAGTGTGACTCAGCTCTCTAGGCAGGGACGAGCGGGGTAGAGGGTGAGGAAGGAGAGAATGGGGCAGGGGTGGGGGAGGCCAGCGCCCAGCCCTTGGGGCTGGGTGGTGTGTGTCCTCCAGATTCTGGATGCTCGTATCCAAATCCTGGCAGCCACGCCAGCTCTCTAGCCACGGGCAGGCAGCTGACTCTCCCAGCCTTGGTTTTCCTGCCTGTGAGCTGGGCACAGTCAACTGTCTTTGGGTTGCCAAAAGGATTCAGGGAGAGAATAGGTATAGACTATGGAAAGCCATCAGAAGCATTCAGTGATGGTCGGTTGTCATGACCCTGGGGACAGTCTTAAGTTCAGTGACGGTCGGTTGTCATGACCCTGGGGACAGCCGTAAGTTCAGTGACGGTCGGTTGTCATGACCCTGGGGACAGCCTTAAGTTCAGTGACGGTCGGTTGTCATGACCCTGGGGACAGCCATAAGTTCCAGAGCTGAGGGTAATGTGCGGGAGGGTGTGCCTCATTTGATGGAAACATGGGGTCCTTTATCCACAGGCGGGACCCCTAGAGGCAGCGGGCGGCTTTCACAGGAATTGGGGTGGTTTTCTCACCTCCACCCTCCACTGCTTGCTCAGCTTTCCCACGGGCACGGGGCTGAGGCTTCAGGAGCTGGGCGCCTGCCCCACAGCACTGAGCACTTTACCTAAGTCACCCTCTTTCATCCTAGCGGTGGTCTGGGGAGAGGACCGTGGTGATCACACCGTGTGCAGGTGATCATGACCCAGTTACTGCCTAGGGACAGGCAGTGACGAGGAGAGCCAGAGCCAGAGGTACCCTGGCACTGCAACATGTTGGCCTAGTGGGGTCTGCCTGCCTGGAGGAGGCTTGTGGGCAGGGTGGTAGGGGAGCCCTGGCCAAGACATTCCACCTCGAGCTCCCGGGAGGCCACAGAGCCAGAGGCCAACATCATAGACAAACCCAAACCTGGGCCAACCATGTGGCCCCTCTGAGTCTCAGTCTTCTCCTCTGTAAAATGGGACTATTAACCCATACCTTGTGGGAGGGTTCTGACCAGGAGGAATAGAGCCAGCACAAGACAGAACATCAAACGGTCCGCCCAGGGCAGCACCCCACTCAAGGACCCTAAATGTGAAAGCACCTTGGGCCACAAGTCCTACACTAGGTTCAGATGCCCCATGATGACTGCTCATCATACCTGAGCAACACGATGAGGCAGAAACTTCAGCTGCCATCTCAGAACTGCCCCTGGGGAGCTGGGTGACCCTGGGCAAGTTCTGTGCACACTCTGAGCCCCAATTTCTCCATGTGAGAAGCGGGCATGACGATGACAGCCCCAGCTCACCTGGCTGGTGTGAGGTCGAGAGAGGGACTGAGTCAGTAACAGTGTGCATAAAGCCCCTGTGAGTGGGATGTTAGTATCCTGGACTCAGTTACCTGCCAGGAGAGTCTGAGACAGAAACTGCATGATGGACAGTCCCACCTTCCTCCTTAGTAACAAAAGGCTTTCTGTATTCCAGGCAAAAATCCAGCTAAACACCTGTCTTACCCACTCGCCTCTCATGGTTGAGTGTGGCCATGTGACTAAGTTTTGGTCAGTGAGATGGAAGAGCAATGTGGAATTTCTGTGAAACCTCCTTGGGAACTCCCAGCTTGAGGTATTCCTTTCACTTTCCTCCTTCTTCTTTCTGTCTAGAAGTCTGAGGTGATGGCTGGATTTCTGGCAGCCACCTTGTTTCACATGATGTCTTGAGAAAGTAAGCCATGCGCTGAAACAGTGCCATTGGAAGTTAGAAGGAGCCTGCTTCTGATGAGTGGAGCTCTCATTTAAACAATGCACCTTCTGCTTCAGATTTCTTTTACATGAGAAAAACAAAAAAATGAACTTATAACTTGCTAAGAACCACTGTTACTGGTTTTTTTTTTTTTTTTTTATATCACTCAGCCTAATTTTAAGTAATGAGGACCCTTTGAGATTGTATATATCCAGAGTCTTGATTGCAAAGGACAGAAAAAAATAAAATTAAATTGGGGTAAGTGAAAAAGGAAATGTATTAGCCCTTATAATGGGGAAGTCCAAGGTCTAATTCAGGCACAGCTGGATCGAGGAGCCCCATAGATGTCACTAAGACCTCGTTTTCACTCCTCAGCCCTACTTTCCGTAGTGTGGTCTCTTCAGAGGCACACATAGCCCTGCCTCTCCACGCCATGCCTTTGCCCCCCCCACCCCTCCCCCACCCCCCTACTCCCCCCAGCAGTTCCAGGCTTATCTGCTCCCAGATTGGCTCCCCAGCAGACAGACAGCTCCCTTCCCTCAAGAGGACCAGTAGGAATCCAGCACTGACTCCCCTTGACTCAGACTGGGTCATATGCCTAACACTGAACCAATCACCGAGGCCCCTCTCACTACACCGCCTGCTGGGGATGCAGCAGAGCAGGGACAGAGCCCTGGTCTCGGGGCACTGCTGTGGCCCCTTTCTCAGCCAGGCTCAGGGAGACAGAGACCTGGCTGAGCTCACCCTGCCAGCCTCAGAGGGTACCAGGGCCCCGGATCAGGCCCAGGCCCTTCACCTCCATGGCAGAGCACCTCCCACCGCCACGCCTCAGGGGCCCAGGCCGTGGTGACTCCACTTCTGTGTCTCAGTTTCCCCATCTGTGCAAAGGGGCCATCTGAGTGTCCCCTCGTGGGTAACCAACCATCCAGGAAAAGCGCTCGCATACAGCACCCAAGACAGGTCAGCCCGTGGATGTCGGCAGCCGTATTTACTGTCCTTGTTTATAATCATCGTCGGGGCATCCCACGTGCACGGACCACTGCCTGCCGCCCTCAGCTTGCTCCTGCCCTGCACCAAGTGCCCTGACTCTGGAAGCTTGCTCTCTGGGGTTTACGACCGTCCAGAGCCCTCAGTCCCGGACCCCAGGAGGATGTGTATGAGGCCTCGAGGCCGGTCCCAGAGGCTGCCACCAGCCGATAGCGACAGGAAGTGGGCTGGCTGCGAGTGGCCCTCCAGATAACCCTGGCAGCACTCGCCACCCACCCCCAGCCCTTATCAACAGCAGCAAATGTCTTCTCGGAGCTGGGAGCCCCGTGGTGACCTTCATGACTCTTTCCCAGTGTTTGCAAACTAAGACCCAGCCAGAGGGAGAGAGGCAGGGGGCAGGGGCAGGTGTGAGGGGGCATCAGGGGTCCCTGGTGAGACAAGGAAACCTTGCCTGGCAGGATCTCACCTGACTTGACCCCGGGAACCCCGACCCTTCCCTGAGCAGAGGCTGGGGACCTAGACCACAGAAAGGGGGAATTCGTAAATCTCAGAATCAAATGGACTGAAACAGACCCAAGGCGATCCCACGGGGACCCCAGGACAGCACAGGGAAGGTGGCTCCCAGTCTGCCTCAATCAGGCAGACTGAATCAGGGTGAGTCACCTCGCTTCAAAGCCAAAGGCTGAGCACGTGGAGTTGTCAGTGGACCTGGGGTCAGACCCAGCCATCCCGCTCTGGGCAGGCGCTACGCTCGCCATGCATCATCTGTCTGTTCCCTGCGGACACTGTGGCAGCTCTGGCCTCTGTCCGCCCCACCCCTCCCCTGGCCCCAGCTCCTCTCGTCTCAGATCTGCCCAGCACACTCCAGCCTGGATGGATGGTTCCAAAACTCCCACTGGTGTCCTCTGCCAGAATCAAGTTCCAAATGCCGGCGGGCCTCAGTTTCCCTGCTGTGCCTGGCACAACACTACATGTGGGGGACATACAGGACACAAAGCAGATGCCCCCCTGGTGTCGGTGTTCCAATGGGGGTGGGACAGGGTCAGGTGAGGTTACACCAGACAGGGGACACAGTTCAGCTGTCTGGACTGACTGAGGCCAGAGGAGGCTGCTGGGACAAAGATGCACTAGGAGCTGGAGGAGTCCAGTAGGTAAAAGCTGGAGGATTCGACAGCAAGTGCAAAGGTCCTGTGGCGGGCTCTGGTGTGGCCTTCTAGACCACGATGACAGCTTTGGCTTTTTCCTCAAGGACGATGGGGAGCCACAGAAGGTTCTGAGCTGGGGGAGCAGGGAACCTCACTGATGTCAAACAGGCCCCTCTGGCTGTAAGATGCAGACCATGGGCCGCCAGAGGACAGGGGCAGAAGCAGTGAAGGGGCCACTGCAAGGGTCCAGGAGAGAGGAAGGCAATGCTGCACCAGGGCCGGAAACAGAGGAGGGGGCAAGGAGTGGGCAGAAAAGAGACAGGCTTAGCAGGAGTTGCACACAAGGATGAGGGAGGAGTTCGGAGTGACCAGAGGGAGCCTGGCTCGCCTACTGTGCAGGAGGTGAATGGGGGAGATGGCAGAGACGTACAAGCTCTGCAAGGTCTGGGTGGACAAGCAGCCTGGTGCCTGGACAGCAACCGTCCCAAAGGAAGCCAGCCCTCGACCTCCAAGCTCTGCTCAGACTGGCTTCCCCACCAGGAGCACCCACCTCATTTCCCCAGATCACCAGGAGGAACCCCTCCCTCCAGCTGCCCTTGGTGCCTCCTACCTGTGCAGTCCTCCCCTCCCGTCCCCCAGGGCATCGACCGCACTGTGCAAGCTCAGCAGGCGGTGGGCGTCTCTGTGCTGTACCCCTCCCCCAACCCAGACTGTGCTCACAGCATGCTCACTGGTCTCTGCTGCCCCCTCAGCCCTGCCACCTCCTACGCTCACCTGCCACCCTGCCTCCCCTCACCAGCCTCTCCAGCCACCTGGGCCTCTTTGTCCTGGGCCTCAGCGCCTGCTGTCCCTCTGCCTGGAACCCAGGCCTCCTCCTCCATCACCTGGTAACACATCCTGATCGGTATGTGACATCACTGCATTTGCATGTTTCCTGCCTCCCCCTCACTGCTTTGCATGCTTGCTGTGTGTCCCTACTAGACTCTAACCCCCCCAGGCAGGACTGCATGCTTTGTTTATGACTACTCCCAGTGCTTTGCATGTGACCTGGCATACAACAATTTCTTGAAATGAATGAATGAATGAATGAGGGAGCAATTGAGGGAATGAGCAAATGAACCTCCCTCTCCAGCCTTCACACTCCTTCCAGAAGGCCTCTGTGATCTCCCACAGCTGATGGGGCGGTGGAAGAGGCTGGGACTCCCCAGAGATGGGCCCCCCTTACTCACACACCCTAGACATCTCTTCTCCACCCTGACTTGTGTCTGGCTGCCAGTGCCCCAAGGGTGGGTGGCCTGGATACCTGCCCCTCAGCTCTTAGCAGGTGCCGCCCAGGTTCCGCCAGCAGCACCCAGCTTTCCCTTCCACGGGGCTCCAGTGGTGCCGTCAATGACGACACCCTACCCAACCCCCTGACCTCTGCCTCTAGGGCCCTGCACCCAGCACATCAACAATGCTGAGCCTGGCTGCCATGGGGGTCGGAGGCGCCCCCTTTGAGGGGAAAAAAACCACAGACCCATTTTTTCTTTAAAGAAAACAAGTTTTATTTTTTATAATCAGAACATTCTAATAAAAATATTATTATAATATTAGCTACCTTTACTTTCTGGGCGTTGACTCTGCACCAGGCGTGCAGCAAAGCCCACGTACGTCAGCCCCGAGGCCTCCCGCGTCCCTGAGGTAGGTCTGAAGGAGCACCCCAGTGCCCCCAACCTTCCAGCCCGCCCGCCCCTCATCTCTCCCCTGCTCCTCCAGGGCGGGGCCCCATCGTGGTGTGTGTGAACCGCTGCCTCCTCTCCCTGAGCTCCCAAGGCAGGCAGACATGTCTCAGCTCAAACCCGCAGGTTGTATACAGCAGGCGGCACTATGGGGGTGGGGGGTGGGGTGAGGACCACCCTGTGCTCTGAGCCTCTATCCTGCCAGCCAGCAGGGATGTGGCGGTCCAGCCCCTCAGCCAGCACTCCCTTCACAGCCTCGGGGAGCGGGCCAAGCTTAAGACAACTCACTGTCAAGATGCCCACCTCTGAGGAGCTCGGGCTGGCAGACACTTATCAGAAGAACACCACCAATATCTCTTCAAGCGGACGAGCCATCGACCAAAGCAAGTCTCAAAATCAAAAAAAAAGGTTTTGGATTCTTGGCGATGGGAGTCTCCATTGAAAAAATAGACTGAAACTCTGAAATCATCTTAGTAGCAAAACAACAATGATAAGAAAAAGAGCCGCAGTGCTTCGATGGAACGACCATGGCTGGCGGCCCCCCTGCTGCACCCGGGAGCCTGGGGGGTCGGGGTGCCCCCGGGCCAGCATTTAGACAATGGGAATCCTGGGGGTGGGAGAGCCCCCTACCTGCGGTTCACAGTCATGAGGATGGAGCGAGAGTCAATGCACTTCGCAATCCTGGGCTTCCCTGGAGTAATAAGGCCTCTCTGAACGGGACCCAGAGGGCGGTCGGGGTTTACGGAGGGTCCAGAAGACCCCACGGGTGCTGGGGGGACCGCCTGCGGGCTCCGAGGGTATGGGAGAGTGGGGACGGTGCGCGTATACGACATTCAGGCCGATCTTCGATTAGCTTTCGGTCATTCAAGTCCTCCCTCAAGACATGACGTCCCAGGTGTAAAGAGCAGTGGTCTCTGGGCCACCCAGGGTGCCGGTGGGGTCCTGTGGGGTCCCCCAAGGCCCAGGGGAGGGTGTGCACCCCTGGACCCGGCTGGCGCCCACCCAGCCCACAGTGACGGGGCTGCGGTCGCAGGCGGGGGCAGCCTCACTGCATCCGGTCAGGCTGCAGCTGTGGAGGCTGGTACTGCAGGAAGGTGGTGCCCGCGGGAGCCGCAGCCGAGAGGGCCTGGGGCACGGCGGCTGGGTAGCTGTAGCCCACGAAGCTGGCGGCTGTGGCAGGTGAGGCGGCGTACGGGTACTGGTCATAGGTGGCCGGTGGGTACTGGGCATAGGCCGGGCTGGCCGGCGTGTACTCGATGTAAGGCGAGGACAGAGGTGGAACCGGGGCAGCCGGGATCACCACGCTGGGCTGGACGATAGCTTGTGGGTAGATGTAGTGGGGGGTCAGCCTGCGGGGCCAAGCAGAGAGGGTCAGGGTCGGGTGACAGAGCAGGGAAACACAGCTGGCTCCAGGGTGGAGTGGAGGAGCTGGGACTGCTGGGCGATGCTGCGTCACCCTCCCGTGTCTCCACTTCCTCATCTGTAAAATGGGTGCAGTCTGAGCAATAAGGCTGCTCCCACCACAGGGCAGTGGCACAGGCCAGGCCCACAGCCTGCATAGCACTCTCCCAGCGACCCACAGGGATCCCACTGCCCTTCTCCAAGTCTATACTCAAAATATCTCCTCAGTGAACCCCTCCAGGAACCCCCCTCAAACCTCCATACACCCCAAACACCATCCAGTCCTGACAGGAGCAACAACATGACTGCCTGGGGGCCAGAGGGAGTTTAAAAATGATTAGCAGTTTCAGAACCAGCACATCAAACCCAGCACAGGTCCCCATGTGATCACCCAGGACACAGGTCCCCACCCCCACTTCCCTACTCATCTTCCAGCATCTGGCCATGCCCCCAGTGACACCCACACAACTTACTTATTTCCCACATCTGTCTCCCCCCACTAAAACGCCGGCCACCTATGCACTGATAACACAGACCTTGGCCCCCAGCACGGGCTCACCTGCTGAGTGAACGAAGAAAACAATGCATAGAAGTATAACCGGATGGTGGTACTAAGAGCAAAGATGACGGCCAGGCCTTAGGGACAGGGCCCAGCAGCCCGGTGGGCACGTCTCACAGAAGACTAACTGGTGAACCTTCCCCTAGAGTGGCTCTCATAATTATCTCAGTTTCCAACAGAAACACTGGGCTCAGAGACACCTCACCCACAGAACCAGAGTGGAGGGAACGGGATGTGGCCCCTGGGCATCAGTCTGAGAGCTGTGACGTGCACCTGGCACTCATCACACCCGGCAGGCTGCCCACTGTGGGTGCTGTGCGTGCTGCGCACCCAGCCCCCACCACAAGGGTGATCCCGCACATCGCCAAAGGGGAAAGTGAAGCTCAGGAAGGCAGTATCGGCAGGTGCCTGCTCTGCCAGCCAGCACCGAGCCCCACAGCCAGCCTGCAGCAGCGCCCATGGCAGGGGTGGGCACAAAGCCACCCGGGCGGGGCATCAGCTCCTCGTCCTCCTCTCAAAGCTGCTTGAGGCACACAGGACGGGGCCTCTGCACCTGTAAGACAGGCCCGGGAATCCTGTCCTGCCACCCTTCCATTTCGAAGAGAAGCTGCTTGGAAAGCAAAAGGGAAAATGTTCCCTCCTGGGAATACCGCAGGCGTGGCAGGGCCAGAAACTGGGTCAGCTAGGGGACAGCAAGCAGAGCCCTGGAAGCCAGGTTCCCTCCCCTGCCGGGCCCCTCAGCATCCAGGAGCCCTTGCTCCTGAAAAAAGATGGGGCTCAGTGAGTCCCGGCCACCCCTTGGGAACACAGAAAAAGCAGAGAAACCCCAGTGTCATCCATCAGGACAAAGCAGTGCCCAGGGTCCCCCAGACCAACCCACAGGGCAGTGGGACAAAGTCCAAGCTCAACCTCAAGCCACACTCCCTCTCTACGCTGCCGGCAGAGAAAACCAGGCCACAGAACAGACGTACTGTTTACGCAAAACTGTTATATTTATACTGAACGGTAATAATGTTCACTAAAAAAATCAAATGTGTGTTTATATCAGTGCTAAGGATGGGTGAGGTGGAATCGTATGAAACTGCCATTTTTACGGGCCCAAGAAGTTGAATGACAGCAACTTTATGTGGCCCAATGTTTTGAATGCAAAGAAAAGGCTGGGAAGGGGGCTGTGGAGGGGGTAGGGGGTTGGGCAGTTGGAGCATGTGGGTCTGAGTATCTCTATGAGGCAAACAGACTCACGGGCAACAGTTAAGAGATAAGAAGCATTATTCGCACCAGCCACAAAGGAGGAGCAACCCAAGCTCCCGTCTAAGGATGAATGGGTTTCCAGACTGCGGTGTATGCATGCCAAGGCATGTTATTCTGCCATAAAAACGAGTAGCACGCTGACACATACCACCACTGTGCAGATGAACCTTGAGGACATGATGCTGGGTGAAAGCAGCCAGACGTGAAAGGCTCTGGACTGCACAATTCCACTCATGGAAACCTCCACAGAAGCGAGTCCAGAGAGAAAGTGGTCACAATGCAGGGCCTTCGGGAAGCAGGAGAGGGGAAGGGGTGCTATGTGGTCTCCTCCTGGGTGACGCAGAAGTTCTGAATCAGATGGTGGTGATGAATGCACAACTTTGTGAAAATGCTTAATGCCCTAAAACGGCAGATTTTAGGTTATGTGTACTTTACCACAGGGCGTCCCCTGTGACTCAGCAGTAAAGAACCTGTCTGCCAATGCAGGAGACACAGGAGATGTGGGTTCGATTCCTGGGTCAAGAAGATTCCCCTTGAGGAGGGTATGACAACCCACTCCAGTATTCTCGCCTGGAAAATCTCATGGACCGAGGAGTCTGGTGGGCTCCAGTCCACAAGGTTGCACAGTTGGGCAGGACTGAGTGGCTAAGCACCCCCTCACACCTTACCACAATTAAGCACACACACGCAAGAAGCAATCCTGAGCCAGGGGTGAGCCATCCAGTGAGGGCAGAGTTGAGGCGGGGACAGGTGCCACAGCCTCGTGGACACAGCGGCAGACCCCACCCTAGGGGTAAGAGCCTGGGCACACCTGGCCAGTCCCAGAGCCGCCCCAGTTGCCCCTGGCCAGGAAGTTCTCACACTGGATCCCCTCATCCCTGCTATTTGCCCTCCTAGGTGGCAGCACCCCTATGGTTGCCATGGCGACCCACTCCTGCTTGTCAGGAGGTCAGGCAGCTTCCTGTAGGAACCTGCACACTGGCCCCAGGCCAAGCTCTCTCCCCCTTATTAGGGGTTTCTGCCGTCCACCCCCTCCTGCTTCTCTGATGGGAACAAGAGCCCTGAACGGAGTAGGGCCTGGGTTCGAATTCCCCCTCTGCCTCCCCAGGCTTCTCTCCTGTCTCTGGGTGTGCTCTGGGCAAGGACACAGCAGCGAGAAGACTACACAGCCCCCAGCCTCTCAGAGCTCTGAATCCAGGAGGAGGAGAGACACATAAATATGCCAACCCGCGGACCAGAGTCAGGAGTGTTCGGGGAGGCTTCTTGGAGGAGAGGGCAGCTGCTCGGAGCCTGAGCTCCTGGTCCATCTCCCCCAGTGGGCCTCACATGAGTGGGTGGAGGCTCTGCCTGGCACCTTGCCCAGGCCCATGGATGGGGAAGGGGCTGGGCATTCGGTGCTGACACCAAGACAGAAGAGGGGCCACACCAACAGTTCCATTTCTCGATATCCAGTCTGCCCACAGGAAATCACCTAAGCATTTACACAGAAGTATATGAGGACTTGAGAATCCAGAGCAAACATGTCCCTTATTTAAAAGGGTATGTGATATGAAGCATATGAGCTGCCTTTTGGGTCTCAGCTTAACAACTATCTGATAATTTAATAAATTGGTAACAATGCAAACAGTGCCATCTATTTCACAAGACTATGACAATTTTAAAAGCTATCACATATTTAAAAAACCAGGCAGGAAAAAAATAAACAAGCAGGACAGGAACTAATACCTGATCAATACTCTGCGTCTAATTCTTGGGTATCCACTATGTGACAGACACTTTCTTTTCACCTTCGTGGAGCACTTGTATTTTCAGTCTAATTATTAAAAAAAAGAGGAGCCCCAGCTATCCAGACTCCTCCCTAAAGGGAAGCCAGTGGAGGCACGATGGAGCGGATCTCGGTGCAGTGCTCCAGAAACCCCAGCACATTCCTGAGGGTGAGGTTCTGGAAGTTTTGAGCCCAGAACTTCTCCCAACACAGGCAAGGACACCCCCGCTTCAGAGAGCAGACAGCCAAGCCTGATGGGGTCTGGGAACCTGCATCCAACAGGCCCCCAGGGACGCAGGTACACGCTGCACTGCAGAAGTGCCACCCAGACCAGGCACGAGCTGTCCACGCAGGAGATGCACCCAGGGCGCGGAAATGACATGATTCTGGCCATGCCTGCCACAAGGGTGCCAGCCAGGAAAGCCAGCATGTTCACCGGGTTTCCGACACTCGGCACCATGAGGACCACGGAGCTGCCCTGCTGGGGATGCTCAGACATGGTGGGTGAGGAAGCTTCACGTTGGGAGGAAGGGGGGTTCCCATTCCCTGGCGTGCAGGGACATTGTAAGTCTGTTCATCTGTGTCCCTCAAGCACCCTGTCCCACCCTCCACTCTGTAAAAAGCCAAAGATAACATATGAAGCATTTCACAGCCAGAAAATAGGTGCTGATGTTGCTCCATTTCTCAGGAAAGCTTAGGCTCCAAGAGGCCAAGGGACTGGCAGTCACACAGCCAGGAGACAAGAGCAGGGCTCTGCCGCTGTGCAAGCCCTGCAGAGTCAAGGGGGAGGAAGCTATGAAGCTCCCCCCAACAGGGGGCTGGGCCCCTCATATCTGCATTCAAGTTACAGAGCTTCCACGAGCCTCAGTTTTCCCATCTTTAAAACGGGTCTGGCAGAAGCTGACCTCAGGGCTCGAGAGCAGAGATCCTCTACCAGACCAGCATTTCTCAGCCACGGTGACTTCACCCCAGGGGCCACTCTGCATGAATGTGACATTTCTGGCTGTCACCTGGCAGGTAGGGAGTGCCACTGGTGGAGGCTGGGGACACCGCTAACATTCCACAGCATACAGGACGGTCCCCCCACAAAGAATTCGCCAGTATCATGCTGAGGTCAAGACCTGCTGTAAACTACAAGGCAGAAGGCCGATACAAGGAGTCCTAACCACTGTCCCAACCAGAAACCCACACAGGGGGCTGGGGAGGAGGCCAGGTGGGAACCAAGGAGCCGAGCTGGCACATGAACACGCACACTCAGGAAGGAACAAACACACACACATATACACACCCACCAGAATCTCCAGTGAGAAGGAAAACCCAGCCAAACCAGCGGCTGGCTGCGTCTGAGCACAGCCCCCTGGATCCCTCCCAGGCCTACACACCACGAAAGGGGGGCGTCTCGGACACCTGGCACCAGGACACAGGGTGTGTGTGCCCAGTGGGTTCCTCGGCGCCCCACCTGCTCCTCAGAAAGGTCAGCTGCCGCTGGCCTCCATGTACTCCATCTACAGGCTTCTGAAGAGGGTGCAGGCTTGGCACGTTCTGTCCCCAGACTGGACATGCTTCTCTGTGCACAGGGCCTTTGCACCTGCTGTTCCCGCTGCTAGCAGGCTCCTTCCCACAGCTCAAGCACCTCCACAGAGGCCTTCCCTGACCACCACCCCCTCACCTCCTGCCCACCACTGGCCATACTTCCTTCCTACAGCCTCAAACCACTTTGTCATCCAGCTGTCTTCCTGAGGGCAGGGACATGGCCTGGACCACTCAGTCCCCAGCACCTAGCCAGCACCAGCTGAGAGCCAAGGGCCTTGCTGGCACTGGGTGCAAAAGGGGCTTCCTCCAGGGCCCCGCTGCTTTCTGGGTTGGGAGTCTCGGCCCTCGGAAGGCAGCAGAAGCAGCAGCCTGACCTGGAATGGCCACTAGGGCCGGCACAGCTTTGCTTGGCAACTCACAGCCATGAACCCTGGGGAGGCAGGAACCACAGCCTCCGTTCAAGTCTGACTCTGTACCAGTCAGCCTCAGTACTGTCCTGGGGGCTGGGACTGCCCTCTGTCCGTACCCCCAGGGACCTCAGCAGCACCAATGACCCCTCCTCCTCGAGCCTGAGGAAGGGCAAGAACATCCCACCCAGCCAGGACGGACAGAAGGCCCTCCCAGCCCAGCCCCATGGAGAGCAAACCAGAGACCCGGAGGGAAAAGCAAACCAGCAAGCAGGACAGTTAGTGGGTCAGAACCTAAAAATCAGGTGACCCAACGCCTAGGCCAGGACCTGGCCAAAACAAACCCACAAAACCCCAGACTGTGGGAAGTGGAGGGGGCTACAGCCGGCCAGGTTCAAAAGGCCAGGCCATCCTGGAGGGGCACGTGCTCAGGCTGAGCAGCCCCTGCTGAAAGGGCGATAGCAGAGATCTCTGCCTGGACCCACGTGCCCAGGGTGAGCAGTTCCCAGCCAGGAGCGACCCAGCTGTCTCAGGCCAACGGAGACCGGGGTGTAGGACTAAGAAGCCCGAGTCTGGATCTTGGCCACAGCTGCCCCGGTCCCTCAGCCCTCTCAGGCCTGTTTCCCTGTCTGTAAACCAAGGGTGAGACAGAGTGCAACAGAGCCTCCCTGGGACCCCTGGAGGCAGAAGTCTAGGGGTCTGATCAGCAGCGTCTGGGGACTCCAGGGCAGGCGGGGCTGGAGGGGGGCAGCTGAGGGAGCTGGCGCCAGAAGACAGACGGCCTCACACCCCACACACTCAGAGCGAAACTCACAGCGCAAAGGGATGGGTTGCCGTCCCAAGCGCTTACTCTGTGAACGCACGGTCACCCTCGAAAATAAAAATAAAAAGGCAAATGAGCCCATTTCACTTTTTCTGTTCTCTGGAGGTTTGGCCTGATAGGCTGGAGAAGTCGGCAGCTGCTGGGGTACAACTCAGGATTCTTAGGCTGGGGAAGGCCCCCCTAGAACTTCCCAGCAGGGGGCCTCCAGGCTCTCTGGGGCCACTGGATCAGAGCAGGTGCGATGCATCCCCCCGTGGGGCAGTGCCAGGCCCTGGCTTGGCCTCACCACCAGAACCTCCAAGCCCACACACCGGCCCTTCCCCCAAGACTGCAGCCTCCCCTCACTGCCAAGGCCAATCGAACTGCTGTGAGCTCAGGCCCAATGTTCTGGAATCCTCTTGGACTCCCTTCTTTCGCACGTTCTTTAAATGTACACAGAATCCCACAACTCCACACCCCTGTGCTGGTCCAGGGGGCCACCATGCCCCCAGTGGCTCAGGCCCACCCGGCAGCCAGAGAGGCTCTAAAGATGCAAGTGACTCGGCTCTCACATGCTCAGGGCCCACAGAAGCCCCACGTGACTCAGAGTAAAACCCAAACGCCCCACTGGACCACTAAGGCCCTATGTGAGCTGAGGCCACCCTACTGGGTCCGTGACTCCCCTCAATCTCCCACTTCCTCCCACCAGTCATACCAGCCTCCCATCGGCTGCTCCCTTCCCCCCAGGAGCACCAGTCACCACCTCTGCCAAAGTCCTGTAATCACAAGCAGGACCAGGGCTCCCTGCATCCCAAGCCGCAACAAACCGGCATACGTCCTTTGAACAAACTGAATGAATGAGAGCAGGGCTTCCTCCCCACCGTCGACGTGGGAGGGGTCGGAAGAATAATCCGGGTGCCTCCCCAGCACTCTGCAGAGTGCTCATCACATCCACGCAGCAGCCAGGGAAACGGAGACTTGAAGAGGAAAGGTCATCACAAGAACAAGGGGTCACCCAGGCAAGTCATGGGGCTCCCAGGCTCCTCACACGGCCTCCTCCCGCTGCAGCGTGAAGGGCCTGGCCCACCTGGGAGCCCCCCTCCCACGCTCCTACCCACCCATGGGTCCAGGATGCCCGCATCAGCCTGAGCGTGGTCAGGCCTCTGCCCTGCAGCCCTCAGTACAGGGTCCCTCCTGCCAGGGCCAGGGTGGCTGGCGGGGAGCTCGCCCTTGGACGAGAACCCAAGAACCACCCGGAGGCCGGTGTCTGTTACAGCAGACAGCGACAAACAACAGGTGTGCACGGGCGCCCGCGGGGAGGGCCACACGCCGGCCCACGCCTCGCTCCAGTGAGAGCCAAACAGGAAGCAACGGGGTGGGGAGGGGCAGGACCACTCCAGACACCCTGAAAGTAAAAACAAGCCATGTGATGCCACACGGGGAGGGTACAGGCTTCCTCTCTGCCCCCCCGCAAAGCCTCCATTCTGACCTCACTTCCTGCCACACCTCCAAGGTGCTGGCCCCCCACCCCCTGCCCCCTGCCCAGGTGCTGATCCCTATTCTAGGGACTACAACTACTCCTGGCTTTATTTATGTCATACCATGAGCTAACAAGGCTCTCCAGGTACAGTAGAGGAGGCCCCCTGCAGTGTTCCCAGGGGTGATGTCTCACAACACAACATGCCACCAAGCCCAAGAGTCTATAGCAGGCGTGCTGCTCTTAGCTGGCTCCCGGCCCTGCTCTGATTTCACCATCTAGGGTGTCCTAGGGTGCAAGCCTATGACTGTCATACTCGCAGAGCACCCTCCCTACCCTTACATCACGACACAGGCCTGTCCTGCCCCCACGAGGCCCCCGGCCAGCCAGCTGCTCTGTCTAGCTGTACGCATCACATGTGCAGACGGATTTCTAATGGTCTGGCATCCCTGCCAGAAAGCGAGATGGAGAACCAACCACATTTTTCAGAGTATCCAGCAGGTATTCAATAAATACTTGAGAAACAAAGCATTTGGGAACAGCTCATTCCCTTCTGCCCAGTCCCGTGTGCTCCACGCTACTGAGAAACAGACATCTTCCTGTCACCCTGTGGCCCCCCCACCTCGACCCCCTGGCTGGGCAGGTACCCACGACCTGATGACAACAAGGAGAGCAGGTCTCAACCTGGGCACTGGGGACAATCACAGAGACAGAGCAGGGGCCTGGAAACCTTCAGCCAAATGGAGTGTGCAGGTGCCGAGGGAGGAGATCCTGGGCTCTGGTCAGTTCTGTGGGTTCTGGCTCTGACTTGTTCGAGAGCTGGCCAGACAGCAGTGCTGGGGCCTCGGGGAAGGAGGGAGGGTGCTGGAGCCCCCGACTCAGGCTCCAGTGCCTGTGCCATGCACATTCAGCTCTGGCAAGTTTCCCCGCACCCAGCACCTGCACAGGTGGAAGGGGCAACAGACTGTGGCCGAGCCGCAGTGAGATGAGTCACTGTGTACCCGTCTTTCCGTGGGCCAGGCCCTCACTGCACGGCTCTGCACGCAGGCGCGGGCCCATCCCCACTCAGCCTTGTGAGGTGGCACTGACATGGTCCCCACCCTGCAGAAGGGGAGAAGGGGTGGGCCTGACCCCGAGCCTGGTCAGGCTCCTGGGGCCTCGCTCTGGCAGGAAGCCTGCCTGATACCCACTGGCCACCGGACCCTGTCCTGTCATCTGGGCCCGAGGGCTTGGCTTGCTCCCAGCACTGAGTGGGGCTCATAGTGGACAGGTATGAGGCCCACAGTGAGGCCCCCTTAAGAAGTTGGGGTGGGGGGAGATGAGCCTAGAGAAGCAGGTAACCCTTCAAAAATACCCCAAGGAGAGGCTCCCAGCGTAGTTGGGCCCAGGACACACCTTAGCTCCTACCGGCCTCAGGCCCAGCCTGGACAGACAGCTGGCTGTCAGAGAGCCCTGACACCAGCCAAGAAGCCCCTTCCGAGCCAGACCCAGCGCTCTGCCCGGACCCGTGCCTGTAGGCTGCTGACTGCCCCACCCGGTGGGCCGCTTGGCAGGGTGGTCTCTGGCTGCAGTTGTCTCCCGCTGAGACCAGCCACTTGCCACCTCCCAAAGAAGTCTTCTCCAGACCCAAGCCTCAGCCGTCATGAATGTGACGGAAATGTCCCACTCAAGGTAGACCCTGAAAGACCCTGTTCTTGAAGAAAAGATAAACCGGGGAGGAGGAACCCAAGCAGAAAACAGAACGTCCAAGTCTTTGGCAAATCTTCCGACACCAACGTTTATGACCCGGCCAGGTGAGGATTCCGCAGTGGCTGAGCCCAGGAGTTGGGGGTCTAGGGTCTTTGGAGCTGCTCTGGGCACAGGAGTGAGGCTGGAAAGCCTGGGGAAAGTTCCGCCGGGCAGGAGAGGGGTTAACGGGTTCACAAACCCTGCGCTGCCCAGGCCTCCCTGCCAGTCTGGAGCTGACACAACTGACCGCTGAGTCAGGCCCGACCGGGCTCCCGGGCCCGATTGTTTGTAAAGACAAAAGGGACGCTGACGGCCCAAGTCTCCAGCCAGGCGGGCGGGCGCTGGGAGGAGACAGCTGACCCCGAAAGCCTGGCCGAGGCCCCTCCTGCCCCTGGGTCTCAGTGCGGCCTGGTGGGAGGCGACCATCCACCAGCCGCTGGAAAGCGCAGAGCTGGCCTGTCCCTCCAACCCCTTGTCCCTGTTTGTCGACTGTCCTTCTACCCCTTGGCAACCAACACATAGAGCCTCTGCATCGTCATGGGTCTTAAATGGCCGGCCAGCAGATTCAGTTACAAAACACTGTCGCCGGCACTCAGGAGGACATGGCAGTGAAATCTGAGTGACCCCTGACCACCCTCCCATGGGCGACACTCTGAGGACCATGGGGGAAACTGTCTGGGCACCCTTCCCACCTCCCATCCCAGAGAGCAGAGGCTGAGAGCACGGGGCCAGAGCCAGCTTGTGGAGGTTCAAGTCCCCTCACTTCAGCCACCCTGGATGGGTCATAAACTGTTTTTAACCTCTCTTTTCCCGTTTCCCCACTTCCCAGCGGAACCCCTCCCACTCCCACAACACGATCACGCTTCTGAAAGACTGGAGCAAGTGACGGGTTTCAGACAGAGAAAGGGGCTGCAAATAGTGCCACCAGTGCCAGGGCATCAGCGGCCCTGGGGTGAGAGGCTCCCTCAGACCAAGGGCCACCTGCACGGGGAGACCCAGGAAGCCCACAGTGCCCTGACCTGGTCTCCAAGGGCTGTGCGCCCCCCAGCCCCAGCCGACCACGTCCACTCACCCGTAAGTCCGCTGGATCAAAGTATGGGGCACCTGCTGCACGCTGATGGCAAAGCCTAAAATGAGAGACCAGTGAGGGAGGGGCCCAGCCTCACCCAGGGAAGACCCCCACAGCCCTCCACCTCTAGTCCAAGGGGGTAAACAGCTTCCTCTCCCCTCCCGGCCACCTCCACCTGAACCCCAGAACTCCCAGCAAAAGGGAGCCCACAGAGCTGAGGGGCAGCAGCCGCTGGGCTAGCGTCCTCCCGAGCTCCAGCTCTGGGACCCACTTCCTCCCTCCGGTGAGGACAGCTGACAAGCGGGTGACCTGCCCTCCTCACCCTGTCCCACCGGCACACGCAGCCGGAGGAAGGGGTTCGACTTCCGAGCTGGGGGATGACTGCCCTGTGACAGCTCTCTTGGAGCACATGACAGCCGACTGCTACTCCTGGAGCAGGGAGGGGTGGGGGGGAGCCTCTTCCACCCCGCAGATACCGAGGCTGAATATAGCAACCAGAAGCACAGGAAAGCACGCTCTCACCCGTCTGGAGGCTGCGCGGCTTGGCACCCAGATAGGCCAAGTTCACGTTTGCCTTGCGACCATCGATGTTGGGGTTAGGGTCTTTGCAAGCCCTCTCTGCGGCTGCCCGGTCGGCCATGGTCACCTGGAGGTGCACAGAGGCATCAGGGGCTTCCCCGGAAGGTGGGGGAAGCAGAGAGTGGGCTCTAGAGCCCAGGCACCCCGGCATTCACTTCCCCTGACCCCAGATGCCCGCTACCCAAGGCATCCGTCCAGCCCCCTTCCAGCCTAGGGCATCATCACCCCACCTCAAGGCTGCCCCTGGACCCCAGCTCCTCCCTCCGAGTTCAAGTGCTAAGAAACGCGGCCTTGAAGGGCAAAAACAATCCCCGGGGACAGCGAAACCCGAAGGGAGGGAGGGGTTCTGGCCTGGCCTACCCGGCCCGTGGGGACCACCAGTTTCCTCACAGGAGGGGTTTGGGGACACCCTAGTTAGAAAAGGAGTAAGAGAAGTATCTTCAGGCCGACTCTGACTTAAGTTGCTTGGGGTGTCTGTGGGAGTTGCTGGAAAATAAAACACTGGTTGCTCAAAGGCTTCTAGGTGCCCCAGGGTGAAGCCCTGTTCCTCGCTTGCTTGTTGCTCCAGGAAGTGCCGAAAAGTAGCCGGCTGTCCCCAAAACCTCTCCACAAACTTAGAAGAGTCCTAACTGAACAGAGCGGCTCTCCCTTTTAAAGCCGGCGTGGGGGCAGGGAGACGGGGTCAGGACCGGCTGCAGCCCGAGAAGGGTCAGCAGGTGCCGAGCCGGCGGGAGGCGCCCGGGGCTGGCGTGCGCCCGCCGCTTGACTCAGCGCCCCGGCCGCGATAAGTGCGGGGCGGGCGCCCCCGGCCGCGGGGCCACTTACGAAGCCGTATCCGCGAGACTTGCCCGTCTGGCGGTCGGTGATGACCACGGCCTCCTCGATGTCCCCGAAGCCCTCGAAGTACTTCCTGAGCGAGGCGTCGGTGGTATGGTAGGGCAGGCCGCCCACGAAAATCTTGGTGAACGTGGTGTCCTTCTGCGAGCCGTGCATGGCGCCGGAGGTGGCCGGGGGCCGCGAGAAGCCCGCGCTCGGGGCGCACGGCGCGGGCTGCAGCAGCATGGGGGGCGCCCCGCCGCCTACGGACCCGGGCCGCGTGGGGCTGCGCTCATTGAGGGCGGTGGGGGGGCGAGCGGAGCAGCAGGGTCGCCGGTCTAGCCTCCAGGCCCGTCCACGCGCGGGCCGCTCCCGCCGTGCGCGCCTCGCTGCGCTGCTCTGCGCTCCAGCCGGCGTTGCGGGCACCCTGCGCCTCAGCGCCTGCCCCGCGGGCTTTGTAGTCGGCCCCGCCCCGGCCCCGCCTCCGACCCGCCCAGGCCCCGCCCTATAAAACCGGCCCCGCCCCCCAGCCTCAGCCCCGTCCCGCCCCGGGCGCGCGAGGAGCGCCGGGAAGCGTAGTCCAGGCCCCGCCCCACCGCGCCCCACGTGCCGTGGGGAAGCAGTTGGAGCAGGGCGCGCACTTGCGGAGGGGGCACATCCGGGTTTTCTAGGGCACCTGTTCCGTGCTCGCTGGGTTCCGGGCCCCTCTCCTCATATAGATCAGTCTAGCGAATCAGATGTACACGATTCAGATCGTGTTTAGTGAGTCGGCGTTTCTCCCAGTGCTACCTCCAGTACAACAACGTATTGAAGGTGAAATGATTTTTGTCTTTACGCACAGGTGCTGAGTAGCTTCAGTAGTGTCCCACTCTTTGTGACCGCGACGGACTATACCCTGCCAGGTTCCTCTGTCCTTGGAATTCTCTAGGCAAGAATACTGGAGTGGGTTGCCATGCCCTCCTCCAGGAGATCTTTTCAATCCACAGACTGAACCCTCTTCTCTCATGTCTTCTGCACCGGCAGGCAGGTTCTTGACCCCTAGAGCTACCTGGAAGCCCCGTTTGTCGGGAATGTATGTGTTTATGTGTGCGTGCGTGTGTGTGTGTGTCTGTGGTCTATATACATGAATATAATTAGTTCGAGGAATTTTAGAGTGTGGGTGTGTGATCTATATACACGAATGTAATTCATTCGAGGAATATTTATTAGGGTGTGGGGGATGCAGAAATGCACAGCACACACTCTAGCCCCACCAAGTCCCTATGAACAAGACAAACAAACGGGTTCAGTTCAGTTGCTCAGTCGTGTCCGACTCTTTGCAACCCCATCGACTGCAGCATGCTGGGCTTCTCTGTCCATCACCAACTCCCAGAACTTGCTCAAACTCATGTCCATTGAGTCAGTGATGCCATCCAACCATCTCATCCTCTGTCGTCCCCTTTTCCTCCTGCCTTTGCTCTTTCCCAGCATCAGTCTTTTCCAATGAGTCAGTTCTTTGCATCAGGTGGCCAAAGTATTGGAGTTTCAGCTTCAGCATCAGTCCTCCCAAGGAATATTCAGGACTGATTTCCTTTAGGCGTGACTGGTTCGATCTCCTTGCAGCCCAAGGGACTCTCAAGAGTCTTCTCCAACACCACAGTTCAAAAGCATCAATTCTTTGGCACTCAGCTTTCTTTATAGTCCAACTCTCTCATCCATACGTGACTACTGGAAAAACTATAGCTTTGACTAGACGGGCCTTTGTCGGCAAAGTAATGTCTCTGATTTTTAATTATACAATATATTACCCATTAGGAAATAAATCAGGGCGCTGCCATCCAGGAGTGGCCAGAGTGGTCCCCAAAGCCCCTCTGATAAGGTGACTGGGCAGGGGAAGTAATTCTGGCCTCATCAGAAGTCCATCTCGGTGTTCGGGATTCCTCCCTCTGTCGGCAACCTCTGGGGGAAAGCAAACAGAAAGGGCAGTGCCATTCTCTTTGTCCCTTCCCCAACCATAGGGACAGGCCCACCCCTGGGACTCTGTAGCAAGACCTGCTTCAGAATTGTCAAGGCCGCTTGTTCAAAGTTACTAGGAACTTCCTGTCTGACCAGAGCACTGAACCCAAGGCCCCAGCACCAGCATCCCCCACCAGTGGGTCACACGGCTACGCAGAGCCAGGCCCTGAGGGTCTCAAACCCTCCGTCTGTCCAGGCACCAGCATTGTGATGTCCTGTGCAGTGGACATTAAGCCATCAGCCACTGTCGCCACCTGACTACACCCTGAGGGGATTCAGGTTGGGGACAGGATACTAATCCTAGATGGTTAAGGTGCACATCAAAGGAATGATTTCCAGGAGCCCATACTCTTGCATCTTTGCATGCATACAAAAGTGTTAAATTCATTAACTTGTCTGGTTTTTCTTTAATTCACAAGAATCCTTTGATGTTCGACTTTGGGGTTTTTGTTACAAAAACTCCCTGTATCCTGGCCCCTCCTTTACCCCTGAGCAACACTCTCTCACACTTAGGAGCACTCCCTCTGGGCTACCCCAGAGACTGCTTCCAGGGTTTGAATCTGCATAAAGCCCACTGAACAAAATACAATCCTCAGCTTCTAGTTGTGCAGGTTTTTTTAAGCTGACACTGCTCAAAGTGGGGCCGAGGGGCACGGGAAGGCAGCCGAGGTGTTTACTAGCCTTTGCGATTATCCAGTACATTCTCTCAGGCTACGTTTGACCCCAGGCCCAGATCAGCTGTGCCTGAAGCCCCCAGACTCCTTAATCCCACTGTCCCCCAGGCACCCACTGTTCTAATCCTTGCTTCTCACAAGACGCCCGCCTCAGCCCCCTGACGCTGGGAATGGAGCCCCGAGTCTTCACGGAGTCCCCTGGGGACACACTTTTCTGACTCCCCTGATTGCTCGTCTTGTCCTCGGTGTTTCCTCCAGCTCCCCAGGCCCACTCCTGCCTCAGGGCTGTGTCACACCACTTGCCCTTTAGCCTGCTCTTATCCCTTCACTGCACTTGTCACCTCCCCAAGCCCTGGTCCCCTATTCGCGGATTTAAGTTCTCTCTCGCCCCTGCGAGGTGGGGCCTTGGATGTTTTCCTCACACTGTACGGTCTGGCAAGCAGAAGTCCCCCGAGGAAAGGTTTGTTGAGTGAATGAATGCATGGTGGAAGAAAAGAGCCGAGGAGAGCTCTCCACCAGAGAAAGGACTCTCAGCGCGCCCTTGGAAAACTTTGCTAAAGTGTCATCTACACTTGTTGAGCCAGGGAAGACGGCCATCTTGCAGCCGTGCGATCTTGGACACGTTGGATGCCTTCAGCCGGCCTCAGTTTCCCCTTCCGTGGTTGGGCCTCTAGGGGGCGGGGGCAGGGCGCGAGCGGCCAAGCCTACAAGTCCTACAAGTCCCAGCACCGCCCGGGCCGGTCCCGCCCCTCCCACTCCGCGCCCCTCCCGATTGAGCGGCCGCGCGGGGAGGGGCGCCGCAGGGAGTGAGGCTGCGCCCTGGGCGGCTGGCGTCTGCTGAGCACGTGCTGACGCCGCGGGATCTGGAGGGTTTAGACCCCGGGTGGTCGGCCGCCCTGGGCGGGAACACGGGGTTAGACAGGCAGAGCGCGCAGGACCCGTGCCCGACGTTTTCTGCCCGTGTCCGGCAGGATCGCTGCGGGCCCCTAGCGCTCCCGCCCTGCCCGGAAGAGGGCATGGGGCATCTTTTTCTTAAGAATTCGGATGCCCAACCATGGTTCATTCAGTTGTTTATCCTCCGGTCCCTAGGTTTCTGCGTCACCAATCTCTCCGCCCGTCGAGTGGCCCCGTGTCCCCACGTGTCACCCCCTTCTCCCAACACGTACTTATTAATGATCTGTTAGGTGTCGGGCAGGGTTCTAGACCCCAGGAAGACTGCAAGCGGGAAACTAATAACGTCCCCCACTCCCTCCACCCGCACACAAGTCCAAGCTTACGTTTTAGAGAGAAAGTGAATGAATGAATACTGTATTTACTTTTAGGTAAAGTTTTCTAGGCAGGTGCTGAGACAAGGGCAAAGAAGAGTGACAGGTGTTCTCTAGAAGCAAGTTAGGACTCTGGGGGATTGATGAAAGCCAGAGCCATCGGCGCACAAGGCACAGGTGACAGAATGTGAAAAGTCAGAGCACGAGGAGATCCAGGCGCCATCACTGATGCAGTAACCTCTGAGTGCTGGGCACTTGTATGTGGCTAATCCTCCCGCACCACTAATAATAATAAAGATGAATTGTTTTAATGCCTGTTGGGGTTAGGTCCTGAACTGGGTAATTTATATATTAGAAAGTGTGAAAGTGAACGTGTTAGTTGCTCAGTCATGTCTGACTTTACAATTCCATGGACTATAGCCCTCCAGGCTCCTCTGCCCATGGGATTTCCCAGGCATATTGAGGATACTGGAGTGGGTTGCCATTCCCTTCTCCAGGGGATCTTTCCTACCCAATGCAGGGTCTCCTGCATTGCAGGCAGAGTTTTTACCATGATTTAACCTCCAAACACCCTTTGTCACAGGGAGGGAACTGAGGCACTGAGTGACTTCCCCAACACCACCCAGAGCAGCAAATGGCTGGCCAATCCATGATCCTATTTTTGTCCCCTCACAGCCTTTAGAGAAGGCCTTTAATTTTTATTTATTTATTTTTGCCTTTGCTGGTCTGCGTTGCTGCAAAGGCTTTCTTTAGCTGTGGCAAGCAGGGACTTCTCTCTAGTTGTGATGTGCTGGCTTCTCATTGCGGCCACCTGGACTGAGGTGGTGGTCCTGGACTCAAGCCCTTCCTCTGGAAATGTTGGCCGTTGTCTGAGGCCATGCCTGGGTGTGGGTATTTGGTGTGGGTTGGATTGTGTCCCCTAAGAAAACATTCAAGTCTCTGGTATTCATGAATGTGCCCTTATTTGGAAATAGGATTTTTGTACTATCATCCACTTAGGACGATGTCATATTGGAATTGTATGGGGACTTATCCAATGACTGTTGTCCTTATAAGAAGGCTATATGAAAACTCAGACAAACAAGGAAAAGGCCATGTGACATCAGAGGCAGAGAGGTTGGAGTGATGTGCCTGCAAAGTGAGAACAGTGATTGCTGGCAACCCCAGAAGCCAGCTCTGAAAAAGGCGTACTGGGAACAGAGTTTTCTCTCTGAGTGCCTTAACAGGGAACACGGCCCTACCGACACCTTGCCTTTGGACTTCTGATCTCCAGAGCCATCAGAGTAAATTTCTGTTGTTCTAAGCCTCCCAGTTCAAGGTCAGACGCTACAGCAGCCCCAGGAGACCAGCACCGTTGGAGAGGAGAGAAAGCCATATCCCCGGGTGGGTGGAATCGTGGCCGTGGGACTTGTGGTTTGGAATGACTGACCTTCAGAGTCACACAAGGGTACTGGAGCTCCCTAGGGTCATTCCAGGACTGGGAAGCACTCCTGTACCTCCCTAGGCGTCAGCTGCTCAGCTAGGGGAAAGTCCAACTAAGCATCCTTTTTCTTAGAACATTGCCAGTTTATATCCTGTCCTGTTCTTCCCTGCCCAACCCACAATGGGAATGAAACTGATGGCGCCCACCTCCCCTGTCCCCGTCCTGGCCGTCTCCTGAGTCTGGGCCCTTGTACTCAGCAAGCAGTCAGGCTGGGACCCCACCTCCCATCCTCACCTGCATCTTGGAGGCAGCATCTGGCTGCAGCCCCAGGACCCACACAGACCCTCTGTTCCCAGCCTGTTCTGAAGGGCAGCCAGCCTGGTGTTTGGATCTGCTATCGCTGAGCTGGACGCTCCCAGGGCCTGGGACTTAGACACCCTCCAGTCCTCTCCTCCAGCATCCCTCAAAAGCCCGTGTCCCTTCCCAACCCTACTTTATGCATCTGTTTGCTTCTGTGTGGACCATCTCCCCACCAGAGGGTGGCTCCAGGAGGACAGGCTACTGACTACTTTGTTCGCTTCCATGTATTCAGGGCCTGGCACGTGGAAGGCACTCAGTAAAGATGTGCTGAGTGGAGTAACAACCGTGTGACTGAACACACTCCAGAGGACTGAGATCGGGGGCTTGAAGGGATCCCCAAAGCCTGTTTATCTTAACCGAGATGCGAGCCACATGATGTTCCTGTGGAATCAAGCCTGGGCAGCCCCATCTCCATCTCAGAGCTGAGCTGCACTGAGGGGCAGGGTGCAGCCACCTGCACCCACTCCCCCACCCAAACTAGGGGCCCAGGGAACCTTGAAACAAAAAACTGAGGCGGGGAATCAAAAGAGGAAGCACAAGAGACTTTTGCACGTCGTCTGGGCATGGATTGGGCCCTGCTGTTTCAACTTCAGAGAACAACCTGCCCCCTGGGCTCCTCTGGTCATCCCTGTCAAGTAGTGAAAGTCCCTCTCCCTTCTTTCCGGGCAGAGGGCAGGCTGCACTGCACAGAGCATAGCCACCACCTCTCTGGGCCTCAGTTTCCTTAGCTCTAGAATGGGCATGATGACAGGGACTTCCTCCTAAGTCTTCAGCGAGGCTGAAATGGGATCACACACAGAGTGCCGAGCTCGTCCTCATACTGAATGTTGTTGTTCAGCCGCCCAGTCATGTCCGACTCTTTGTGACCTCATGGACAGCAGCAAGCCAGGCTCCCCTGTCCTCCACCATCTCCTGGAGTTTGCTCAAACTCATGTCCCATACCGACAACTGCAATTCTGACTTTTCCACCAGGCACGCCTCAGTTTCCAAGCTACACAGGCCAGGTGAGGAGGTGGGCACCTGGCAGCCCTCCCACGGGTCCTCCTTCTGAGGCTCCTCAGTGCCCAGGGGCAGAGTCCCGGACCTCTTCGCTCAAGATGCCTTCACTGTCTCCCAAAGTGGAGCCGAAGAGCCCAGCCTCCCAGGAAGGCTGTATCCCCTTCCCAGGAGCCTGCAGCTGTGTGACCCACGGTGCCCCTGGGTGGTCTGCTGAGCCCAAAGGACCCTCCTCAGACAGATGATCTTAGACACTTAATAAAATGCCTAGACAGGCAAAGGAAAACCATCATACTAAAACACAGCTATTAAAATAGTTAGAAACAAGGAATGCGTGTGCTCCTTGACTAACGCCAAGAAACGATATACAGCAGGGGCACTGGTGAGTCATTAGTTTCGAAGGACTAATGAGCAAGTCCCCTGTGTCAAGATGTCAGTGATGCCCTGGGGTACAGGGCATCCATGGTTAGGTCACAGCTGCTGCTGGGGGGCCCTGGCCCAGGTTGTGACTCATCTGTGCCTCAATCTGACTCTGGTTGCTAAAGATGAAGACTTTCCCCTTGCAGTTCACAGACCCTGAATTCTACCTGGGGGGGATCTGTGCATGCGTGCTAAGTCACTTCAGTTGTGCTAACTCTTCGTGATCCCGTGGACTGTAGCCCGCCAGGCTCCTCTGTCCAGGCAAGACTACTGCAGGGTGTTGCCGTGCCCTCCTCTAGGGGATCTTCCCATCCCAGGGTTTGAACCCGCTTCTCTTACATCTCCTGCATTGGCAGGTGAGTCCTTTACCACTAGCGCCACCTGGGAAGCCCATGGGATCTGTGGGTCCCAGGTAAAGACCCCTTTGCTTTAGCTCCAGTTGCTGCTGTCACAGAGGGCCCACATTTTTTGACTTAAAGCAGCAGACATTTCCTCTCTTCGAGTTCCGGAGGGCAGAGCCCAAACGTGTCTCACAGGGCTTAAGTCAAGGTGTAGGCAGGGCTGGTCCTTCTGGCAACTCCAGGAAGGAATCTGTTCCCTTGCCTTTTCCAGCTTCTAGAGGTGGCCAGCATTCCCAGCTGGCAGCTTCCTCTCAGTCTTTCTCCCACTGCATCTCCCTGATGCCCTCTCTTCTACCCACCTCTTCCACTGTTAGAGACCCTTGCGACTCCACTGGCCCCCTGGAAAATCCAGCATAAGCTCCCTATCTCAAGGCCCAGCACCTCGGGCACATCTGCAAAGTCCCTTTGCTGTGCAAATGGGCATGGAAAGCAGTAGGAACCTTGGGGACTGATGATGGGGTTTCAGTGCATACCTTGGGGCACCGCCTCTGTCAGCCTTCTAAGAGCAGCTGCCACTGGGGTGAGGATGTGGATTAAACAGCCAGTCTCACTGGGAAGCTACAGGAGTCTTAGTTTTTTTGCCTCCTCCAGGCCAGCAGGTGTGCTGGGAAGCCTGTCCTGTCAATGGGAGCCCCCTTTCCCAGGATGGTGCATGGCTAATCCCCGAGCTGAGAGCGGTCTGCAAGAATCAGTAAAGGGATGGGGGCCAGCCTAACTCTGCAGCTGGAGGGAGGGTGCCCACTGTCGGCAGGGGTCTTCCCAGTGAGCGCCAGAGGGAGACCCTGCCCCAGGCAAGTGCAGCCCTGCTCTGCACCTGCTCTGGGGGCCCGGGAATGTGTGTGAAGGCTCCTGTAGGTGTGGCATGAACACGGGCTCTATTCCAGAGGGGACACCTGGTCATACGGCTGAAAGACACATGGCTACCTGGCAACACTTAGCTCAGGGTGCTGGGACAAAGCACCGCAGAAATCTATTTCCTCACATTTTTGGAGGCCAGGAGTCCAAGACCAAGGTGTGGGCAGTGTTGGTTCTGTGAGGCTTCTCTCCTTGCAGATGGCTGGCTGTCTTCTTGTCGTCACATGGTCTTTCCTCTGTGGTGTCTGAGTCCTAATCTCTTCTTTTAAGGACACCAGTCATACTGGATTAAGGCCCATTCTAGTGACTTCATTTAATCCCCTCTTTGAAGACCCTCTCTCCAATCCAGTCATAATTGAGGTACTGGGGGTTAGGACTTCCAGATACAATTGGGGGAGTGGGGGACAATTCTGCCCATGACAAGTACCTCCTTTGCATCTGCAGGCGACTGAGTTGTTAGCCTTAAGAATCGTGCTCAGGGCCTTCCCTGCGGCTCAAGGGCCCTCACTGTGGAGGCCACAGAGGCCCGCAGAGGCAGCCGAGCAGCGGTTCATGTTAGGTGAAGTCCAGAAGCCGAGGAGCCTTGAGGGAGTCCCTGGGCCTTGGCACCATAAAACACGCACTGAGCTGAGGACAGTGGGAAGCAACCTGGTTGAATGCTTCCAGGCATTCTCTCTCAGAAAAAAGTCAGCCTCCACCACACTTCTTTAAGGGCCAACCCCAGAGCCAGAAAGGTCCATGAGGGAGGGGAAATAATGGTAAATACAGTGCCTGAGGTATCCTTGCCTGGAAAATCCCATGGACAGAGGAGCCTGGCGGACTGCAGTCCATGGGGTCACAGAGTCAGACACGACTGAAGCGACTGAGAACCCACACACGGTGCCTGATGAGGTGTCCAGGGTCAGCAGGGGCTGGGGTTTGGCTCCACTGCAGGCGGCGAGTCCTGGCCAATGAGTAGCCAGTGAAGGGCCAGGGATAGGCCCCTCTCCGTCCCCAGGCAGGCTTGTGAAATCTGGTGAGTGATCAATGCCCCTAAGCTCACCAGGGGCAGTATTGACATGGTACATCTAAATTTAAGACTCAAAAGGAAGGGACTCCACTACTGACCGGTGATGGGGAAGGGACGCTGAAGCCGTGGGGGTGACCCAGCACTGCCAGGGGGCCCTGATGACCTAAAGGGTAGTGCTGCTTTGGTCCATGGGAGACAGGGGATTGACAATGTCTTAGTACTGTGTCCATGGCCTCTCCCCATCACCACCCTTGCCCCACACCTGGGAGGAAAAAAACACAAAAGAATGCACACCAGTTGTTTTTCAGGGGCTGAATTACTGTTTAAGCAAGTGTGTAACTGGTTTTTCTTATTTGCTTTGGAAATGGCCCTCACCTTAAAGAATATTTCTCAACACATCGATGCAAAATTCACAACAGACTTACATCAGGCTTCGAAGTTATTTACTCTGTTTCTGTTTGCTCTTTGGTGACATAACACCTGTCGTGATTAAAAAAAAAAAAAAAAAAAACCCTCTCAAAACGGCAGCCACAGGATTTTCCTGCCTTTTCCCGCCTTCTCCCGCCTTCTGATGAACAAGATCTGTGACATCCAGGAAAGTGTGAAATCACTTAGCAGCAAATTCTGCAGAGCTATGAAACGCTGGGTCTCTGGGTGTCAACCCAGCATCTTTCAAGGAAATAGGACTCTAGTGTTGAAACGGCCTTTGCTAAACACTACAGCCCTGAGAGACTTCCCACCAGGCACTCTGGACCCCAGGACTGGGGCTTATATAGTTTGTTCAAGGGCCTGCAAATATATCTGGGGGTGGGGTCGGGAGCAGGAAGGAGAGAATGAAAATTGGCTTCAAAATATAAAAACAACCCCAAACTAATGTAAGTGTCCACAAATATAATACTGTCAAACTCTTCGGTGTTCCAAAGATTCATCAGAAAATATGTTTTTAGAAACTTCCTGGTATTCTTGATGATCATTAAGAAATCATTGCCAAGTGTGAGTTATAGACTGCCAAATAATCTCAGAAGTAAAACATAAAATTTTTTTTTCCCGAAAACTTGCAGCAAGAATATGTATATAAGGTGGGATGTGGGTGGATTTTAACATATGATGTGATGAGTGGGGAAATCTTCAAAAAGTCAGAGGGCCTGGGGCCCCAGTGTCCTGGGGAAATACACTGGTGGATTTACATTTCTAGTAGCTGCAGTTACAAAAGTATGACAGGGTGAAATTGATCTTATCATCTAGAATATTATTTCAGTGTGATATTAAAAAGAAAATATTTATATTGTTTTTGAAATCTACTGTGCCAAATTTTACATTTACATCTCCATTCTGACTAGACACAGAGGCTTGGAGCACCCAAAGTTACTAAAATGCATCTTAAAATGGGCTGTTTGCCACCAATACCCATGTGGGATGGAGATTTTCTGAATCTTACTTTCTCAAACCAGGGCAGGGATGCTAAAGTGTGAGCAAGTGCTCAGAGCCCCCCGCCTCCCACCCCACACAAGAAGGCCTCAATGTCCTAGAAGGAAACCAACAGAGACATTAAATCTTAAGCAGAAATTCAGGAATCTGACCTCTGAAAAACAGTCCCCTTCAGCATTGTGGCTCAGACAACAAAGAATCTGCTTGCAATGCGGGAGACCCAGGTTTGATCCCTGGGTCAAGAAGATTCCTTGGAGAAAGGAATAGAAACCACTCCAGTCTTGTCTGGGAAATCCCATGGACAGAGGAGCCTGGCAGGCTACAGTCCATGGGGTTGCAAAGAGTCGGACATAACTAACACTTTCACTTTGACTTTCATAATTTCCCACACAGAACATCAATCTTCTAAGATAAAAATGTATTAAAGACTAGTCTTCTAGCAGCATCAATAATCCTTAGACTCTACTTCCCAAGTATTTTACAAGCTTAGTAACAACAACAAACCGTGACCCACACCATTTCTTCTAATAAGCTGAAGTCGGTGAAATTGAATACAGAAGCTGGTCCCCAACGCTGGCACTGGTATCCTTGGCGCCATCTACTGGTCACATTGAAACACAGCCTCCCTGAGGGAGAATCCTCTTGGGGACGTTTTGGTCCCCAAAGGCTCCCTGGGACAGGAAACTTCCCACGACACCATCTCCCTGAAGTTAGAGCATAGCAGCTTACATTTATTATGCGCCAGCCACTGAAGCCCTTCACACCTATTAGCTCTTTGAATACTCACACTGACCATTTGTGGCAGCTACTTCTAGTGTCTCCCATTTTAGACGAAGTCACTGAAGCTCAGTTTAAGTCACATGCTTAAGGTCGCAGAGTTGGTCATCACTTGACAGCTGGGATGTGGAGGCAGGCAGTCCAACTCGGAGTGCATGTTCTTAACTACGTCATACAGGCATTTCAAGTGTCATCTTGGAATTGATGTAATTACCTCTTCCATTTGGGGCGAATGCAAACACACAGTTAAGACTGGTGCTCATGCAATGAATGCTACTTGATGTTATTGAACCTCAAGAATTCACCCAAAAGTCCCCAACACCTAGGTTCTAATACCTGACAATCTGAGGTGGAGCTGATGTAATAATAATAGTGCACAAGAAATGTAATGAGTTTGAATCATCCTGAAACCATGCCCTCCACCCCCTGGTCTGTGGAAAATTTTTCTTCCACAAAACTGGTCCCTTGTGCCAAAACAGTTGGGGACCACTGCCCTAAACCATGTAAGAAGAGGGACAGAAAAAGAAACCCCAATCCAGTACATTATTAAACATGCAATTGTAGCACACCATGCAAAACAATATTTACCATCACTGTTAAGCCACGTACTGGAATAGGTTCTGTCGTCTGTGGCTTCACTTGACACAGTTCGTTGTAATTGTTACCACCTACGAGGGGTCATGATTTAACTGGAAAATGCTGGCTTAGATGTTCCTATATGCATTCAAGGTTCATTTCTTACTGAGACTTTCCTTTAAAGGAAACTAAAATTTTGAGTTAAAAAAAAAAATCCCTCCATCTCTCTAGGTAGCCCAGAACACACGGAATAGTCACTTTTGTGGAATTTTCACTGTATTTTTTACGGTAACTTTCTAGTTTGGGTAAGAGATACTAGTTTTCCATGTAGTATTTAAATTTTTTTCTCTAAATTTATGTCAATGACAAATTTTTTTTTTTGAGGAGCAAATGTTTTCAGTAACAATCGATTTAAAAGAAAAACAAGGAATGGTAGCAAAGTGTTGACTGTAGCATCTAGGTGTAGATAAATGGTCACTCTAAAACTCCCAACTGCTTCATGTGTTTGAAATTTTTCATTAAGAAGTGTTGGGGGAAAAAAAATGAACAACAAAACCTGTCTTCTCCATGAGGTTTACATACTCCACCTTCAGTGAAAGCAACTCCAACTTAAACTGGGTATAAATTTTTAATGGCAGAATGACTTGACACTAAGTGAAGAGTATACTTGGGTCTTCCCAAACTAGATGATGCCATCAATTTGTGAATACCTATTGAGCACCTGTGGCTTCCAGGAGGCTCAGTGGTAAAGAATCCACCTGCCAATGCAGGTTCAACCTCTGGGTGGGGAAGATCCCCTGGAGAAGGAAATAGCCACCCACTCCAGTATACTTCCTTGGGAAATTCCACAGACAGAGGAGCCTGGTGGGCTATAGTCCACGGGGTTGCAGTTGGACTCAACTGAACAACCGGGCACCTGCTGTATGCAACACGCAGTACTGGTGCCTACAGGGATGTCCAAGATGGAGAGTTCCAAAGAAACCCACAGACCTTTTACAGGACGTGAAAACAAGTCTCTTACGAAATTTAATGATTTCAACAAATATTTACAGGTTATGTTTCAGGTTCTAGGCCGACAGAGGACTGAACCCACCTCCAGGACTCACATCCTGGGGCCCTTACTTACGACTGGTTTCTACAGCCGTTAAGTCCAACCAGGGACTTAAATGTTTTAAATCTGACAGTTAGAAAAGAACACTCTAAAAGGTTCATGACTTAAGATGTACTATTCTATGGTCACTTTCAACCATAGTCAGTCACTAGCTTGTAAAAAAAGAACAGTGAAACTCTGGCTGAACTAATGTGATACGTTTCTTCTCATCTCCAGCGAATGTGGACTACCGAGACAATCAAGCTTGGCTAGAGCCTGGCTCTCTTCAGAGCCACATCTGCACATACATACAGATGACAGGGCTCAGGGCTGATTCATAAAGGAAAGGAAAAAAAATTAGCTGCAAACACTTAACTTGAAAACTAAGAACTTTCTAGTGCACCTGCCTTTCTCTCTCAAAAATTAAAAAAATTAGAAAAGCCAAAAGAAAACAACAAAACTTTTCAGACCAAAAGAACCAGAGAGTTAATAGTCTGAATTCATGTATGATTTGATGAGCGAAGAATTTAAACCACTGACTGCAGGTTATGTCTTTTAGTAGAAAACTTTATTTTGTCTTTTAGGAGTAGGCAAACATGTCTTACAATATTACAGTACCTGACTTCCACACTGAGCAAGTTAATTTACAATCGGCCCCAAAGAGTAAAGCGGCAGCATTTGGGTTTGCAGGGTAAAAACACAATAGACTCTCATTTCTGATACTTACCAATCAGGAATTTTATTACATGAAATAAAAAACCACTCCAAAACTACGGCTACTGGGGGCACGAGCTCAGAGCACTTCCCATGCAGTGGACTTGGGTTCTAACTTGGGAGTCCACAAAGGCATCACCCACTTGGGCTCTGCCCACAAAGGGCTGTCCCTCTAAACAGGAAGAACCATGTTCCAGTCACCAGGACACCCAGCAGAGGTGAAAAGCACTAGAATGTCAAAGATGGGAATGAGGGAAGCAAGAGAAAAGCATATCCAAACTCTGTCCAGCAATGCTTGGAGAGGCTGCTGCTGGACATGCCACCGGGTAGACACAACCCCAGTTCAGGACTGTCTCTCCTGAGGGCCAAGATCTCTCATTTCCGAAAGGGCATCTGCAATCACAAAGCAAAACCCAACGAGGATGCCGAGCAGGACACCACTTCAGAGCTCATGGGTGGGTGAGAGGAGAGTCAGACAAAGGGAGCTTAGGAGACAATCTTCAAAATGTTTATTACAAAATACAGTACAGGCTCGCCAAATGTTTCCCAATGTTCTCTAATATATACACTGCAGGATGAAGCGCTGCAAATACCTGGCAGGCGCCCATGTGAATCTAAGGACATCTATAATGATTTGAATCTCCTTAGAGGTACAGACGAAACCTGTAACCGGCAGTGGAATGGAGACGGACAGTCACTGCGACCGCCAGGCTCCTTCCTGCTGAAGAATGACATCGTTTTCTCCAGAGGTTGAAATCCACATCCAGGGCTGACAACCTACTGAAAGCTGGGACCCAAATTCGTACAGAGACGAGGCAGATGGAGAGAAAACTCCGGACAATCCACAGGTCTCCAGCCACTACTTCTTATTCCTGGGTTTTAGCTCTTCAGCTGCGTTACGCAGGAAAATGTAATTTTTCTTTTGAGGATTATAAAATTCATGTCCCTAAAGGGGAAAAAAAAAACAGTATCTTAATAACTGATAAAAAATCAGTTAGCATTTTGTGGGCACTTTTAACATGCCAAGTCCTATGCCCTGTGTTTCAGTGAAGCATAATCTCTTAGGCGTGAAAGAGGTAAATGGAGAGAAATAAAAAGTCAAATCTTAAACAAAAACTTCAGTCCCCAGAGAAAAGGTTAAGGATGTGGAACTTGCAATGTCCCCTTGGAAGGATGATCTTTTACACATTTCTCTCTTCAGCACTGAGACTCCTGTCAACCTTCCACCCACTGCTTTACTGCTGAGACGACTCCCCAGACAGCACAGTCTGGGAAGGAGAGGGTGGAGGATGGAGGATGGAGGATGAGCTGCAGCGTTCTCAGTACAGGAGACACCTGCTCTGTGGTGTCAGAGGGAACAGACACGCCGTCCCAGACGCCAAGGGAGGTGAAGTGCAGGTGTTGGTGTCTCTGCCGGGGAGGGAGGGGGCTACGTGACACTGGGGGAGCTGGAAACACCCAGTTCAGGCCAGGCTATGAACGGCGAGGGGAAAGAGGAACGGCAGCCAGAGAGGCTGTAAGTGACAATGACAGTGACAGGACAGAAAGAGAGCAGAGTGGGTGGACGAGCCAGAGGAGTGGAAACCCACGGCAGTCGAAAGGCCTGGAACACAGGTGGGAAGGGCCTCCAGGTGCACCCTGCTACCTGCTCTGCAATGGCACACTTTACTCTCATTCCTTGACAGTCATGCCGAGATGGTTCTTAGAAATTCTGCTCAACCAATGACCAATCATTCTCATAATATACAAAGTATAGCTTTTCTTATTGGTTATGCTAAAGCACCAACCTAATATTAATCACGTAATCATGACTCCATACCACAGATAACTGTCCTTCAATTAAGAACAATGGAAAACTCCTAAAACAACTTTTTTTTAAATTAAAAGATTATAATTAAGTATTCCACTGTAAATTGACATTAACTGTTCAGATTAAGGGATTCTGAGCAGCATTCAAATTAACGAGCTTTTGTTGTACACTTCTTTCAATTTACAACTATTTTTTCAAGGCTTGAAAACAGAACCCTGAGTATCATGTGAGTAAAACATAGAGTTTTGATGTGGCTGCAGGTTGAGCAGGTGAAGAAGAGGGGTTCCATCAGAGGCCCACGGGGACACTGGGGCCTCAGGCCAGAAGATGGCTCCAACCCCAGACAGGCAGAACCAAACACAGTATACTCTTTGTAAAACCGAGGGTATGGCTTCCACGGGTGAATAGATAAAACAGTGATCCCAGACTACGGGATACTACTCAGTCGTAAGAAGGAACGAACTAGTGACATACTCAACAGCAAAAAAGCATACCTAGCGTATGACTCCATCTATATAGAATTCTAGAAAACACAAATTCATCCATAACAACAGAAAGGAAATCAATGTGTGTGTGAAAGAAAGGATTACAATAATACACAACCTTTTGGGAGATAACTGTTTGTTAATCTTGACTGCGGTGATGGTTTCCTGGGTATATAGTGAAACTGATCAAAGTATACTTTTTACATATGTTATGTGCAATTTACTGCATTTCCATTACAACCCAGTGAAGTTGCTTAAAAGGGGGCGGGGGCGGGGGAGGGGCAGCTGCACGGCTCACCGAAGCAAAGGCTCAGAGAGGCTGAGCCTCCCACAGGCCAGAGTAGGCAGAACAGGTCAACAGTGTGCCGAGTGGGCAAGATGTACCACACAGGTGAAGTGGATGCAGCTCAGTGACTGCCCAGCTCTTCTGAGAGAAAGAGACAGAGTCAAAGGCGATTCCAAGACTTCTGCCCCACTGACCAGGTGGTGTTTGAGTAAAGAGGAACATAGGAGAAGCAGCAAGCCTGGAGGATAAAAGGAGACGGGTCGAAAAATCCACCCGATTTTTATGTCCTAGGTTAAGGTGCTCAGGGGGTACCCAGGTGCAGACACCCCACTGGGATGTGGACACAGGGAGAACTGGGTTAGACACAAGAGCCACTAGCTTATGCTGGAGGTTCTCATGAATGCAGATGCGCCTTGAGAAACCTGAAGGAGGACTACAGAGAAAGGCCTGCATGCAAGAGGCGGGAAGAAGAGCAGAAGCCACCAGAGATGGCGAGCAGTCAGGAGTAGGAACACAAGAGAAATGTCAGAGACCAGGGAGAAGGCTTTGTGACTGGAAGAGGAAGGGGTGGCCCACTGTGCCCGACACAGACAATAAGCAGCTTCCGAACTGGACAAGGACAAAGGCAGCGAGATCCCAACTACAGCTCCAGGAAACTGAGGAGGAGACAGAGGCGGGGGAACAAGACGGCAGGTGGTTACCTCTCTGGGCGAGTTTACCAGGAAGGGGACACTGGGATTCTTAACGCTTGTTTCAGAACAGCTGAAGTGTGTGCTTACAGACCGCAGAATGAGACAGGGGACAGGAAGAGAAGATGGACTAACAAGAGGTAGGAAGAATGGAGTTAGGTGTGCTGGGGATGGGAGGGGAGCGGGGCAGGACGAGTGAAGACAGACACGTGTGGAGGTGAGACTGTGGCTGAAACCTGAGTGCGAGGGTCAGTTCTTTTACCACGGCGCTGGGATGACTCAAACACGACCAGGACCCCATCGGTCTGTAACTTCCCTCCCCAAACAGCAAACAAAAAGCCCGTGCCTCTGGTGAAGGCTGGGTGCCTGGCCGAGCCCTCGTCACTCTCATCCAACAACCCCCGACATCCCTGAATGACTCAGATGCCCCGAGTGCCGGCTGCTGGGTTCACGCTGACCAAGCACCTCATGTGCACATGTTCTCAGGCGAAGGCTGAGAGGAGGCCCTGCTGCTTCCTGCTGCAGTGAGGTGATGCTGGCAGGCCACGTGCAAGACACACAGCACGTCTGGGGAGGCCTCACGACTAAGCTCGGGCCTTCGTACTCCAGAGCTTGGCTCTGCTGCTGGATGGCGCCAGTGCGGGCCTGGGGATTCTCACCTTTGACCAGTCGTAGCTGGAAGCATATGCAAATATGTTTCCATTGTGATTGAAGCAGCAGGCTGATATCGGCTGATCTAACTGTTCTGAAGTCTTTAGTTTTGTTCTGGCATCTTTGTCCCAAAAGCTGAATCTACCATCAGATCCCACAGTGGCAAGGGTGCCATGGACAGGATGGAACGCAATTCCATTAACCTATGAAGGATGGATACATACAATGAGGAGCAGAGAAGGGAGGAGAAACCGGGTTTTTGACAATGCAGACTTCTTGGTTCAATGAGAACATAAAATGAACAACCATAATTTCATTAGAGCTGATGGCCTGCTGATCACATCAGAAACCAGCCCCGCTTCCTGAACCAACTGATAGCCCAGGACTGAATCTTGTCTCTCATTAAAAACACAAGTCAGCAGAAGTTAAAAAGTATGTAAGCTAGTGGCACCAAGAAGCAAACCTCAGGAAAATGCCTTTTTCTTTTTCAGCAAATAGCAAATTTCTCAGTTTTAGCTAAGCGTACCAACTGTCTACCAGCACTCATACAGGTGGAAGTAGCTCCCCAAAACTCCTAAGCTTGCATTTCAGAAACAGAGAGAATGAAGAGAGTCAACATGTTCATAAAAACAGAAAACTGAAACCTCCCACGTAAGCCATTTATCCCTGCACATGAACACACACAATGACAGTGATCTTTTCTGATCCCATAATGACTCAGCTATCCACCGCCAAGTCGAGTTTCTAGACACATTCTCAGGATTAACATTTCTAAAAACGCACCGCATAGATGTCCTGAGGAGCAGAAGTGTTGGTCCCGTTAGATCGATGACATTTAAAGGTGAAGTTATCCTTGGCACTGAAAAACAAAGGCCCAACTTAGCTTTCCTTCAAAACAAAATGTCTCACACAAACATCTGCAAGCTGACCAGGCCTCACTTACGGATTTGGAGGGTTGATGTAGTGGATAGCAACTCTCCCTTCGATGCTTCCCAGGGCAAAACCTGTCGGCTTGTTCTGTTTGTCTTTAAAAATAGCCACACATCGATGCTATAGTTGGAGAGAAAAAGTATATCATCATGTAAGTAAAACATTCCATAAATAACGTAAACAACTTTTACTCCATTTTTGGGTTTTGAAAGAACCAGAAACATATTTCTCAAACATGATAAAGAAGATTTTTCCATTCCTCCAGTAGGCATTATTTTTTTATTTAGCCACATGATTTTATGAATAAACCGCAGATCACATGCTTCCGTCCAGGTGCTGCTGCTCCTTTGCCACGCTGCAGGCCTCGCTGTCACTGCAGCAGGGCATGAACCCCTTAGCCCCACCAGCTCCTATTCTGGCACTGACCCTTGGTGGGTTGGGAGGACACATCACTTTGATTTGCAGCATACCACTGACTAAGCAAGTGCCCTCTAGGAAGTCACCCAGTGTCCCAGGGTCTCTGCGTCCCCAACTGGAAAAGGGAAGTAGTGTTGGCTTGGGAGGATGTGGGAACAAGGGTCAAGCATACAGTGGATGTGGCCAGAACTTTCTAAACCATGAATAAGCTATGCAAAAGCTAGACACTGCACTTGATCCAACACTGTGCCTGAGGGCCCAAAGGAGGGTCTCTTGGACCCCACAGAAGATCCCAAACAAACAGCCCATAGTCCAGTCTCCAGAGGCAGAGACGCACAGGTCCACACTGTTGTCATTCAACAAGAGCTGCATTTGAGTTGGAAGGAGAGAAATGGTCAGATTCGAAACCACACACAGGGTGCAAGCGAGCATGTGGTTAATGAGATGGGGGAGGAGGAAAGGAAGGGCAGAGAGTAAAGGACAACTCCTATTTCTGGCCTAGACAGCTAAAGGTGGAAGCCCCACCTAGTGAGATACTGAGCATATGGGTAGAAGCAGGCTGGGAGCAGTGGGGAGGGCCTGGTATGGGATGCTATTGGGCTGAGATACGGTGTGTTTGGTAGGGGGGGGACATGCATAGGAGCCGTCAGACTGCGGGTACCCTTGTCAGGAGCACAGAGGGTAGGTAGCTAGGGATCCGAGACTCCAACCCACCACGCACCCCTAACAATCATGAACGGCAGACGGGACCGTGCTGAGGTTCAGAAGGCAGTGGCCCAGGGCAGATGCCTGGGGAACCTCAAGATACAGCAAGGAAGACAAAGCAGCAAGCAGAGGCAGGAGGTAAGAGACTGGCATTATAGAGCCCAAGCCCAGTCTTAAGAACATATAGTAAGAATGTCGGTGAGTGCCACAGTTGTGGCATGATGAGGGTGACGAGTATCCACTGGAGTTACTGACTAGGAAGCCATCAATGGCCGTGCCAGAAACAGTTTTGGTGGAGTAACAGAGGCGGAAGTCTCAAAGGAGTGGGTGAAAAATGAGTAGGAGGTAGGGGAACCAGGAAAGTTTAGGACACTTGACTTACAAGGGGAAAAGGTTCCTAGCTGGCTGAGGATATGGGGGTCAGAAGAGGTTTGTTTCCCAGGATTAGACTTGAGTCTGTCTTATGCTGATAAACAAAAGTTTGCGGAGGGGCAGGTAAGAAGGGGGGAAGACAAGATACAGGAGGGAGGTGGGTGGCTGATAGCCTGAGGCTTCTGAGAGGTGGGAGGGCACAGAGCCCAGCCAAAACTGGGACTGGAGAGTGTGGCCCACCCCTCAACAGGTGGGGAAGGCAGGAAAGAGGCAGGTGCAGCCAGAGTTCTAGGTTCAGCAGGAGTGAGATGAGGAAGCTTCCAATTATCAGCTTTTGTGTTCCAGGAGTAGAGGCTGCAGATCAGATCTGCAGAGACAAAGGTCAAAGGAGTGATGGATCGGAAGAGGGTGAAGAAGATCTAAGAATCTGTGGCAGGTGGAGACGGAGCTGAAGGCAGAAGCTATGGACTCATGATGGAACCAATTCACTGTGGTGTGTACCCATTCAGCGTTCTGCTACCCAGGGGATGTCTGCCAAGGATGGTATTTACCCACTAACACTATGTTTATATCCTTAAATTCACCTCCTTTTAATATCCGACAGTATAACAATTTCCACACGCAGGCACTTACTCCCTATGATAGATGCTAAATACAAGCTTCCTGATCTGATTCGTGACTCACCTGATGCTTCAGTGGAGACTCTATCCTCCTGAATTCAGAAGGCTGATTCTCTAACTGATACACAATCAGGCCCCTCTCTGCAGCTGCCACCACAGCCATAGGATATATCTTGGAAAAAGAGGAAAGCAGAGACCTACTTAGAGTGGGGTGTGCTCTTTTGTATACCAAAGTATTCTATCAATTTTTTCAAAATTGCAAAAATAAGTGAATTCTTTTTAAGTTTAACAATCCAATGTTATTTACATGTTTCAAGGTAATCTAGAGAAATCATATTTGAAAGTAGAACATACCTTTTTAAAAGACTTATTTTTTAAAACTATGAAATATTATGAAACATTTATTTAGAACATATACTGAGGAATAGAGAAGAAATGAAAATCATTGTTCTACCACCCCCTTCAAATGCTAACAGTTGTCAGCATTATGGTATGTTTTCTCTTGTCTTTTTTTTTTGAGTGTTTTTTTAATACACGTGTGTATATGTATATTTCTATATAATTCACATCTTTACTAAAGCACGTTCAGTGAGCACTGCTCCACACATTTTCCTGAGACCACTAGTGGTGGCCATCTAAGTAACATTCCCTCAAATCAAACGACTATGTCTGTCTAGTTGGCCCACTGGGTCATTTCCAACATTTCACTCTATTATACAGAACAAAGAACATTTGCATCTCTACTTTTCTCATGATAAACTCCTGAAAGTGGAATTATGGGGCAGTTAGTACCCTCTTAAGACTTATTGCCAGAGAAGGCGATGGCACCCCACTCCAGTACTCTTGCCTGGAAAATCCCACGGACAGAGGAGCCTGGTAGGCTGCGGTCCATGGGGTCGCGAAGAGTCAGACACGACTGAGCGACTTCCCTTTCACTTTTCACTTTCATGCATTGGAGAAGGAAATAGCAACCCACTCCAGCGTTCTTGCCTGGAGAATCCCAGGGACGGGGGAGCCTGGTGGGCTGCCGTCTATGGGGTCACACAGAGTCGGACACAACTGAAGTGACTTAGCAGCAGCAAGACTTATTGCTATGCCAACAGAGAAAGTTCTTCAGCTTCTATGCCACTCAGAGACAGTCACCAAAGGATTTAGTCCCACATCACAAAGTTATTGCCAGTTTTTGTACAGTACGCATCATACCAGTGCCGGCATGGCCTGTGACTGAATATGTTCACTTAACAAGTGATTAAAAAAGTGTGACATCCAGTTTTCTGTAATTCTGGAACATATGCAGTCCAAAACTCTAGGTTTACGACAACTGAGGCAATCCAAACTACATCCCACATCTATAATTAAAGTCTGAAGGGTTTTTACGTTGTCCTCTAATTGTAAGGTATCATAAAGTAAGAAATTCCTTACCACGTCAGCACAGTAACACCTTTCAGGGAGCTGTAACACCATCATAGGATTTGATGATCGTGTATCCCAAAACTGAAAGAAAAAAAAAAACAAGTGACCAACCATTCAGAACTAACATCCAGATACTGTAGGAATAATGTCCACTTGGTCAGGCCAGGAAGTCCCTCGACTATACAGCATACCTTCAAGGTCTTATCCCAGCTCCCAGTCATCACACAGCTGTAGTTTGGTGCTTTGATCCAATGTATTGTTTTGACAGGAGCATCGTGCTTTCAAGACAAAACCAAAACAGATCAAGGTAAATGTAATATAACATGCCACACAGCTTTGGTTCTGGAAATTCAAAGAGAAGGATCTTTAATATTGAGGTCATACTCAACAAAAACCAAAAGATAGTTTTAGTCCTTCCCCATGACCAATGTGTGTAACATTCCATACCAACAAAATTTAATTTGATTTGAACCATAATTAACTAGTATGAGAGTGAAGGGGGAGGTACTCAGAAACAACTCACAGGGAAGAACTCCACCACAGTTGTGTCACTGAGAAGACAAACATTAGAGATCAAAGACGTGCTCTAGCACACAGTACTGCCATCTCAGGGTATGTGACACCTTCCGGAAAATGTCTCACTGTCAAGAGGCTCTTCCCCATCAGGCCTGACCCTCTGGTTCTAGGCTCTCTCCTCTTCATTGTTTCTACTTTTCTTAGCAGTCTTCACACAAGAACCTGCCTGCCACCCTCAAGCAAGCTGTAAAAGCTCCTGAAACAGGGAAGGGTGCCTCTCACTCACTGCTGTGTTTCGACTCCAAGGAAAGTGCCTGCGGTATCACTGGCAATTGATACATACTTGTGAATGAACAAGTGACCAAATGCAGCCTGGGACAAGGCAAGCCACACACGGGTGCTGGAATGCTGAGGATCAGTTTTAACACTGCCTTTTACAGGTCTGAACATCACTAGTTCCTTATGATGCAACCCTCAACCACACAAATGCAGAAGACCCTTGATAGAACTTGTGAAACATCAGTAAAAACGAGAGTGCTCATAAAATTGGTGTTATTCTGTGCTGAAGAGGTTTCTGGTATATTTAAGTCTAATTGATTTGGTATAGTTGAACTGCACTTTTCCTCTAACAAAGAATAAGAATCATTACAACCCTGCCTTGCCCAGCATCTCTGCAGAGGATGAATTTTCTTATTTATTACCTGTGCAATCTGTATCGCCTGGTTACTATTGAGGTCCCACATTTTGGCAGTTTTATCACATGAGGCTGTAAATACTTTGCTCCCATCCTAAAATAAAGTAGAAAAAATTCTGACATTCTAATAAAAATAAAAATTCTATATGTACATTTAGATATTAGATTGAACATACTGAGGAAGGTTTTATTTTGCAACTTTTATTTTTCCAATTATTTGGGGGCTTGTGTATTGCAAACTACTATGTCATATACAAAACACATTTCCAGCTCTTTTCAATTATCGATTTTTTTCTAAGAGACAATGTGTAAACAGGTTAATAAAAAATTTAAGCAGCATTTAGAGTTATGTAATGAAAACCAAGTCCCTCCCTGACCCCAGCTCACTGTTCAGAGGTAGTCATGGTCACTGGCAGGTCTCGAGGAATAGCCTTTCATATCCTGTATCAATGTGTATTCCCTACCAGGAGCCACTTACATTTTTTTTTTCTTATTTTCATCAATTTCAAGCCTTCACAACAGGTACAAGAATAGTACAATGAATACTCACAAACCCATCATCTAGGTTCACCAATTTAAACATTTTGCCACATATACTGTATCTTTCTCCCCCAATTTCTGCTCTATACCACATATGTTCAATCATTACTTGTGTTCAGTTCAACATCTAATAGCATTCTAAAGTGCATGCAATAAAACTACACTAATTTACAATGATCACTGGTCCAATATACACTACAGAACAGCTTAAAAAATTGGCAACCACTGTGTTATGGTTTTAAAATATTCACATACAGAATTCATAAAGTAGGTCAGTCAATTATGAAGTACAAGACAATTTAAAAACAGTAAGTATCGAGTTGAAAATCTAGACCAATCATCAACAATTCTTTTTCCTAAAGGGTGATATAGTAAATTTTTTTTTTTTTTTGGATATAGTAAATATTTCAGCTTTGCAGGTCAAGTGGTCTCTGCTGCAACTCCTAATTCTGCTGTTGTAGCTAGAACGTAGCCATACACACTGTCAAATGAATGAGTGTGGTTGTGTTTCAAGAAAACTTTATTTACAAAAGTTAGCAATGGGCCAAATTGGGCCCATGGGCCATAATCTGCAGACCCCTAACACTTCATTTCTGGTTCCACAGCTCAAAGATTTAACATTATCCTTCCCTAGCGAAAACTTATCACCAGCGCTCCATCTGAAAGAAGAGAGAAAACCTTCTCTATTAATAAGGCTCTAAGGGTAAGTCCACAAATCCTTGGAAAGATGCTAATGTGGGCTGTCCTGAGGCTGAGTGAAACACTGGCCCCTCAATCTCATGAAATGCTTACCCTACTAGCTACAGGATGCCAGGCTCCACTGGACACACTGAGACAGAGGCCAGTCTATCAAAAGGCTGGGACAGAAGAATGAGATCCCTAAATGCTCCCAAATCAGCTCCTCTAAGCTCCACCTGCTGTGTCCACACAGTGAGCTGTGTCCTTGGACTGCTGGAGAATCACCCTCACCAAGGTGGGCTTTTACAGCTCGAGGGTAACTCTGGCTCTTCTGTGCCTTTCCATACAGGCCTTCCTCTTCCAGGCCAGCTCCTATTTCGTACAAGCCCCTGTGAGGGAGGCTGTCAGTGCATGGGCTCTGAAGCCAGCAGGTCCAGGTCTGGGCTCAGCCTTTCTCTGTGTTCCCTCAAGCAAGTCTCTTAACCACTCCCCACAAATGCCATGCTAGTCTTTGAGTGACTGGATAACAGACTCAGAGAGATTAAGTAACTTGGAAAAGCCAAAAAGTGAAGACAGAGCTGAAATTTGAATCCATATTTGGAATGGACGACAGTGCTCTAAAGCCATAAGCAAATGGTTTGCTTTTAAGATTCGGCTCAATTCTTGCCTCGTCTGCGAAGCTTTCAACGCACCCTTCCCAAACTTCATAGTTGCCTTCTGGGTTCTGTCCACCCAGCACAGTGCATCCTGCCTCTCTAATAACTTAGCTCCCTGAATTAGAACTCTTAATGGTTATATCTTGGCTCCTCCACTTGACGGCGCACAACTCTAATGGAGATAGAGAAAGGAAATGGGCTGTGTACATTTCTGTAAAAGGTGACCCACGAACACTTGAACAACAGAGTTCTGGTGTCAGGTAATTCTATTTCTTACCATACTTGATAAGAAACTTACAATTCTGATCTGTTCTCTCATCAGGAAAGAAAGACAGGTAAAATAAATTAGAAGTATTTAAAATCTACTCAAATGGCTGTTTTTCTATGTGTAATTTAAAACTATTATTAATCTCATAATAACCTAAGCAGACAAATCAGCAATACATTTTACAGATGACAAAAATGTCTTAGAGAAGACTTTCAGAGATGATTAAAACGGGAGCAACTCAAAATATTTATAAACAGAATATTTACAAATTATAAATTTATAATTTATATAAATTATATAAATGCTATGTGTAAGCTAAATACAATCACATAAATGCATGGTGTGAGTAGTCTGGTGTTTCTCATAAAATTAACATAAATTTTTCATAGGACTCGGCAAGCCCACTATTAGATATAAACTCAAGAGGAAAGAAAATTTATATTCACAGAAAATCCAGTATACAAAGTGTTTATAGCAGCATTTATTCACTACAACCGAAAATGGAAAACAACCTACATGTCCTTCAGCTTGTGGATGGTGAACAAACGGTGAACATCCATACAATGCACCACTACTCAGCAACAAGGGGGACTAACTACTGCCAGATACAAGCTGGATGGACACAAGAGCACTGAGCTGAAAGCAGCCAGACTCAAAAGGATTCTGTTGATGGCGTTCTAGTAAAGGCAGAAACACAGGGACCGATAACACACCAGTGGTCGGTCTCCAGGGAGAGCGGCTGAGGAGGACCTGACTACAAAGGGCAAGAGGAAATCTTTTGGCTGACAGAGCTCTTCTATATTTTGATCACAACTCTATGCATTTCTCAAAACTCACAGAATCATACACTTAGAAGGTTTAATTTTACTGCCTGCAAACTACATCTAATTAAAATTCTATGAGCCCGGGGAGGGACCTTGAGACTTAGCTTCCTCAGCACATGTGCCCTACTCTGAGTCAGGCGCTTTTGTTTTCAGCTGCCAGCAGCAGAAGAAGGGGAGGGAGGCTGGGCCCTTCACAGCCAAGGCTCCTGCTGAGCGTGACTTCACCATCCCCGTTGGCTTCTTTGTAAATGGTATACCTTCATTAAACTCCCCAATCACCCACCTTCTCCTCTCAAAAAAAAGAAGAGCTCAGAGTTGAATAAACTCAAACACATTAATTTATAATGCTAATATTCAGTATTTGGGAGGAAAAAGAATTTCAAAGAAAGGAAATATTTCAAAAGTCTAATAATGGTAAAGGACTAATTTTCCCCATAGGACTTACTTCCTAGGACTGTAAATTTCTAATTTTAAAACAACATAAGCTCCTGGCACATCAAGAGACATAAGAAAAGCTTTAATTGTCTAACTCCTTGCTCAAGAAAATGGCAACCTGCTCCAGTATTCCTGCTTGGAGAATTCCATGGACAGAGGAGCCTGATGGGCTACAATCTATGGGGGATGCAGGGTGCACAAAGTGTCAGACACGACTGAGCAGCTAACACTTTGCTCAAGGAAACCGGTCAATAAATTAATGGATTTTTTAAGCAAGAAGCTTTCATAGAGACTAGCTAACATAACAAAAGTTAACTGACTACAGTATGAATATCAATCAATGACCGTACTTAAATTCAGAAACAGCATTTCTAAAATGTGCATGCATACATGCTATTTCTATTTCAGGTCATATAAAAACATAATAAACTTACATCACTCCAGCAGACATCTAGCACAGGCCCTGTGTGCATCTGCTGGGCTTTTGGAATAGTCTGTCCGCTATCTTGAACTTCCCAGCATCGGACCTACAGTAATAAAACAGTGTAGACACAACAATTAATGATAACGCCTATGCTCCCAGTTATAATCAGATAAACACAAATTCACATGACAGACACTTTCCCCTATCAAACTGGCATAATAAAATGAATAATACTTGGCACCAGCAAGGAGAAGCTGAAATCTGAACTAGTGGTAGCTGTACCCTGTGTCTCAGATACTCCCTTTCTGGGACTTGAGGATTTCCCATGATGTACTTTGTATGCGTTATCTGAATTCATCTCTCCAACAGCTAAACCTCTGTGTACTTACTGTCATCTCCATCTTATTTCAGGATAAGAAGCTTAGAGAAGTAAGATAACTGGCCTAAGTCCCCCACTTAAGTCAGCAGCAAAGCAACTATGCATTTATCTGATTATGAGTATGGTTAAATGGTTCAAGTTTGCTCCAACAAGCCACATACACTTCTTTTGTGAAGTGCTTCTAAACATCCTTTGCATTTTTTTCTACCAGAATTTTTATCTTTCTTTTTGAATACTACAATTTTTGTTTGGTAAGTATAGTGTTGATGCAGGACTGTTAATATAGCTAAAGGTGGAAAACTTTAACATACGCCTAAAGAACATTTTCAGGATGCCTAGAAGGGAAATTCACACAGAGCATCAGACAACACTTATTTTCAATGAATACGACACATGATCAGGGAATATATTCAAGATACTGAACTAGAGTATAAATTTTTGAATGATGCATATGATTTTGCTTTCTTAAAAAATGGCACAAGAAGTGATCCCTGCCATTCAGAATGGTTCAGACTCAAACTCATTTCTTTAAAAAAAGGTCATGAATAAGCCGTAAGTTTGCTTTATTCACTTGGAGCAGAAACAAAAAACCCAGCTCTGCCCATACAGAGAGATACATAACAGAGAGAACATGCGTTTAAGGAGCACTTACATCATTAGCCCATGACCCCGCAATAAGAAAGTTTCCCGGCAAGGTTGGGGGGCTAAATGATAGACAACCAATGCTATCATCAGGAGAGGAGGTTACTTCAATATCCTGGGGTGGAAAAAGTCCATGTTAAAATGTATACATCATCACGATTTAATTCAAAATTGCTTTCTTTCTCACCAACACATCAAGGTCAAGTGTCCCTGTTCCCAAGAACTACGTTAATCAGATCTCACTCACTTGGATAAAAAGGCGGAATGTAACCCAGCCAGTGAAAGCACTGGCACTGTTGGACCGCAGGCAGCATCTGCAAGCCAGGCCTGCAGCCACGTTTCCCAACAATGGCCCACCAGGTCACTCCTGCCCCGCAGTGCTCAACCATCCTCATCACCTGCCTCCCTCGCCCAGAGAAACTCTCATTCCACAGTTGTGGACTGGACCCGGGGCACCTGCAATCGTAACAAGCGCCTCATGTGATTCCGGTGACTAGGAATGTTAGAGGAAATAGGACACTAGTCCAGGGGACACACAGTTTCTCTGCCCCAGTATTTGAGAAAGCAGGCTGAACAAAATTTCAGCGTTTTCACCTCAAAGGAGGCTCCCACACCAACTGGGATTCTCTTGCTATCACGGATGTGGGACTCTCTGGCCTGTGCTGTTTCTAAAAGCCCTGTGAAGCTGTATGTGGTACCTTCATAGGGTTGTGATTATCTGTGGTTGTGCTGCCAAACATGCTGGTCCCACCAGATCCAAAACCCGAGGTTGTTCCAAACAAACTCATTTTGGCCCTAAAAAATAATGGAAAAAGTAAAGGACAGATCCTCTCTTAAGTAATAAACATCCCTAAGAGGCAATAAAAAGATACAGTTAAGTTATAGAAGAGATATAGAGAGTAAATAAATAAATGACTTGATGTCAGGCTTCTCGCTTCTGAGGAGATTTAAATATGCAATAAGCAGAATGCCTTTTAACAATAAGCTTTCTATTTTTAGAACAGTTTTTAATGGAAAATTACAAAGACAGGAGAGTTCCCATATATCCCACATCCAGTTCCCTTCTTACATTCATCACAATTAATTAACCAATATTGATACATTACAGCAGAGTATTTTTCAGTCACCAGCTAGAAAATAAATTCATTTTTACACAGTTTGAGACACAGTGCTGAGCAGTAGGAATACAACAGGAAACCAGCAGGAGGCTCTGTTCTTCCAGGTTCCCACTTAGTGACAGTTGACTTTCCTTGTACAAATTTCTGCACTCTGGCTTAGGTCACTATTTCTACACGAAGTTACTAAGAAAAGCAACCAATCTTGGCAGCGATCACAGTTTTAAAGAGTAATCTACCTTTATCTGGTCTGGCATTGTGCTGGACATTTGCCTGCAAGAATTCCCCACTTTGAGTTTTTTAGGGGTGCCATAGTCTAGTAGGCCCACTAGGTTAGAACCATGCCTCTGCCACTCCCTAGAACTGGGATCCTAATCTGACCAAGCCTCATTTTCCCTATTCTGCAAACACAGAGAATATTAACACCTTCTCCAGGGTTGCTCTGAGTATCAAATCAGATTATCTATGTAGAAAATGTAGTATTTAGTGGACAGTGGGTCATAAACAAGTTTCCTTTTTTCCTTACAAGGAGAAAGTATATATAACTCTCTGACGATTCACTTACACTGATGTCATATTTTCAATTCTGTAACTGGTTAGTAAATTCTTACATCCAGCTGCCTACCCAAAGGAGCCTTGCAGCTGAGTGACATGAGATAACAAGAGTAAGCATCCCTTATGATGACAACACAGAATGAGAAAACTATGAGGAATTTTGGAAGATATCAGTTTCCTGAGCTTCAAGAAAAATAATCAAGTGTAGACATACTAGGTCTATGAGTACATTAATATCTCAAAAAGCGACTCTGTGCAAGGATGTGGCACTTGCTGACCACCTCTGACTCAAATGATTGAGATGTATTTGGAACATCAGCTAACTGTATGAGCAAAGGAATGACAAAGGTTCTGCAATCAAGTCCAGGAACTAAATATATGATTTCGGGCAAATTATTTAGCCCCACTGGCTCAGACAGTAAAGAATCTGTCTGCAATGCAGGAGACCGGGTTCAACCCACAGGTCATGAAGATACCCTGGAGGAGGGCATGGCAACCCATTGAAGTATTCTTGCCTGGAATATCTCATGGACAAAAGGGCCTGCCGGGCTACAGTCCATGGGGTTGCAAAGAGTTGGACACGACTGAGCAACTAATACTTTCTCATCTACAAAAATAGACACTAAGATCCACTTGAAGTGAAGCTGCACGCACAGCGCCCGAAACCTCTGTTCCTTCCTTCTCCTCAACCATGGAGCATTAATCAGCCTGTGTGGACCAGATGTTGTGCAGGACACTGGGAATCCACAGCAAGTTCAGAAGGCAGGTACTCATCTCTAGCCTACCTAGTCTCTCACTCCCTCCTTGAGCACCCCAGCTCTGAGGGTTTCCTTTCTGCCTGTGAACACAACAAGCGCCTCCCAGTTTGAAGCATTCCTATCAGCTGTTCCTGCAACCTGGGGTGACCCGGCCTCCCCCGATGGAGGGAATCGCTTTTTGAGATTATTAATGCGCTCATAGACCTAGTATGTCTACATTTCATTATTTTTCTTGAAGCCCAGGAAACTCAGATACCTTCCCAAACCCCCAGCTTTCTCAGTACCAATTTTCAGGTCTCACTTAAAAAGGCAGCGTCTCTTGTGAACTTTTGGGGGTGATGGAAATGGTCTAAACTGCACCATGATGATGCTTACACGACTGTATTAAACTTTCCAAACTCATCAAAATGTGCACTTTAAATGAGTTACAGTGTGTAAGTGACGTTCAGTGAAACTCTTGGAGCATCTTTTTTTTTTAGTCACCACCTCTCCTCAGAGGCTTCCCTGCCTTCCGAAGGTATAACACCTGGTCCTCCATCACTAGCCCCTTTTCTTCACAGCACCGGTCCCCATCCGGGACCTGTCTGCAACCAGCCCCCTCCCCAGGAGAGTGCCGGCTCCAAACGGCCCAGAACTGTCTGGATGCTCCCCTAAAACACAACCTGGCCCGCAGCACAGTGCCGGGCGTGTCACAGATGCTTGCCTGGGCCGAGTGTGTGCACACGGATATAATATAACACTTGGAGGAAAACAGAAACAGAGTTAACTGCAGACAGCGATAAGTGTAACAAAGGAGCTCAAGCACGTTACCCTGGGAGAGACTACGAAGAATGGTCAGGGAGGCGGCCGCTTGCATCTCAGGAGAAACCAGACGTGTAACCAGGAAGGGCAGAGGCGATAGGGGCTGCCATCGACTATGCCCTTTCTCGGTGCCTCAGTTTCCCCACAAGAAAAACGAGGGGGTCAGACCGGCGGTGACCTTAAGGCACCCTTGCAACTCCGACGTCCCTCCCAGGGCCCACTCAGGAAGCTCGCCAACGGTCCGGCTCGCGCTCCAGCATCTCGCGGCGGGACGCAGCTCCCCGGGGACCCGGCCTCAGCAGCGCCATGGCGGCGGGGAACAAGGGGAATCCGCCCGGGGCCTACCTGAGAGTCGCGCAGCGGAGGGAAGCCGGCGATGGGAAGCGGGAGGAGCTCGAGAGCCTGCGACCCCGCTCGGGCGCGGAGGAGACAAAGGCGAGGCGACAGGAACACTAACCCCGAGGGACTGGGGTCCCCTCACGCCCGCCGAGGAAATTGCCCTAATTACCGCGGAGCCACTACGCATGCGTCCCCGAGCCACTTCCTTTGGCGTCCGGAAGTCAGGGAAGGAAAGAAAAGGTTTCTCCGCCCCCAAGGCAATGGCACATGCGCAGAAGCACTGTCGAGCCTAGAAGTTCTCGTGCCAGCAGTTTGCGGATTGGTCGAAAGTTGGTGTCCGATGCAGTTGCCGAGCGACCGCTCTGATAATTCCGCGGTCCCGGCAGGAGAAAGGTAGTTAGAATCTTCTCTTATGAATTTACTGTAGCAAAATTTTGATTGCCGCCAATTCAAGCTCAAGGCCATCCTTCGAATAGCTGGTGGTTTGCTGCCTGGGTTCCTACCGTGGCCTTCCTGTTTGCGACTAGGATATCTTGAGCCATCTGGGCTCTATGACCTCAGTTTATAGTTGTAAAATGAGGACAATGATGCCTAACTTCCAGGACTATTCTTAGCTAGGCTCAAGTGAAGTAACAGGAGTGAAGGTCTTTTGGTAAGTGTAAGGTTCCATAGTAATATTAAGGAACTGTTGTGGCGCATATATGCCAATTCTGAATATATCAGCTGGCTTCCCCCTCCCACTTTATGAATATCTAAAGGAAAAAAGGGGGTTGTGGTACATACACTGAACCTTCTCCTTTTCGACTCAATGTGGGCTGCGTACCAAAAACCTTGACGTCTGAAGATCCGGGGGACCTAGTTACAGCATGAAGATTCAGAAGGTCCAGTGTGGGTCTAAGAACCTACAGTTCTAGCAAACTCCCAGCTGAAGTCGCCAAACGGACCACAGTTGAGCACCAAGAATCTACATGTTTAGAAATCACTTGGGGAAACTTTTTAAAAAATAACTGATGCCTGGGCCTCACTCTTGAAGATTCTGATTTAGCTGGTTTGGGGTGGAACAGAGGGAATTAATATTTTTTAAAAGCTCTCAGTGATTCTAAAATGCAGCCAGAGTTCAAGAACTCTAGTCTAAAAAAATGCTAATAGCTCGTTTACTATCTGGCTGCTGTTTATTATCTGGCTGCTCCATCTCCTGTAATTTCCATAGCAGCCCTATAGGGTAGCTGTCTCCATTTTATAGAAAAAGAAAAGGAAGCGGAGAGAGGTAATGTGACTCGTCAGACATCAAACAGCTGTTAGCGACAGAGCCAGTTGAATTAGGTCCTGTACCTAACTCTCCCAACCAGCAAAACCTTAGAATCATCTCTGACAAGCACTCCCTCCTCAGTGACACCTTTCCTCATTCTTTCCCACATGAATCATCTCATACCACCTCTCCTTTCATCTTTCGAAGTCCTCTCAGTGCTTATCATATTCTGTCTCATACAGTCATGGGTGTATTTGCCTTGTCTAGCTTCCTAGATTTTAAACTTTGTGTTTTACGCCAACATATATAGCACCGAGCACAGTCTTACATATTTTGGGGTTTAATATGTGTTGAGCTATATTTTCCATGTCCAAGGAATCTTCCAGAAGCCTCTATTATATACAGATTCTTGTATAATAGTGGTTAATCAGCATACTTTAAAAATATCTTTCTGCTGTTTAGGAATATGTAATTGACAAGCTGCTTTTGCATACCCTATCAGTGGAACAATAGTAGCAGCCTCTGTACCAAATATAGCAATAACATTCCAAGGGTGTTATTCAAACCCACACTTGCCCTAACAGTTATACTAAAGAATAGCTATTATTACTGTTATCCTCATTTTACAGTCAATGAAACAAAGGCCAGATTGTAACTTCTCCCAGTTACAAAGGCAGTGAGTAGAAGTAGAACTGGGATGCAAGCATCCTGCCCCTCAAAATATGACTTTACAGATGGAAGACAGGCTGTAATGTCACCTAACTTTTCCCCTCAGAAACAGGAAGAGGGATCAAAACCATCTCTATCAGGCGGTATGATTATTGAGCCATAAAATAAAAGTGAAATTATGAAAACTAAAAAGTAATTAAAATTCAGTTTTGGTCATGGCTATTATTCACATTAGTAAATCCTTCTGCAGTTTTAACACAAGGAGATATTTATGAATGACTATAGAGCTTCCCAGGTGGTGCTAATCGTAAAGAACCTGCCTGCCAATGTGACATAGAGTTGCAGGTTCGGTCCCTGGGTTGGGAAGACTCACTGGAGGAAGGCATGACAACCCACTTCAGTATTCTTGCCTGGAGAATCCCATGGTCAGAGGAGCCTGACAGGTTACAGTCCACGGGGTTGCAAAGAGTTGGACATGACTGAAGCAACTTAGCACTCATACATACAGTTTATATTCCATGTTTAGGTGAGTAGAGACTGAATATATTTGTAATTTTAGTATCAATTTCTTTTCATTTGAAGTGATCTTTAATTCTTCTATTTTAAAAGTCCTAATATGTTGTCTTAGGCTTTTGTAAATAGCCTGGCTGCAATGAAGCACACATTAAGTGTAGCTTTACAAGGAATTGGGGGCATCTAGAAAGCCAGAGAGTTCCAGAAAAACATCTATTTCTGCTTTATTGAGTATGCCAAAGCCTTTGTGTGTGTTGCAATAAACTGTGGAAAATTCTGAACGAGATGGGAATACCAGACCACCTGACCTGCCTCTTGAGAAACCTATATGCAGGTCAGGAAGCAACAGTTAGAAAGGTACATGGAACAACAGACTGGTTCCAGATAGGAAAAGGAGTACATCAAGGCTGTACATTGTCACTCTGCTTATTTAACTTATATGCAGAGTACATCATGAGAAACTCTGGGCTGGAAGAAGCACAAGCTGGAATCAAGATTTCCATAGGGATAGGGGGCAGGAGGAGAAGGGGACCACAGAGGATGAGATGGCTGGATGGCATCACTGACTCGATGCACATGAGTTTGAGTAGGCTCCAGGAGTTGGTGATGGATAGGGAGGCCTGGCGTGCTGCAATTCATGGGGTCGCAAAGAGTTGGACATGACTGAGCTGAATTGAAAGCTAATGATACAAAATGGGTTCCTGTGTAGAAGTACTCGATCTCACAAAGAAAGCCTCACAGTTTTCACAACCTCTTGTGTCTCAGACTCTTTCACCCCATTCCTGGAACCAAGGGCTTGGAAATATTACAAAGAAATATCCACCCAAAATAGTGGAAGAATTTGAGAGAACTATAGAGCTTCTGCCAGCAGAGGGAGACCTTGACTTCTTTTTACAGGATTATTTTCTCGAACAGAAGTCCAAACAGAAGTAATGTTTCTCAATAGTTTACTACAAAAACATCCCGCTGAAAATATTTTTTAACATCTATGTGCTTGTGGCTTAGCTTTGACAGCATCTCTTCTTTTCAGCATCACTGAAGAGGTATTAGCATCAAACAGTTCAAATGAGACACTAAGGGAAGTCATAGATGGAAATCCCGGAGTGTTTTTTTGCCTGTTTTGTAGAAAGTGCAAAATGGGTTTATTTTCCCATGAAATCATGACTTCTGAAACCAATTAGCATCATCAATGATGACAGTTAAATTTCCCAGAAACCTGGGGATATTATGAAAGCTTTTATTTTACAAGGGTGATTATGAGCCCTTAAGGAAAAACCAAGATTCTCTGAACATCTTTCTGTTGCACCAGTTTTTATTCACTTTAATTGTAAACAGATTCCAACCCAAATGTTCTTTCTTGATTAAAATTATGAAAATATTAAAAATAAATACAGATGGTAGAGAGGATGTCTGTTGTCAGTTGCCATTTTAAACAGCTGCCTATTTTACAGTAATCCTTTTTAGAAAGAAATCTTGAGACTTAGTGTTCTAGCTGGGTCCCAAACAGCTACTAACGTTAACTTTTCATCTGTATCTAATAAAGATAGGGAGCTAAGCCCAACTGCAGTGTATTTTGCTCTCCTCTCTCCTCCCATTTTCGTTTCCCAAAATAAATGAAAATTAGTTTACATAAATTTCTAACATAAACTTGAAAGGAATTTAATTATCCAAAGTGAATGTATCCGCAAACCTTTTTCAAATCTATTTTCAGATTTTAATGACTATGGTAGATTTTTTAAATTTCTCCTCATTTTGACAGTATACCCTAATCCAGACCTTCTGTGGCTTAACCACACATTTCTAAGTTAGTATTTTTCTCTTTTACAAAACTTGTCAAAATTCAATGATTATTAGATGTTAAGGGAGGAAGTGTTGTAAACATTCAAAGAAAAACTTGCAATTTATAACATGTTTTTTAGAATTTGCAATAGTCTCACAAGTAAGTCAAATTAACGATATACCAAAATATACTCAAGAGGAAATATCTGGTTCTGATGTGACTAGAGAACATAATGTAACAGGCTTGACATCAGAGACCCTTACTGGGCAGTGTGCATGCCTGGCCACACATGACACACTTAACAAGCACCAGTACCATGATTAAAGCGTGAACTGTGGAGTCAGACTCCCTGGGAGTAGGTCCCAGCTCTACCGCTTTGTAGTTATGTGACCTTGGGAGTTACTTAACTTCCCTGCATGCTTGATGCCTCATCTGAAAATGGAGATAGGAAAGGTACTTGCTCATAGGGTTTCTGTGAACATGAAATTAGTTAATGCTGGTAAAGCACCTAGAAAAATACCTGGCAACATAATAAGTGCTATACAAGTATTTTCTTCCATTATTGTTCAGTCGCTCAGTCGTGTCTGACTCTTTGCGACCCCATGAATCGCAGCTCGCCAGGCCTCCCTGTTCATCACCATCTCTCGGAGTTCACCCAGACTCACATCCATCGAGTCCGGATGCCATCCAGCCATCTCATCCATTATTGTATTTGACCTTATTTACTCAATCTTGAGTAGGGTTGGCTTAATGGCTGAGCCACTGGTGCAGTCACACAGGGCCTTGTGCTGAGAAGGGCCCAGTGCTTGGTTTAAGTCTCTGCTGCTGTCATCTTGAAATTTTTAACTCTGAAACAAAGGACCCTACACTTACCTTCTTACTGGGCCCCGAATATTCAGTACCTGGTCCTGCCCTGGAAGTAGATGGTGTCACTGTCCCCTTGTGCTCCATCTGGCGGGGGCTTTAGACAAGCAACATCCTCTGTGTTCTCACCTGCAAACTGTGAGTCTAACTACTGCCCTGACAAGGCTCTTGGAAGAATTAAGTAAGATAATATGTAAGCAGTAATTGGCACATGTAAGTTCTCAAAGGTACATTCTGTTCACATTTATCGTGATACAAATTAACCCAACGTTTCTTTACTTCTGTAAATACATATTCTTGCCTACAATTACAAGAAAGTTTTCAGTGCAGTTAAAAGTTTCTTGAAAATACAGAATAAAATCATAAAACTCATCTCTGGAAAATTAAGATAGGTTTACGAGAGAAAAGATCACACTTTTACTGTTATAGATCAGTTCAGTTCAGTTCAGTCGCTCAGTCGTGTCCGACTCTTTGTGACCCCATGAATCACAGCACACCAGGCCTCCCTGTCCATCACCAACTCCGGAGTTCACTCAGACTCACGTCTATCGAGTCAGTGATGCCATCCAGCCATCTCATCCTCTGTCATCCCCTTCTCCTCCTGCCCCCAATCCCTCTCAGCATCACAGTCTTTTCCAATGAGTCAACTCTTCGCATGAGGTGGCCAAAGTACTGGAGTTTCAGCTTTAGCATCATTCCTTCCAAAGAAATCCCAGGGCTGATCTCCTTCAGAATGGACTGGTTGGATCTCCTTGCAGACCAAGGGCCTCTCAAGAGTCTTCTCCAACACCACAGTTCAAAAGCATCAATTCTTCGGCGCTCAGCCTTCGTCACAGTCCAACTCTCACATCCATACATGACCACTGGAAAAACCATAGCCTTGACTAGATGGACCTTTGTTGGCAGAGTAATGTCTCTGCTTTTGAATATGCTATCTAGGTTGGTCATAACTTTCCTTCCAAGGAGTAAGCATCTTACTGTTACAGATAGGCCTTATTAAAATTTGAGGCTTCTGTAAATCTTAAAGCTGAACAAGTTCTTTTTTCTATAAACCTAGGCTGGAGAAGAATTCAAGTGACTTGAGTTTGGGTGAGAACTGATAAAACCCTGGGGAAATGTTTCAAATAAGTATATTAATAAGTATGCTCAAAATCAAATCAAAGCACTGAGGACTACATCAACCCAGTATTTATTCATAATGAACATTACCACTACTTTCACAGTGAATGACTGAGGCATGACCCCTACACTATGAAGGCAAAAGAAAATGTAACTAAGAAGAAACTGCTTGATACTTTCATTAATTTGCAACCTTTCAAATTTAGGTTATTATTACTTTTGTTATTGGGGCTTTCCTGGTGGCTCAGACTGGTAAGGAAACCTCCTGCCATGCGAGAGACCTGGTCGATCCCTGGGTTGGGAAGATCCCCTGAAGAAGGGAATGGCTACCCACTCCAATATTCTGCATTGTCCATGGGGTCGCAGAGTCAGACACGACTGAGTGACTTTCACTTCACTTCTTCACTTTTGTTACTAACAGGATACTTCATGCCTTAACATTACTTGTACTGTAGAAAATAAATAAAGCATTTCTGCAGAATTTGATGACATGTGTTAGACATTTTTTCAAACAAAATTTAAAAGTCAAAATAACATATATTCTTCTATGATTTAATTTAGAACATAGGATAGAAATTAATCTCTAAGAGAATGATAAAGCCTTCTCAAGAAAATTAGAGTGTAGCATTTTTTGACCAAAAAATACAATTATGAAAAATTATTATATTTTACCTCTATAAAATGAAGAACATTTGTCCTTTGCACAACAGTATATACTGCTGGAAACAAAACTAATGAAAAGCCTTTTGTGATCACAAGATATATTCTGACATATTTTTATATCCATCCACCAAATTTTAATTTGTTAGGTAAATACACTCTGGAAAGATAGTCTGATGATAGGAAGGTCAAAGCTTGAATTTCTGCCTTCATTTTAGAGTCTGCCATTATTTCCATCTGTCAATAAAAATAAACTACAGTCATACCAGAGTCTTTGCTACAGTTCTGTCAACTCAAACTGGTAATTCTAGATTTGTTTTAGTCTCCAAAACCATGAGCAATAAACTTTAAGTTAGCCAGAATATTCTAGAGCTGCTACAGCTAAAAATATTAGTGCGGATTCCTTCAGTAGTTAGGAATGGTCTGGCATCTTTATAATTTCCTTCTCTCCTTTTTTCCTCATGAAGTACGATAGAACTGTAGACAATGTATATTTAACTGTGATGAGAATAAATTAGGTCAGCTCCACCCAGCTAATCTTACCTATTAGCATTCACAATTCAATGTTTCAGCAACAATTTACTGCCAAATAATGCACATAGCAGTTGCTAGTTATATAAAAATTCAAGAAGGATAGCTTCAAAATATGATGCAAATAGCCACTGCTAAAAGTAAAAGGCAATAAAACATGACATTTGGATTTTAAAAAGAAACATACTTCTTTTCTCCAAAATGGCTGGCAAGTAATATAAGGTCTCTTTAGGATGCTGTCAAGTTTCATCTGGTCCCGTTTTGTCAGTGGAATTAAAGTACCTTTGGGTATATTTAATCTGGGGGGAAAAAAAATAGGTGAAAAAAATCAGTAAAAACAAAGTGCTCCTGTCACATACATTTCATTTTTATTTATCGTGCTATTTCAAAAGACTCAGAAATAACAGATGAAAAAAATCAGTACAGGTTCACTTTTAAATATGGAGTTTGAGGGAATCTGGTATGTCTTTGACTACTAAGTGTTCAAGATCATAGTGGAAGTCTGTTTCAAGTTGTTTTCTTTCCTGCCACACTCGCAGGACGATGACAGGAAGATAGACATTGGTCATAAAACAAATGCCGGGAGCACTAACATCATGTGTCTCAACACCAAGGCTGCCCCCAGAGCGCCGCAGTCTTAGAGCGGTGAGTGCCTGTGTGTGTGTGGCCAGCAGCGAGATCCACTGTGGGATTTCAGGTCCCACTGAATCCTTAATTCTTTGTAATTCAATGAGAATTTTCTGGGCCAAGGAAGTTAGTCTATCAATTTTCACTTATGCGCTCATGCATGCACATAGACATACGTATACACATCTATCGTTTCAAATTTTTAAAAAGTGGATTGTAATTTTATCTTGGTATGTTTTTTAAAAATAGAACATGAGAGGTCCAGGATTTAAGCTGTGCATTGCTTTTAGAAGTCACAAATCCTGGATTTCCCAGCAGAGCTCTAGTTTCAAACAGTCTTTCTCAATGTCCCCACAATAATGACTATTTGCCACTGGCAGCTCCTGGATAGGGTGACAATTTGATTGAAAGAGAGACTTAGAGGATTTCTCTTGAAGCCATGTTTGTGTAGCTACCATGCTGTTTTTTCTTGATTGTACATTTATTTAGAGTACATTTATTTTGAGGGCACTGGTGGAATTTATGAGATACACCTAGAGTTTCTTCGTTTTCCACCTTAATCAGATTCTCTGTCCTAAACTTGTATTAGAAACGATCTTCATACAGAGATAACCCCCAACGGATTTTGACCATGATGTATACACTACACTGAACAAAACTTTGATTCACTACAGCATAAACATTCAAAAGTCAAAACCTGTTTTCTCTTGTGCCCTCATTTTGTAAGAAGCAGCGATCATTCCATTTTTAGAAAATAAGCGCCTTTAACCAAGGTTTGCTCACTGCTTGAAGAAATCCAAATATGTTTAATTTCACTCTCACCTCTCACTAGCTAATTAAAACAATAAAATATCTTAAAATATCACATTAGCAGAGATGAATAAAGTGATAATGTCTTATGCTGAGGGGCAGGTGGGCTCTTACTCTCCAGGGAAGACAAAATAATTAACCTATCCAGAGGGCAGCCGAAGCCTTAAAAATGTGCATACCCTTTGACCCAGCAATTCCGGGAATTCAGCCTATGGGACTAATTAAGGATACAGGCAAAGATTCAGTCACAAGAGGGTCGGTCAGAGGACTATCTTTCAAAACAGAGATTTGGAACCCATCCAAATGTCCAATTACAAGGGACTGACCAAATAGACACACTCAGAATTGAAACCAAGTGGAAGAAGATGTTCAAATAAGATCATAGGGATGTATTTATTGATAAGGAAGTGCAATTACATTGTGTTGTGGGAGAAAAGATTACAAAATCAAGCTCTTCCAAATTCTTTTGGAAGAAATTATGGCCAACGCACAGCAAATAATCTACAAGGGCAGAACTGTTTGTCTATAGGTGACTTTTATATTGTTACTTAATGATATTTTTTTCTATAACGAACACATGTATCTTAAAACTGACAAAATGTGGATCCCCCAACCTTAAGTAATCTTAAAATGAGATTTTAAAATGAAATTAAGAACCTATGATAAAATCAATTCAGATGGCAAACGGTGTTGTCAATGATTACTATTTAGATTCAATGTCTTAGTACTTTCTAAGTATAAAGAAATTATTAAAGACTTTAACCATAAGGGTAAAAACAAAAAAAATGTCTTCTAACTAGCTAAAGGTTCGATTAGCCAAATATATTTAAGTATTTTAGTAGTTGAAACAGAAACATCGATAAATTAAATTTATAATGATATAATCCTGAGTTATCATGAACAACATAAGTAAAAAACAGTAAGCACTTCTGGTAGTGACTCTTCAGGCTGAGTGCTACATGTTACAGTGAGTCATCATTTTAAATACCCTCATTCTGCTAACTGTCTAACCTTTTGATATCAGAAGGGAGGAGACCAAGCCATCTAATAGCTGGAACTGTGAGATTATGGGCTTCAAAAGACATAGCCTAAAATAAAGAGCAGAAGTATATTAGCTAAACCTTTTGCAGAGAACTAGCATACTTGCTTTTGCAGCAATTTTTTTTCAACTTATTAAGGACTCTTACTGAAGACTTCACACTCCCAGAGGCCACAGAAGTAAGAAAATCACCTAGAGCTTAGCTAAACTGGACTTTCAGTAGAGGTTTTAAAACTGCTCTATACTATTTCTGTGTTGATTTTCTATAACATGAAAGTACAAATGACCCTCTCTGACCCAAATTTATTGTCGTTTGTGATTCCACACCTTAATCCCTTGCTCCACCATCCTTTTCTTCTGCTATGAACATATACATCTGCTGCTGCTACTGCTAAGTCACTTCAGTCGTGTCTGACTCTGTGCGACCCCATAGACGGCAGCCCACCAGGCTCCACCGTCCCTGGGGTTCTCCAGGAAAGAACACTGGAGTGGGTTGCTATTTCCTTCTCCAATGCATAAAAGTGAAAAGTGAAAGTGAAGTTGCTCAGTCGTGTCCAACTCTTCCAGGGATACACAAGTGTATACCAGTGGTTCCCAAACTTTACCATGAGTCAGGATCACTTGGAGGGCCCACCCTTAGAATTCCAGACTCAGGAGGTCTGAATGGGGACTGAGATTTGCATTTCTAACAACTTCCAGGACCACATTTTGAGAACCACTGATGTGTGGCAGTTGCCGTCCCTAGTGGTAAAATTTGGTGGTCTTTTCATTTCTCCTGAGGGTTGGAATTGGAAAAGTCAGAATTCAAGACTATATATACTTTTCAGGGTATAATTGGTAATCAGTGTTGTTATGCTGAAGGCTTGCCGTTACTTCAGCAGGCCAGGAGAGTGGAGGATAATTAAGGCCTCTTGCCTGAAGGTAATCCCACTCTGTCATCTGGAGTTACACTGGTTATGCTGGAAGCTGGAATCACAGACTCTGAAACAGAGCGGCCCTAGACTAGGACAGTAGCTTCCCTGGTACCTTTTGGGGGCCTTCAGCTTACTAGGGGCTGATAAGTAAATGCAGAAATCACTCCAGTGAATAATATAAACTATCTCAATAGTGGAAAAGGAAAAATATTTTTCTATACTTACCATAGATCCGTACTTATAGATACACATTATCTCTATGCCTGTTAAAAGAAAGTTAACTTTGAAATTTGTCTCCTTGCATATTATAGTTAGATAATTATATCTAACATCTGCAATTTTTATTTTTGTGAACAATACCAGTGGAAAATTTACGGTTCAGTTTAATACAGTAAAAAACAATAAACATCCCAAATAATTAGTCATTCATTTAAATCTAATAATCATATTCTTTTAAAGTATTTTATGAAAGTGTTCTATGGGCAGAAAAACACAGTTATAAATATGATTTGATTATGACTATTTCAAATAGTCTAACAATAAATTACCATGTGGATCAGCATCTACCAGAGTGAAAACAGGAATGTGAAATGTATCCCACAACTTCTTGACTAGAAGTCTTGTGTTCAGATCAGGTACCCCCTTTCCCTAAAAGCAAGGATTGAAATCATGCATTTTAATTTCAGTAGAATGAAACTGATGACACTGTATCCTTATTATTAGCATAAATATCTTCATAACTTTGACTTAATTATCCCAGGCCTAGGAAAATATTTTAGCAGAAACAAAAATAATAAAAAATGTGACATACATAAAGATGTCCACTGCAGTGTTACTTAAAAGGAGAGAAACCACAGTAAATATCCAAAAGATCTAACAACAGGCAGCATAGCACAGTGGTGACATGCATCAGCTTCAGAGCCGACTGCCTGCAGAGGCGTCTGGCTCTGCCACTTCTTAGCAGCATGGATCTTAACAGTCATGAAAACTCTCTGAGGTTTGGGGCTTTGTAATAACACCTTCTGATATTATTACAGGAAATAAGTTATTTAATAATTATAAAGCATTTAAAAGTATCTGGTTTAAACTCAGGATTTAATAAAACCAAACAGTAGAATCGTATTATGATGTGATTAAAACAATAATTATGTAGAAAAATAATTTGAAGAGCATTACAATAATGTTAAAAGGGAGAAGAGGAAACTAAATGAAATGTGGAACAGGGAGGAAGCAAGTAGAGATGAGGACCAGCTTTTGATGGGATAGCCCTGAGTCTGAATTCCCTCTCCACCAATCACTAGTGGGTTTCCTAGTCTCTTTAGGCTGTGGCTTTATTTATAAAACTGGGCTAAATATGCCTACCACCCAGAGTTATGGCACTGTGGCAATGTGGAGTTGAACTATCTTAATCCCAGTACTATGGCTTCCCTGGTGGCTCAAGTTTTTTTTTTTTTTTTAATATGTATTTATTTAATTTACTTATTTGGCTGTGTCTGGTCTTAGTTGCAGCACACAGGATCTTTTGTTGTGGCACTTGGGCTTTGTTGCCCTGTGGAGTGTGGGATATTAGTTCCATGACCTGGGATTGAACCCACATCCCCTACATTGCAGATTCTCAACCACTGGACCACCAGGGGAGTCCCTCTCCAAGTCCTAGTTTTGACCAGCCTTGAGATTGTGGTAAAATACCTTCCTGGGTCCCAGTGTTCTATTGTTAAAATGGGGATGATAATAATACCTATCTCATAAGGCTGGAGAGACTTTACAAGTTGATATGAGGGCATGAAGAGAAGGGGGCAACAGAGGATAAGATGGTTGGATGGCTTCACTGACTCAACGGACATAAGTTTGAATAAGCTCCAAGAGATGGTGAAGGAGAGGGAGCTGGTGTGCTGCAATTCATGGGGTCCAAAAGAGTTAGACACAACTGAGTGACTGGACAAACAACGTAGAAAACAGCAGTAAGTGTGAACCCTTATCACGTAAAGTGCCTAGCAGAGTTCCTGGTGCGTCACGAATACATAATGAATGGTAGTGTTTTAATTGTCTCCTTTGGGAGAGATAACCCATATATGTGGTAGAGGAGTCAGTACCAAAGATTCCTTCCTAGCCCAGCCTTCGACTCTAAGCTCCCCTCTGCAGGGGCAGTTACTACAGGCCAGCTTCTAGTGGGTGTTTCACCATAGTAACAATAGCAATTATCAACGGCTGCCATGACAGCACCAACATGTAGGCAGACAAAGACTAGAAGGCAGCGTTCAAGAGGAGAGACAAAGTAAAAAGAGAAATGGGACCAAGAGATGAGCTTTATGTGCATCTCCAGTGCACTAGTACCAGCTGTGATTCAAACTCCAAGGGCTGAAACGGAGGCCTGGGCCACTGTTGGTTGCTTTGTCTATAACGGCTTGTCTTCTGATCAGTCCAGCAAGCACGCACTCTCACCAGGAAAGAGCAGGAGGACTCCACCAAAAGCGAACCCCAGGACAACGCCACTGAGAGGTCACTTCAGGGGTTCAGGTATGGCCTTTATTACTGACGAGGTCTCAGTGTGCATTTTCTGTCACAACTGTTCTCCCCTCTCTTCAAACTGGGCACATGCCACTAGGATCTCCTGTTATCATCTCAAATTTTTATTTCTAAGACTACATTTAACATCTTTTTTCTACGAAGTATCAAGCCTCCCTGCACTTGTTCTATAGCATCCACGGGGACATCATGGTATAGCTCCACACACCAGAGTCATTTTGACTCATTCCTCTCATCCCGTGGTCATCACGTCCTTTTAAACTTGCCTTGGAAATGTCCTTTGCTTGAGTCCTTTCTCTTTAACCATTTCCCTGGCAACCTGCCACCAAGGTAACTACCTGAGAGCCTCCAGACAGGCTTCCTGAATCCAGTTATCTCCCTATCCATCTAACTGATGATGCTACCACACGAATCCTTGTCATTTTCCTTTCTCACCAATCCTTCTCACTTTTGTTAACACTTGATATTTTTGCACTAAATCAGGATGCCTCCTGGGAGTGGTCAGGCCTTCCAAGATGCCAACAGCTGCCCAACATCCTGCTCCCTTGGCAGGGCAGCTCTCCTTACTGCTTGCACAAACATACCTCACAAGCATCATACTTACTATTAATAAGCCAGGAGAACTGTAAGTAGATGAGCTTTTTTTTTTCCTTCAGAGAACTAGGTCTTTATGCAGATCTGTAAGAGTGGAGGAAGGCTGGTGCAGGAGGGGGAACCTGATGTGTCTGTTGCTCTTCCATCATCGCACTGACCCACACCCCTGGCTTCCTGTACTGCCACCTCCTTCTTCCCCAGGCCAGCAGATGTCATTGATCTCCTCAGTTTTATGAACACCTCCCACATTACCCTTTGCTAATTATTGCCTGTAGTTCCCTGTGTATTGCCTCAACATATGCTTCTGTGTTCTTTGCTCTTCTTTCAACAGCATACAAACGGTGTGAGGAAGAATAAGGAGTGGCTCTTGTTCATTCAACCCTGTCAAAGCTCCCATGTTACCATATTATAGTCAAGACAAGTAGCCCATGTGGGAATGGTGTTGAGGGTGATACTGAGAGCCTGTGTAAACTTACATTTTTATTAGAAAATCTCTGGTATTTAAGAATCGGGACCATCACCTTGATTTCAGTCAGATTTGAGGATGGTCTTGGAAAATCTTGTTCTGTAATCCCAAAGGATGCTTCATAGTGACAAGAGAATGCTGCTCAAACTCATAGATGCAGTTATGAGCCACTCTTGTGTGTTTATGTGCTTCAGTCGTGTCTTACTCTCTGCAATTCCTTGGACCGTAGCCTGCCAGGCTCCTCTGTCCTTGGGATTTCTCAGGCAAGAATACTGGAACAGGTTGCCATTTCCTACTCCAAGGGATCTTCCTGACCCAGGGATAGAACCCATGTCTCCAGCATTGGCAGGCGGACTCTTTACCACTGAGCCACCTGGGAAGCCATAAACCCCTCCTACTGATCAACAAAGTAGTACATTAGTCTGGCAACTGAGGTAAAAGTAGATAACATACCGTAACCATGATGCATGGAGACATTTTGTTGCAAAAGTTGTCATCCAGGAGGCGCTGAAATGTTGCATCTTTTTCTACAATTAGTAGAAATTTCGCATCCGTAATTAAATCTGTGAAGTTAAGGCTGATAAATTTAAGGCATGTGTGTTTCAGCTGAACCACTAATTATAAGTAACGATGCCATATCGATCAATTCAAAAGTAGCTACAGATATAGAATTTTTGTTTTTACCTTCACATTTCAGATTCCTAGTCTCTTCCAGGGCATCTTCCCAAGCCAGGGATCAAACCTGCTTCTCTTGCCTCTCCTGCATTGGCAGTCAGATTCTTTACCACTAGCGCCACCTATTCACACACAGTATTTACATAGTTGTCTTTCTTACTAGTGGAGAAGGCAATGGCACCCCACTCCAGTACTCTTGCCTGGAAAATCCCATGGACAGAGGAGCCTGGTGGGCTGCAGTCCATGGGGTCGCTAAGAGTCGGACACGACTGAGCAACTTCCCTTTCACTTTTCCCTTTCTTGCATTGTAGAAGGAAATNGCACCCCACTCCAGTACTCTTGCCTGGAAAATCCCATGGACAGAGGAGCCTGGTGGGCTGCAGTCCATGGGGTCGCTAAGAGTCGGACACGACTGAGCAACTTCCCTTTCACTTTTCCCTTTCTTGCATTGGAGAAGGAAATGGCAACCCACTCCAGTGTTCTTGCCTGGAGAATCCCAGGGACGGGGGAGCCTGGTGGGCTGCCGTCTATGGGATCACACAGAGTCGGACACGACTGAAGTGACTTAGCAGCAGTAGCAGCTTTCTTACTAGATAGTGAGCTCCTAAAAATATCCTAGAAAAGGGAGCATGATGTGTTCATCTTGACCAATACAGGGTATGGCTTACTGGTTACGTATTATGAAGGCTTGATTTATTAAAGGAAAAATGAATGAACATTCGTACATTTAAACAGCTTTCTCACTCAAAGGATACTCTGAATTCCTTGAATATTAGATGGCACAGCAACAGCCTAAGTTAACAAGAGGAGACAGTTTTTATTTTAAATAAATAGCAAGTATAACAACATTTGGGCTTCTCTGGTGGCTCAGATGGTAAAGAATCCGCCTGCAGTGTGGGACACCTGGGTTCGATCCCTGGGTTGGGAAGATTTCCTGGAGGAGGGCATGGCAACCTACTTCAGCATTGTTGTCTGGAAAATCCCCATGGACAGAAGAGTCTGGTGGGCCACAGTCCATTGGGTCACAAAGAATCAGACATGACTAGGCGACTAAGCAAACAAACACAGTAACATTTAAAAATTTATCAAGAACACTTTTTGTTGTTGTTTAGTTGCTCAGTTGCAACCCCTGTGGACTGTAGCCCGCCAGGCTCCTCTGTCCATGGGATTTCCCAGGCAAGAATATTGGAGTGGGTCGCCATTTCCTCCTCCAGGGGATCTTCCCAAGCCGGGGATTGAACCCGTGTCTCTGAGTCTCCTGTATTGCAGATGGATTCTTTACTACTATGCCACTGGGGAAGCCCTATATTTTTTTATTTTCATTTTTTAAAAATACACTGTCATCAGAAGTCTATGCCTCAGTAAGAAAACAGTAGGACACAGATTTACTTTCCAATAAGAAAACAGACATACGACCCAAACTACTTACCAGCAGGTGAAAGTTTCTTGGAAACTTTATAGATATGTGACTTAACAAGCAGAAACTGATGAAGGAAAGACTTCCTTATGTAGAATCTCACAGGTGTCATTCTCCTCTTTCCAAAATGGTGAGTTAACCATTTCCAAACTTCTGTGCTGGTTCTGTGACTTTCTATGTACTAAAGCCTAGCAAACACTTAAGTCTCAAACTTACAAATTTCAGAACCAGAAAATTTTATGAAGATTACATAAATAGCCATGCTAAAATGGTCAAGTCACACTCTACCTGAAAACAACAAACCGTGCATTTAAAAAACGAATGTGTATGTTTGTTTATTTCAATATGATATCTGACAATTGGCATATTTGGAAACTGGGTAATGTACAACCCCATAAAGCATATACCCCTTCATCCTTTCATTTTATTTTAAAGTCTTAAGCTCTGAACTACATAACAAAGCCAGTCAATAAAGTGCATTTCAAACACAAAAGAGTTTGATATGGAGTGGAAGCACATGAACACATTATGATGCTTACTGTTGCACATGTGCAGTTCACCTTGGTGCCATCTTCCTCGAGGTACTTTAAATCGCCAGCAATTAAACCTTTTGATGTAGACAGCTGAAAAAAGTAATAGTCATATATGAAACCTTTTTCTCCAGCGCATTTTATGCTTCTAAGTCCCTTCTCATGTTCACCTGCTAAATTATATAGGCGTTTTGGATCTGACTGGAATTCAAGAAATAAAGGAGAAAATACGAAAGCGTTTAGGAATGAAAAGTATTTGACAATTCATCAGTTTTGCTTCCTTTAGCCAAGGGGATACACTGAGACTAGATTATTTAAATTCATAGTGAGAAAAATATAATATCAAAAATATGAAAAGGCGGCACAGGTTACATTTATTCTTCTATTATAATTTTCATACATTTTGTTTTAAAATATCTTGTATTAAATGCTACTTACTATATGCAGACTCCTCCTCGGCACTTTTAACATACAGGAAATATCATTAATAATATTGTCCACAACAGTCTGGTTACCAAAGAGTTGGCTGTCAGTGTAATAAATGTCTCTGTGAAAATTTTAAAAATCTATATTTTAATTAATTATATTTTCTCTGAATATGATAAAGATTGGAATATTAACTGAAGAAAGCTTTGAGTTGATGTAAACAAATAGTTTATTACCCACACACTAGTTTTATGTAACTTTTCAAAACATATAATGAAAGTCAATCCCACACGTATAATGAAAGTCAATCCCACTTAACCTCACAAAGCATTTCAAAGAGTAATTTATTAGAACAATATACTTACCTTTTGGTTGCATAAGTGTTGCTCTGTACTAATTTATAAATCATGGAAAGTATTTTAAGAATTAGTGCTGGAAAATAAGATGCAATAAGTGAGTTACTCATCACTTACAAAATTCAAAACATTCTGTGATCAAGGATTAACTCTCTTCAGTTACTTTCCACAACATTATAAAAATTATCTTTCCAAAAGAGGTGTTAAGTACAGAATGATAATTGTCTACAAGTTAGATAAAATTAAGAAGTGTTCTATGTACAGCAAAATTGAAAGAATATTTTTCCACTGAATCATATACTTGAACATTCATTTTGGAATAATACTTTACTTCCACAGTTATTGACAATGCAAAATTCTACAAATTTATTTCAAGTACAGGATGGCCTATTAATGAACAAGTAAAATTATTTAGCTCAGAATAACTATAACCAAGAAAGTAATCAAAATTATTTATTTTACCACTAAAAGCTAAGAAAGATGAATTTACCAAAATTTTTAACTGATTTTGGTGAATCACTTTTGATTTTTCTTGTGGTACAATGAGATACCATGTGAAGACCCACAGAATCTTCAAACCTGTCATTTTGTTTAAAGCAAGGGAATAGAATAAAAAAAAGTTAACTTCTGAACACCAAACAACATACGATTAATTTCCTCTTCTGAATATCATTTAAATCCACATTTCTTCCCAATGTAAGCACTGAAGTTTTAGGATAACCTCGTTTATAAGTTTAGAGAATTCCAAGTGGTAATTAGGTAATTATCTTTGCAACATACAGAGGCACTAAAAGAGTGTTTAAAATACATGAATTAAACACCTTTGATTATAGCATGTGTGCATGTGTCTGTATTTCTTTCCTGGAAAGACATTTAGGGTATGTGAACTATTATAAATTATCTCACAATTTTATTAGCATTTTGCTTATTGATTTAATACTTTTATTCAATTTAATAATAAGTTTTGAAATATTTCATTTAATTTACCCCCAAAGTTACAGTGATGAAATAAGTTTATACTAGGTTGTTAAATTGAACTGCCAAGCCTGCCCTAAAGATGGCAGAAGGCACCAGGCAAACAGGCCAGGTGACAGCTGCTTCAAGGTTTGGTGAAATCCACCTTGCAAAATATGATTCAAAAGTTTACAGTTTCACTAATTATATTGATCATAAAAGAATAATGAATGACTAAAGAGCCTTAAGATTTCTTTAATTCTTTTCCTGTAACTCTTACTGAGGACTAATTTTGCAGTGTTTTTCATCGTTTAGTGAAAAGTGTCCACAGGTTGAGGACCTGAAAGAATTAAACTATATAACTAGATTCCAAGACTCTGATAAAGCTGTTTGCTGATTTTACCCTCTTGGGGACATGACTTCACAGGAGATCTGCTAAGAGAATGAGCCATTGCAATGTGTTCTGTGCTCAGGATACATTTATTTTGGTCTCAATATCAGGGCTGGTTATAGCTCCCCTGAGCAAGTGGTTTGCTTCTGCAGTACAGATAAGAATTCTGATGGTGATATTTTCCCCTTTGAGTGCTAGAAAGCTTAGATCCAAGGCTGGAGCCTATTTTTAGCAGGACTGTAAGACTTTATCATAGGCATTTTGAATTCTAACTTCTTTTGGTGCTCCATTTTTTTGTTCCTAGCATTGTTTTCCCTTTGCCTTATCTTTCACACCTACTTCTAGTTTATATAACCTGCCTGTATGGTATGTATTTTATAAACTTCCTTAAATCCTTTTTGGCAGGGTAAAGGCAACAAATAGAATTAAATCCAACTAGAACTCCAACTCAAATAAATTCTAATAATGACTTAGATAATGTGCTTAAAAATTAAAAAACGCAAAACGCCCACTTTATATTTTCCCAGCTTGATCTGTTGTCTATTGTGAATGCAGGCGCTTCATTTCTTGCCAAGCTTGTGACTATGTCTTGGATAATTTTTTCTATAGATGAAAGAACCTCAGAACTGAAACAATAAACACACAATGATTCAATCTTAATTTAAAATTAGACCTTTACGATAGGTAACATTTCCCCAGAATATTAATTTTTTGTTTCATTGGTTGTTTTTTAAGACTAGATGATACATGTCAATAATATTCTCTCTCACTAAATTTTAACATGAAGTAATACATGAGTAATACTTTATTACTTTAACATGAGTAATACATTAAAATAATTGTATTTATAGTGGTGAATTTCAAAGAAATTTCATTTGCTTGTAATTTTGCTTCTCAAACAATTACCAACTTAAGTAATATCTTGGAAAATTACTGGTTAAATATTATACATTAATATAAATGTATTGATATAAATACATTGATCTTCAGATCAACCTACTTTAAATACAAACTCATTGCCTTGAAATACTACTGATAAATCTTTTAATTGATGTAATACTGGCTTTTAATTTATTTCCCCAAATGCAATGTGAAAAAACAGTTCTTACTGTAATATGTTACCCTAATTGATGTCATGCCATAAATCAGCCCTTTTGAATTTTAGTGATACAAAGAGAAAAAAGTTTAATCATTACCATCAAAGGGCTTGGCAACTACTACACCACCGAAAATTATTAAGACTTAGCCCAGTTTTCCGTCAGCTGATTCTTAATTTCACAAGCCATCAGCTTCAAAAAATGTTATTCTGTTATAAACACCATAAAAATATTGCCTAGGAAGGAAAATCATATTAAATCTAGAAAATGCACAAAATGTAGTGTTCTAATTTCCATAGAAACTTCACAGCTTTCATTGAAAATGCATGTATCAGAAAATAACTTTTAAAGCATTCAATATTTCTAATTTGGGGAGCAAAAACTGATTCATTTTTCTTTGTTCATTTTTCTAGTTTGGAAAAAAGCTGCAGTAATATTATGACCAACTTTAAAACAATCAGATTTACATCTGAAACTTAAATAGGGACTGCCACCCCCTTCTTTTACCCTCTTCTAGTACTCCCTTAAATGAAAACACTTTGTAAAATTTGTTTGAAGGTTTTTTTGGTAGTTGGTTTGGGCTTAAATGACAGTAATTTGTTTAAGTGAAAAACCTTGCTGATAAACTAGAAAAGCAGATCAAGTAAGCAGAACAACAGAGCGTTTTAAGTGAAAGTGGTGAATAATGTAAACATATTTCTTGCAGTTAACTCCAGGTTGGGCAGCTGGAGAATCTCTGTAATTGATTTTATCAGCACCACACTCTAAGCTAAACTCTAACTGCTTTAACTGATTTAAAGAAATGTGTATTTTCTTCCCTTTCAGGTCCATAAATCCCACTGTCTTACTATAAACCACTTAAAATGTGTGGACTGCCTCATTCATTTTGATAAAACACACTTATTAAGAACTTACAACACTGATTTCCCCCCTTTTCTTTAAAAAAAAAAAAAAAAAAAAGCTTGAAAACTTCTTAATTTCCACAACTTAAAAAAAATAAACACCAAGCCAAACTGTGGCTTAAACTCCTCAAACTGTCCAGATCTCAGGAAACCTGTGACCCCAGCTGTGGGGATGCTCCTGGAACATTCTAGAAGACACAGCAGGGGGGCGGGGGTACTG